>OY804604.1:20761024-21361024 GCA_963680895.1 Fragum sueziense | reverse complement strand
GTCGTTTAACGAAATTGTTGACGCCGTGACGGACAATGATATATCTTGAACACTTTTCCCTTCCACTGGTTTAACCCTTTCCCAAACGATCTGATTTTGACTTCCCACAAATAAAACGTTAGAAAGATGCTGAGCCAAGAGAGGAAAATGCAGACAAACCAGTCTTTTCTGAGTTTTCTACCGTTGCCCGAAAACATGTATTTTCCGGTCTATAAAATAGAACATAATTCCCATTTGGCACAATTTTGTTGTCTGCAGCGGCTTCCAAACTGAACCATTCAAAATTACGTAATGGATTAATAATTTGGTGAATTTGAAAATCACTTATAAAAGTCAAAACATTATGCTGGTCTATGCTTTGAATGCAGCTACCAGAAACGCGATCCAACTAACCGCCACAGAAACGTCATCTGGTATCGACTGACGTCACCAACTGATTATTTCCCAATGAAGACCAAATTTTGACGTCAAAAATAGAAAACTCACTCAGACTAATATAGAAAAGGTTGATATCAACAGTTTCGCCTTTTCTCTCCTTATTTTCCATGCGTAAGTCCTAACTTAAACTTCTACTTACAAGTAAATCTCTAAGCATTATTTTCGCACCTGCAGTTTCTTTCTAATAATTTGGACCAGTCTTTTGATTCGTTTTTGAATGGGTTCAAAAACGATAGAATACATAGTCGAGAATCACGTGACATTTCATTTCAGATATTTTTCAATAATTATGTTAATAAGTGACCAATTTGAAAAAGGTTTTAAGCAGATATTTGCTGAATGAGAAGGAACAACTGATAAAATTATTGACAACCAGGGCCCGATTGTATAAACTTTAGTTAGCGCAAACTAAATTCTTAAACACCTGTTTTGGTTAAAATTGCCCTTTTGTTACAGGGAAATCTAACCAAAACAGGTATTTAACCACTTAGTTTACGCTAAACAAAGTTATAAAATCGGACCATGGTGTGCTTAAAAGATCGACCAAATCCAGAAAATCCAAAGTTTCTTTCCTCTTCTATACTTCGATTTTTCTTATCAGTCATATAGTGACATATTTATTGAAAATATGTTGTGTCACGTGACTCTAGGTCGTGAATTACAATGGATTGGATGAAGTTTTACAGTCTACATAACAGTGTTAGGTCATATTGAGACCTGGGTGTAACCCTTTCCAAAATAAGACTCGGTTTTTAGCGACTCAGATAAGTAAAGACTGTTACTTGGAGGGCATAGCATGCAATGGTGATAAAAAGCATTCTTTCTCCACAAGAGTGTCCATATAAAATGCTATGAATTGAAGATTTTCTGTTTTGAGTATTATTTTGTCATCTGCAATTGATTGAAATTTGGACCAGTCAACGTTTTGCAATTTGGCAAAGACGGTAGTGTCGGTGGTGGTCGAAACAGCAACTTCTTGGTTTCGCATTTAGTATGTTTAAACAACTTCCATAACGGCAAAATGATTGGAATGTTTATATTTATAAGCGGCTGCTAACGACAAAAAGATGTTCAAAATGATAGAAATAATTTTGCATTGTAGGCATTGACTTGTCGTTTATTTGGACAAGTCCTAAATTTTGTCATTTTGTAATGGGTTAATCGCCTGTGTGTGAAGAGTAGCCGGTTGCTCTGATTGGATTCCATGTATGCACTGCGATTACTTTTTTGACATATCCTATTTGACGTTACTTACCAAGCAATCAGGACATGATTTATCAATACAGATACATGGGCCTGATTTCATCAAACATTTAAGACGTGTTTTTGACTTACCAATGTCTTAGAAATCGCTTAAAACAACAATCGCATAACACAGGTCTTGATAGATATGCTATACACGTTTCTTGCCCTACACTTGTCGTAAATCATCGGTAAGACAAACATACGTCTTAAATGTTTTGATGAAACTAGTCCCAGGTATCTAGTGTTATGGATATAGCTAGAGAAATAATGGAAAGAAAAGGAAAGCACTAGGAAATCTTTAATACAATTTTTATCGATATCTGCCGAAGCTTTACACGTGAAAATATTAGTGTGGTCCAAATATACAAAGGGAATAAAGTTAGTAAAAATACCCAAAATTCAGGTTTTATATAAAAACTTAACCAACCACGGGTTCCTTTAATAACTGGTTTTTAACTCTACAAAGCTGTAAATAGAACGTATGTAAACATGTAACCATCATAACAAAAGAAAAGTCGAGATAAGGAAGCGTTGCTAGAACGAACAAATATAGGTATACAACAAAACTCATAAATAACCAAAACTCTTCCAAAACACACTTTGTTTCGATTAGACAAGGTCAATGCCCCGGACTAGGCTTGACTTTGATGTCCTTCAAAGGACATTTTGGGAAACTTTTACAGGAATGGGAGAAATGAGGATACTAACAAATTCTACTTTTTAGACATTAGAACATTAAAATATTTTTCACTCAGTGCAAGGTTGATTTAGTCATTACTCATCTGACAATCTTGTTTGGGAACGATTCAAACCATTCAAACACAATTAATTCTAGACTGATCCAATTTGATATACAAGAGTTTGAGCATTGGGAATATTTTGATTTTGAATGAGAACTACTGATCTCTAGCATTTTCTTTTTTGCCTTATTGTAAATAATTTTCAAACTAAGGTTAGAACTTCAAATCCAGACATTGTTAAGGAAAGGTTTAAAGTTGTGTTAAGTTCTATTTTAAAGATAAACTCCCTTGAGTCCCAGCAAGCAGAGATATAAAAAATTACTACTTATACATGTGCAAGCATACAAAGACATTTATGTCCAAAGTTAATAGAATATAACAAGAGATACAAATGAAAGTCCTAAAGTTGAGCTGTAGGGTGCTGTGTGAAAATTCAGTTTAAAAGAAAAGATTGACAAAATGGATTTGTACATAAATGCCGAAAGTGCATGAGTTAACCCTTTCCCAAAATTATGCAAAATTTTAGGGTGGTTCAATTCAAAAGCTGCTACAGACTACATAATGGATATTGACAAAGATAATATATGTGTATAATACAGCACAGAAAATATCGAGTTTAAAGAAGAAATTAGTGATTATCAGAATTTTCTTCTTTTACATCAATATTTCCCAAGCATTTTCTTATAGGGTCATCAAATCCCGATATTGTTTGGGAAAGAGTTAATAACCTAAAAACAATAACTATGCACTAAGTCATCAAAAAAAATTTGACGACTAAAATGAGTAAGCCTTCAACCCTTTATCTAAGGATTTTTTATAAGGGAAAATTAATTCGAAGTTTCAAATACCAGTGCAATACTTGAGTTAAAATTGAAAATCTACTTTGCAGAAACTAATATACTAGTACTTTCTATCTTCTATAAAAGGCTGTATACACTGATTCTACGTTAAATGTACAAAGTAGAGGTTCAAAAATGAAAAATATCAACCAGACTCTAAGTCATATAGTTTTTCATAAATGAATAGTATATTATGTCTAGTTCATTAATCATTTAAAAGGGGCCTCAAATGTACATCATTATTTAGGAAAAATCACGCATATCAAAGGTCCTTATTTTTCCTACGTCA
Organism: Fragum sueziense; assembly: GCA_963680895.1. Lineage (NCBI taxonomy): Eukaryota > Metazoa > Mollusca > Bivalvia > Cardiida > Cardiidae > Fragum > Fragum sueziense. The sequence continues at coordinate 21,357,473 of OY804604.1, read as the reverse complement.
GATACGTTAGGATATACCATCTGCTTATACGCATGTAATATGCCTTTCTTTGTCAGAAAAAAACACCTTTACTCTAACAAATTATGAACGGTCATACTTTTTTCACAGAAATTAGCAAAATAGATTATAGCATAATGAGTAATAATCAAACTATCAAGCATTTTTCAAAGCAGGAACTGTTGTATTGTATTTTGAAGCAAAATCACTTTTTCAATTAAAGTTAGATCTTCAAAATGTTTGTCATCTTCGAACTAATAAATGCGATTTGAACAGTTCATTCATATTACAGTTTGATAGGTATAAATCATAACACAGCATATCAAAACTAGGTCTTTATCTGATATTTCAGATCATTTAACGTATTTGATGACTTTAAATAAATTCGTATTGCTGGATGTATATGCATTACTAACCATCGAAATGAATATATTTTGTTTTTATTTTGACATTATCATGGACGAAATGGCATATGTTCTGTTAAATATAACTTAAATCACAATTGTTATTTTCATCAAATACTTTAGATTTTTTCATCAGATACGTTAAAGGGGCATTTCATTCCAATTTCATTTTTTTAAAGTATGTCTTGATGCCAAGATTGGTTATTCTAATGAGTATAAATACTATTAGTTTTTTAAGTTGTTGTCAATAAGCGAGAAACACGCAGTTAAAGTTGAGACATAATCGATAAATTGCACATAAATCCGAACTGTTGTCCACAACAATTTGTCCAATTTTAACACAAAAATATAAATTTCTCGTAAACGGCACAATATTTTGGCTTAAAATTTTCAGAATTTTCATAAGGAAATATAATCTTTCAGATAAAAATAAAAGTAAATTTTATGACAATAAATTCTGAAATGTCACTTTAAATATCAGATAGTGTCAAATTTAAACACTATATCTTTCGTTACGATCATTATCATACAAATATGTGTTATGTCGTATAATATTGATTTGAGCAGGAGGTAATAAAAAACAAATTCTCAGAGAATTTATACAATTTTAGCCTTTAAATAAATATTGAACTGCATCCACACTTCATACGTACACAAACACGCTCTAAATTTCAGGCTATGCTGATCATATGGTTTGAAGTTCTCGTAGAACAATCAAAATACAATAGTGACGTCATGACACGAAGATTTTTTTAATTTGGGGGATTCAGATGTGGTTGAAAATCGAATGATAAAATGTAACTAACGTATCTGATTTTAACGTATTTGATGGTCAACCAATTCCTAATCAGCATTTTAAACACTGTTAAAAGTCCACCTGACTCATTGTCGGCTCTTCTATCAAAAAAGTCCTCAGAAATTCTTACTCGACATCTATTCTAAACTTCCTTTTGTATATATTGGACATATCATATTGATAGATGATAAAAATTCTCTAGTTCTCACAACAAAATATTTTACTAACCATGATATCTATTCTAGTTTGTAAGAGAGTGTTTTTACACCACTAGCATAGCCATAATGAAATTATAGTGGAATTTTGTCTTCGGAATGAGGTTTTTACTGCAGAGCGACGAAAAACATCTTAACGTATCTGATGATTTTTATATATATTTTTCAAAGTTATTATTTCAGACACAATTTTTTCAAAACTTGTTCAGCTTAAGCAGAGTAACAGTATTTCTTCAGCCTTTTGGCATCTTCAACTATGTTTCTGTCAATAATATGTTACTGTTTCGTTAATATCACACTTTCCAGTATCCTTTATATCTGTTTAACGTATTTGATGTATAAAATGAGGACAACGCTCTTTTGAGTATTTTTTTTTCAAAGAAATGCTTTTATCGCTTACTATTTGGATTATTCTAAGTCTCGAGTTCATTCCTGTTGGAAAACAGACCTCTCAGAGTGCCAAATACTTACTAACAAAATTGAAAATCGGCTTTGAAATAAGACATATGGTGTGAGGACAAGCAAATTGTTGTATAATCCGGCATTCTTTGTGTTGTGCCCAACATTCAATTTTCATAATCAGCAAAGTATTTCAGGTTCAATAGTTAGACACGGTGTCAGGGTCAACAAAAAAGCAATAAATGTTCACCTCGATGTCTGAACATTAACATGCATACACAAGGACAGCGGTTTTGCTAAAATTAGCACTTTATCGTAGAATCAGTGTGTAGTGCTACTTTTCACACAAAAAAAACCCTCATAACTTCAGCTCGTTTTAAGCTGTAGTTATGAGGTTTTTGTTGAAAAGTGACAATATATACAAGTACTATGAGAAATATGAAACATGAATATGAAGAACTATGCTACAAATGAAAATGGAACTATACAATAAGCGAAATAAAAACGTTGCTGGGAGACATAACACGTAAAAATGTCAACAAGATTAAGAGGTTGTTTAACATGTCTTTGTACAATACTGAATTCTATTGGATGGGTACTTTGCAGAACGAGGCTATATTTGGACGAGCCGATAGGCGATAAAGTGAGAACAGTAGTAGACTGGAACCAACTGTCAGAAAATATTGTCTGCGCAAAATCAGCAGGGGCATTCCAATTAGCCCTCGATACTTTGGCAAAATTCTAATTGCGCACTCCCCCGTCGCGTTAAAACCAGAAGTGAGAACTGCGACGCATCCATACAGATACAGACAGATACAAATACAGACCGATTAACCGGTTAGAAAATCGGTAACCGATTACTCGATCATCAATTTCAGAAAAGTGGAATTTTGTCAGTCAGCCATTCCACGAAAATTGACCCATTTACTGAAAATGCATGTCGCCGACCTTCATTGCATTATTTAAAACCTTTATCAATTAGGTACAATAAAAAGCAAGATATTTTTAATCACGGGACATAATTTGCAATAAACTAGTATGCTTTTTAAGTTATTCAAACGATTTTATGAATGTGCTTGGTTGTGTTGAATATTGGAAAAACGTCAAAATGTTGATGTCGCCGCACAATTTTTTGTTCTAAACTACCGTCCAAATCAGCCGTTTTTTGACTTAGACTTTGTTCTCTTGGACATTATTTTCCCAAAACCCTACTACAACGACTAAATTAAGTATGATTCCATCATCATACATGTACTAGAATTTAAACATGTCTGTTTGTATGTCGCCAGATTTGCCTATGTGACCGTAACGAACTTTCAAAGTCATGAAAGAAAGCCAATTTTCTCTCAATTTTCCGATTTTCAAATTAATATGGTCCAGGAATGGCTTAATTTAACTTCCAAAACCCTAAAGTTAATGAATATCTTAGTATTTCTTCACTAAAGCAAAGAACATGGACAAATAGAATTTGTCGCATTTCGTTTACTATGTTTCCGTTACGTCCATGTAGCCCACAATAATGCACGGACATTCCTAAATCTGTCAAATTTTAAAAGAGTGGTTGCCAATCTGTTGAAATAGAGGCGAGTTTCAAGTATAATCAAGGGTATAACATATTGAAAGACTTTAAAGTCCTTTGGTCGCTATGTTTCCGTTACGCATATTTTTCCGTAACGTACTTCAAAGGACACCCTGAGTTAAACTAACAGGAATATTTCAATACAGTGAACAATATAATACACTGCAGTTATCAAAGATTCGTTATATCGGCTACTACAAGTAGAAAAATGGAATGTTGAATACGAAATTCGACTTGGAAGTATGTAAATATAGTATTATACAAATTGATTTCCAGATTAGCGATACCAAACTTCTTTATTTATGCTCGATTTTTTTTAAATTGACGCGCAAATACAGGAATCTCAAACAAAACACAAGGTTATGCGGGATATACGTATCTACCCTTTTTATTTCATGGTCAAAATATCTGTTACGGAGCATATATTATTTTGTGGTAGCATGTCCTGGCTATAAATGATATATATTTTGTTGGTTAATTGAGTTTGCATGAATCAAATGGGATTTTACATTTTTGTATAGTTAAATTTTGTCTAAATAGAACTTATTATATCATGTTTTTCCACATATGCTATAAGAAAATGTTACGGAAGCATATATTTGGGTATACAATTTGTGCGTAAATTACGATACATAAAACATATTGATGTAAACTGTTTATTATTTACTCAGACAGTATATGAAGTAGGAATACTTACAAAGCCGCTTAATTGTGTTTATCTGTGAATTCCCATAGTAATATTCCGTTACGAAATATAGACTCTTCGTTGCGGAAGCATATACTATATTTTATGGAAGATTGAGCATATACTGCCATTTTTGGGCGAAAGATTAGCAAACATACTCCCTAAGGTTCTGTCTAAGCATGTTACACAACATGTTTGAAACAGTTTATGGCTTCACAAGTAGACAGACATGGTTACAGCAGCCTATTGATTATTGCAAGCGAAACACAAAATTGTATATGCCATAAAGTATGCCCCTTTTGGTCCTAACACCATTTCCACATTCTAATTCCACCTTCAGACATTTTTCAGCTTTGTACTGGTTGTTCTTAGAAAACCCGCATATATCGCTGTTGTGGCAAATAAAAGAAGACACAAACATTTCCTTTTCGACTGGGCCAGACGATAATGTTAACAGGGATAAATTTCTGCAAACGTTGCTTGCAACGCACTTGTCACAGTTAAGTCCCCAAGTTTCAGGAGCATGTATGCAGGGTGCATTTTCTCTTCTTTTTTATAATGCTGACATTAAAGTAACACACCCAAAGGCTGTATTGTTGCACATTCTCTTTAGTTTTCATTAATCCTGGCATCTTTTTTTCCCGAAACTAAACCTATATATTTGTATTGTCGGGTCTTGAATAGTTTTTGAAGAAATGGCTTCTCTTTATTTTTTCCGAAAACTGTTGTTCCCTTCTACTAGGTAATTGGCTAAGACAAATTACACCGCTTTTTCACCATCGGAATTACAAATACTGATCCTTTGACACAAGTTCACACGCTAAAAGCCTAAACCTTGTGCCAACCATGGCCAATTCAATCACCAGGGGATATGACAGTCTAAGACGCTGTGATTTTGGAAATCAAGCTTAGGATCTAGAGTCAAATTAACTGTAACATACCAACATTTATTCTACTCCCGTTTTGTTTGCTACATTTTTATTGTCAGAATCAACATTCATCTACTTTCAGAATTCGTCTACTTCAACTTGGTCTACAATATATCATACGTTTTTCATTACAAGGCCTGCATAATGCATTATAATTTTTATTTAAATAGTTTAATATTTATGCATTTTTCCTTTATTTCCTGTCAATAAATGGAATAACTATGCTTGACACCAAATTGTATCAACTGATTCATATTTATTTTTTCACTTTGTAATTCAAATTTTAATTATATTTTATGGAGTTATTTGTTAACGATATTTGATAGCCATATTTTATTTAGGGATATATATATGATTCGCATGAATGACCAATTTACTCTAAAATAGTGTGTGTTCTTATATAAATTATTTAGTAAGAAATAAAAGAAATTCAGAAGAAAATGGGGCGAATAATTGCACACTTACCGGTAAATGTTCAATTTAACAACCCTTCAAATTGAAACATTCCTACAAATTTACACGACCAATGCACACATGTCTAGCACACAATAGAATTATATATTTCTAGATAAAAATCCGAAATTCATTAAATTATAATATGTTCATAAATTAAGAAAAAAAAACGCATTGTTTTTTAACAAAAATAAGATATCATACTGAAATATCAAGCAGGCAAATTTAGACGAAATGGAAACGGTATACAAAACCTGAGTAAACAAGTTGGCACCGCTTTTCAAAATAGACGAATTTGGAGTAGTTGTTGTTGGTTGGTTAGTTGTTGTAGATCAACCGGAATTAAATCCTAGAAATTGTCCATGATGGTACCTGGTTGACGACTTTGTGATGCATATACAGACATATATCTGTGCAGACTGTTTTGCCCGATGCTGATAATGTAATTGTTACTCTGAGTGTGATATCAAAGAATAACAAATATACCAGTTCGGTAATTTTGCCAATGATATTAATAGTTTAAGGGTACTAAAAGAAACGTCTTTTGATTCACTCGTAGTATTGAATTTAGTACTTGTTATACCCCCCACCTACGAAGTAGAGGGGGGTATATTGGTTTCACCATGTCTGTCTGTCTGTCCGTCCGTCCGTCCATCCGTCCGTCCGTAGACTTTTTCGTTTCCGTGCTCTAACTCATGAACCGGTTGACCTAGGATCATGAAACTTTACACAGTTGTTGCCCATGACCCAAGGAGGTGCCCTATTGTTTTTGGGTAACGAAGGTCAAAGGTCAAGGTCACAATCGGACTTTGTTTTAAATCGGTTTCCGTGCTCTAAGTCAAGAACCGGTTGACCTAGGATCATGAAACTTTACACAGTTGTTGCCCATGACCCAAGGAGGTGCCCTATCGTTTTTGGGTCACGAAGGTCAAAGGTCAAGGTCACAATCGGACTTTGTTTAAAGTCCGTTTCCGTGCTCTAAGTCATGAACCGGTTGACCTAGGATCATGAAACTTTACACAGTTGTTGCCCATGACCCAAGGAGGTGCCCTATTGTTTTGGGTCACAAAGGTCAAAGGTCAAGGTCACAATCGGACTTTGTTTAAAATCCGTTTCCGTGCTCTAAGTCATGAACCCGTTGACCTAGGATCATGAAACTTTACACAGTTGTTGCCCATGACCCAAGGAGGTGCCCTATTCATTTTGGGTCACGAAGGTCAAAGGTCAAGGTCACAATCGGACTTTGTTTAAAATCCGTTTCCATGCTCTAAGTCATGAACCGGTTGACCTAGGATCATGAAACTTTACACAGTTGTTGCCCATGACCCAAGGAGGTGCCCTATCGTTTTTTGGTCACAAAGGTCAAAATTCAAGGTCACAATTGGACTTTGTCTAAAATCTGTTTCCATGCTCCAACTAAAGAACCTTTTGACCTATAGCACTTTTTTCAGTGACAAGGCGCTAGTGGGGGGTATTTGTCCGCTTTGCGACAGTTCTAGTTTTATACCAATTTGTTGTTTCTTTTTTGAAGAACCTTTACGTTAAGCGTTTAAAGTTCTTTGAAAGAAATGACACTCGTGGTAATATGGTTATGGAAATTATCTATTTTCCGTAACACAAGGGTCATTTTTTCCACGATCGTGCATACTAAGAAATAAAAGTTCGAGAGCCAGATGCACTGGAAAACATAATCTGAAGAGGCATTAATATCGGAATATTTACTTTAAACTTTACTTTGCAAGATGGCTTCAAAAAGAATACAAACGACCACAAACACTTTTTAAATGCTCGAATATTGCGTTAAACAGTGAAATAGTCGTTTTGATATCACCACATAGTGTTACAGCTGAATCGTTATCATTTTGTCCTTGTAAGTTGTGCAAATGGTTGATGATGGTCAATCAAACAATCTTTTTGAGGTTGGGTTATAACATTGGCCATAGCTCACGCTATATCTATCTCGAGTTGCTTTATATGCTCCGTAACAGCTAGCTTATAGTGGTATATTTGAAAATGCGATAACTCAGCAGGACTTAACATGTTGTGGGTAAAACTTTAACCATACTTTGTAGACATATGACACTTTATTTTAACATTAAAATTGTGCTCATGCAGAAAAGTTCATTTGTCAACATTTTCGTTTTTGTAAATGAGTCAATTTTCGTGGAATGGCTGCAAAACGGGAGTAACGCGTTATCATAAAGATGTTTCAAAACACATTGCATGAATATCAGACTTGCCTTACAGAACACTTATTATCAACGTAAACATTAAAATGAGTCAAGTCCGATCCTTTGTTGCGTTTAGTGAAAAATACGATCAAGTATATCTCACGCATTGATCATCCGAATATCGTCCCCTGTAAGTTTCACCAAGCTATGTCTTATTGTCCAAGATCGACGATCGGCGGTTAACCGGTCGGAAAAATGAACGATTAATCGTTTATTTATTCTGCTAACCGTTGTCATCCCTATTAATATGTTTTCCAAAGATATTATCTTGTAGGGAGTCAAAAGGAGTCATTATGCAGGAATAGAATAAGGATGTCATCATCCCCTCTTTTACAGAATTCCAGGAACAATCTATTTAGTCAAGTTCATCTTCCGACAAGTGAGGATTATTGAAAGATTTAATAATCAGCTTCATTACAGTAGCTGCTGCTAGCGCTGAATACGGCTGCCAGTCTAACTCCTGTGATCCGTCTGTGTAGTCGGAGATTCCGCGTATAAACATGTAACTATCCTTCGCGTTCCCCTCGATAGATTCCAGCACCTGATCAAATTCGGAGTCGAAAACATTCACTCCGTATCGAGATGCAAAGTCCAATCTAAGGTCGTCAGCCTTGGCGAAGCGTTTACCAGAGCCCATAATGCCCTGGCGTATTTTGGGAATCCCCTCGCGAGAATCGACGCCATCTGGTGGTAAAGGGTGCTGCATCTCTATCACATTACCTTCACCAATCATCATTGTTAATCTGCAAATACACAAGAGGCAATGGTGGTTGATTGATTGATTAGGGGTTTATGCCTCTTTCGACTGCTTCAGTCATACAACGGCGGCTGGAGTTCCTAACCATGGATTCCTGATATTTGTCTCTCTAGTACTACCACAATATCCTATCCAAGCTCTCAGCTGATCTCACACATGGATGATTCACACTTCTTGATGAGAGACAAATTACTTATAATTCTGTGACAATTTCACCCAATTTAGCTAGCTGCTTGTTTAGATAGCAGCTCCAGGCCAGAATAAATGAGCCAGGATCTGGAAAAATGTCCCTTTAGGCTGTTGAGCCAAACATGGTTCCACATCAGCCTGCATATGTACACGCAGTCTGATCAAGAACCACTTTGTTCTCTAATAGCTTCTTCCTGACCTGTAGCAACTGTAAGACAGCAGCATGGATTCTGGTCAGATTGCACCTAAGCACAGGCTGGTCACGAAACACGAAAGTCGCAAATGCTATAAGGGACGTTTTTCCAGATCCGCACTCAAATGCATAAAGATTCTGTATTAGCTATACATTGATATCAGTTATATTTTATAGGGCGTAACCTGGTTTTGAAAACTATAGCAGAGAAAGCTTTGGAACATTGAGAGAAAATAAGAAAGTGCTGAAAAATCAGCAATTTCTCCATTTCCCTGAATATTTTTCAATGCTCTTGCCATAAAGCAGTTGATATAGATTTTAATCATTTACCTGTCAGTATCTGATGGAGGCCTGTTAAAGTCAGCTTCTTGTTTAGACAACAATTCCAGGCCCTTGTTTATGTACTTCTGCCATAATGTGAAGTTAGGATCCTGTATTTTCTGTACGATGTTATCAGCTATATCCTGCAATACAGTGTCTTTAGGACAGAACGACTTTGACTCGAAGACAATTGAACCATCGCGTTCCTGGTACACCTTATTGCAGTGGAAGTACATGCTGCCAGTTTTGCGTGTGTCAGAGATAACGACGTCCCCGAGTCGCGGATGTTTGAAATAGTCTGCAAAGTGGGGTACCCCACCCCCTACACCAACAACAAATACATGCTCTATAGCCTGGAATGTTCCTGCAAACACAAAGAGCATTTTATAACCAAAAGATAATTGGTTATAACAAAATCTTTTGTCACAGATCTGGGTCAAACTTTTGATGGATTTTTACCATATAGTTTTAAAACAGTATTGATTGATTTATTGATTTGGGTTTTAATGCCTCTTTCAACTGCTATGTTTATATCACAGCGTTTTTAGCACCTCTAGGATTCTTGTCATTTCTCCCACCGGAACAACCACAGCATCCTTACCGAGCCTCCAGCTGCTCGCCCACTTAGGTTAACAAATTATCAAACCATTGGTGGGAGACAATTTTGTCAGAATGTTTGCTGCTGCAAACCCGAGATTTCATGAATATGAGTCTAATGCCCTAATAGTGTAGACAAACCACTTGGAATATCTGTATTTCTAAAATAACAGATAATTTACAGCTAAGTTTTATGTATGGACTTACCTTATAATCTAGTGGTTGTGTTGCCAGATGAGATTTGAGCCGCTCTACCATAAACAATCAAAGGTTATAAGGTAACTTTGTGTTTAAATACAAAGTGTCTTACCTAATAATCTGGTAGTAGTGTTACCAGAAGAGATTTGAGCAGCTCTACCATGACCAATCATGGGTAACTTTGTGGATACAACTTTGTGTTTTCCTATATAACCTATTGTATAGGCATTAGATTCACCTGGTGGATAGAAAAATAGATTATTTTATTAGATGTTTTCTGACTTGAAAATATCTTTATCTTCATTCATCTATTATCAAAAGCAAATATCTTAGAAAAAGAGTACAAGTAGGACATTAGTAATAAATCATGTCAGAACGGATGTCAGATTGCAAACGAACAAGTTCTACAAGAATTTTTGTACAGTTTTACCATTTCCCAAACAAGACCCGTTTTGACATCCCTAATAGTAAAGGCTAGGGAAAACATTATGGCAAAAGAAGGAAATGAGTTCATCACCTAAAACTGACAGTTCAGGCTAAAGATGAGTTTTAGCATAATGAAGTATATTCCTTCAAGTTCCTTTTTAATTTTGTCGTCTACAGCAGCTTTTGAATTGAACAACATAAAATGTTGTCGTTTTGGAAAGGGTAAGTGTTGGAGCACTGTTTTTACCTCCAGTTTTCAATTTAACATAAGTGGTTTTATCTTCCATCATGGCATCTACAGCTAATTTTTCACAATACTTTGCAGTAATAACAGCTATGGTAGGTTGTTGGTTGGCTGTTACTGTAGCCATCTGCTTTACAACTTGTACTTCTGTAAAGGTAAAGTACATAGCTCTTCATATTTTTCTAAGCCAACACTTAAATACTGTACTTAACCCATGACAAGACGGAAGAAATTAAGACTAGTCCAATTTGAAAGGATAGTTTTTGAAAATTTTATTAGCCAACACTTTGATACTTAAAAGGGTGCCATTGAGTTATGTCTGTCTTTCAAACCATCTTGCGTCCTTATAAATCATGCATATTTGGAGATTTTTAAAAATCTCTAAAGACCAACAATTTATAAGGACAAACATCAGATTGTAAGAGAAGCTCTTGCGTGCTCCTGGCATTCTAAAAGATGGCTGGACAATTCGTTGCTACCTCCATTCTAAACCATGTTTTCCTCCACAAAAGAAGTACTTTGCATGTGCATTTCACATACGCAACGCACGACTGGGCCTAAATTTTAGACAAAGACTGCTGGCAGGAGCAAATGCGTCAGGTTGATTAGAGTCTTTATTCATGCACTTCAGACAAAACTTCAAATGAATGAAACAGAGATAGAACCCCATACTAGAGCGGCGACACCTAAAGGATGTCACATGAAAGAATGAGTGAAATGAATAGAATTTATTCTTGCAACTTGTTGGAAATTTTTTATTTCAAAAGTGAGAAATATATCTGTAATAACATAGAAAACATTGATAGAAATGGAGAACATGGTGAATTTCCGCAATATCTTCTTTTCTCTCAGTGTTTATGACTTTTTCTCTGATTTGCAAAGGGATGTTGTGATAATGGCTTTAATTTTAGGTTGAACATAGTGCATGGGAACTATCAAACCCAAATAAATAGTCATGAGACCTAATAGTATAGTGTCTTTCAAATGATTATGTATGGAAACTTTATGGGAAAACAAGAAATACTTCAAAGAGAGGAAACTCTCCTTTCACTATAGTTTTTTAAGCTTTAGACAGAAAATTTCATCACAGAAATGTAGCGTAAAAAGATTATAAATTACTTAATCAAGGCAATTTCTCTCCTTTGTCAACCATATTTCAACCATTCATAGCTGCATTCAACAAAGATATTAGACATAGATCTAGTAAATATCGATTTTCAAAAAAGAAATGAATGTGTTTTAATTTTGGATATATCATGGTATTTTCATATCTCATGTGACTTTGATGTAACAAGTGTCAAATGCATAGTGGATAAATGTGATGGTATTACATTTTGACCTCAAGATTGCTGCCAATAGCACCCACCATGAATCCAACCTGGAATCTGCAGGATCATGCCATAACAGAGCATCATGCCAGTCGCTCTATCAATTGACCTATAGGAGTTTGTAAAAATCTGAAATCTCAGCTTTCTAGAGGTGTCATAGACACTAAAAGATAACTAAAGTCAATACTTTACATGTCAAAGTCCATTGGCCTTTCAAAATACCTTGAGAAATTCAAAGTAACACATATTTTATAATCATAAGAATAGCACCAGCTTTTCTCTTTGACATAAGCAGCAATTCGACTTAACCAATGTTGAAAAAAAACAAGGGTCAGGTGAATTTAAACTATTGCATTAATGTACAAACAAGTTAAAACTTCTTCTCTTTCCACCACAGAAATATTGACTGATTGAGATTTAACACCTCATTCAAGAATTTCCAACTTTATTACAGCAGCTGGTGCACCTAACCATGAGTTCCTGACATTTCTTGCACCAGTACAAAAACATCCAATCCCAGCCACCAGTTGCTCATCCCATTTAAACCATTACCAGACAGCAACATTTTTGACGGGTCAAAATTCAAAGATGTTGCAAATGACAATTTAGTCATTTAAGTGAATGAAATTTAAATTTGTTTAGTCTTTTTGAGTTGAAAACATTGTGGGAAATGAAGATAATGCTTGTTACAAGAGTCAAAAGAGTCAATGTGTAGGAAACATATTATCCATATATGATTGACAACTTCTATCAGAAAGAAGATCAACAGAATTGGATTCAAATCAACTACCACCTAGATTTATAGACTCTGATGTTGCCTGCAAAGCTATCTGGGCATTGTCAACCAATAAAAGATGCCTTGCCATTTCTCAATCATCGCTGACAGTGAGAGACCTCATCATTCTGTATAATAGACAAACAATGTGATTAACTCTATCTCAAACAAGACCCTAACAGTATTTTTGAAAACATAGAGAGAAAAGAAGAATTCTGATAATCAGCAATTTCTCCTTTGCTCTAAATATTTTCTATGTAGTAACATACACATTTTCTATAATAAGCATTAATCATGTACAGATGGCAGCTCCATTCAATTTGGACCACAGGACCAGCCAAATTCAAGGGAAAACATAGAGACACATGAAGAGGATGCTGATAACATAGATTTTCTCTTTTTTCCTCAGTATTTTCTGTTCCGAACTGCACAAAAATCCCATCTTTATCAACACCCATTTTGTTGTCTGCAGCAGCTTTCCAAATTTGAGTACTCTAAATGTCTGCAGTTTTGGAAAGATTTAAATTGATCAAAATGCTCTTATTTTGTTAACCTGTATTGAAGAACCAGCTTAGGAATCCAGCTTCATGGGGCAACTTGTTTTTAACTGTGGAACACTCCATATTTACTGAGCTAATTGCTGCATTGCGTGCCAATCTGCTTTAATTTTATTCCCCTCTTCAGCAGCTTCTATTTAGCAGCAGTGATACCTTTCTAAAACACACACATATGACATATTCCTACAAGAAATGAAAAGCTGGTTATCACAAAGTACATCTGAGGCTTTCAACTAATTATGCAGTCAATGTATACAAGTTTGTTAAATAACTAGTTAACAATTGCATAGGCCTACATGTAAAATGTGCAAACATTTGAGTAAATAGCCTGTTTTCTGTCTAGAATCGACAGGCCATAGGTTATCAATAGACACCAACTGTACAGTGTTAGCTATCAGGACTCGCACCCAGTACCCGACAAATTGTCTAAATGGATAGTTGTTCAGTTCCAAATGAGAAGTCAAGTGCTGCCTATTGCATATTATACATGCTGAAATGTGACAGTCCATATGTCCATTATCTACCAGCAGATGTAAGAAAGATTTATCTCTGCAGATTATGCAGTGATTCAAATTCAATGCACTATTATTTTTATCCATGAATGTCCATTTGAATCCAGGAGATGTAAGAACAACGTATCTCGACATTTTCATACAGTTATTTGGCTTTCCGTCACTCTTTAACCCATTACCACAGAATGGCTCTTTTTGACTCCCTACAAAATAATGGTCATGGAAAGCATTGCGGAAAATGAAGAAATTGGTTGTGTCAAGCAATTTCTTCATTTCCCACAATGTTTTCCATCCAAAAAGACCAAAGAATTGGAGATTCCATTCGATGGAAATCGTCTTCTGCAGGATCTTCAAATTGGACTGCCTAAAAACTTTGTTGTTTGGTAATGGGTTAATTTGTTCCCAATCAAGACCAGGTTTGGATGTTTCTAATAGAAAACATTACGGAAAAAGGAGAAAAAACTGGTTACAAGCAATTTCTCCTTTAACCTCAATATTTTCTGACCTACATTGTACGTTCCGACAACTACAGTGACAATAAGAGCACTTTAGACACATCACACAGGCCTAACCAAAGATCACTTACTCCTTTTACCATGAAGCTACAGCTAACCAGTAACCATGCTTTTGGTAGCTTCCAAATACAGATCTTTAAGGACCCACACAGGGTTTCCACCAACTTTCAAATCTGGGGGTACAAACCATACTTTAACAACATGCTTGTACCCCCTCTAGTAGAGACAAAGAAGGCTGCTTGCAAAAACTGGGGGTACAAGATTCATTTTGGGGGTAAAAAAACTCCATTTGGAGGTTTTTGGACACCCTGCCACAAGAACATCTTAGCTACAAAAACAAATGTGTTAAAGTGTTCTGCAAGTCTGCGTCTGTCCGTAAACGGCACAAGATCCTTGTGAAAAAAAAATGGAATAATGCCTTTTTACTGTTATCTTTTCCAATACAAAATTCTTTTACTGCGTCGCTAACAATGATTAAAAAATTGTCCCAAACGCAAGTAATTACATGTTAGAAGGAAAATAATATATGTTTCGCCATGGTTAATCATAGGATTTACCACGGATGCTCGTTCAGATGTGTTAAATAAACCACTCAGGCATATGGCCTTGGTAAATCCTATGATTAATCATGGCAAACCATACATATTTCCAAAGTAACTTTCAGAAATTTAGGTAAGTTAATAATTCAGAGATTTTCCTACATACATCTATGTCCATGGATTCTGGTCCCCCTCCATGTTCATGCAACAATCTACACGAAGGATGAAGTATTATCTGCTCAAATGGCAGGGGTATCATTGGATTCCACCAACTCATTGTCGCCAGATTTCGGACATAAAAGTACAATGTAGTTATAATAAAATGTAATAGGAATATACCCTAGATTCCTGGATTTGTATGTTTTTTAATTAACTGATAATATAGATAGATAATATCTGAAAGTCTTTCTAAAAGGTTTACAGGCAATGTTTTGCAACAACCCTCACCTGAACAGCCATTGCTCAGGCCTATATTGACCTACTTTCCTATGTTTTTGAATGGTAGTGTGCTCTGATGTAAACGAGCGACACCAACATATCAACAAGTGAATTTCATCAGAGAAACCTCGGATTATAGTGACTTTAACAGCAAAATGTTAAAAATAAATGACATAATTAGCCACAGATATAAATTTATATCTATGATTTAGCAGAAATAGTCTAGATATAATTTGCGTTTCTTATCTGACAAACTCGGCTTAAATTTTAAAAAATCCTATACAAAGTATACGAAATCTAAGATTATCCGAATTTATGATCAGTTGGGTCACACTGTGAAATACTTATAACTCGACGAAATCATTAAAATTCAATTTCAACATGTCTAAGTGTTTAAATCTTGGTTGATTTTTCCTATCTGATACACATGGTCAGCTATTTTATGAAAACTTCCTTACATCTGATAGTACACAGGGCACGACCATGTTTGGGGGAAGGTCACCCAAATTGGCTCCTTCATAACTCTATGTAAAATTTTTACACCTTTTCCAAAATGAAAAGAAGCAAAACTTTGCCTTAAATGGCGCAGATCCATCCTTACCCTGCAAAATTTTCAGCAAATGGACCCACCTCATGTGATTCATTTTTTCACAATTTTCACTCAAACATACGAGGGACGGTCGGAAAGTAGTTGGATTTTTCGTGCTGCTGTCTCTCCATTTGCAACTGTATATACACATTATATATTGGTGAAATCTAAATCCATTTGCCATTAATGTGGTCAGTTTATGTTCAAAGAAAGTTGAATATATGCAATATTCTGTCCACTTATATGTGATAGGGGTTCTATGTACCATAAGCTATTTGTTAGAGGAACAGCAAGGGTAACCAAAACAAAAGAACAGTCTAGTCATTTTATCGCGAAGAATTTAAGTTTTTGAACTACTTTATCACTGAAGATTGAATAACGGTTCATAATTCCGAACTTGGGATAAAAACTCAGTCACAGCAGTCATAGAAACGAGCTGGTTCCCCACCTCTGAATAGATTAAGCTTTTACATTCGGCTGGTAGTCATGTTTGTTGCTTTTGTGGATTCACGAGGTCTGATAGTTAGTCATTTCATGTCAAATGGTAAAAAATGTCATTGCTAAGTACAATTCTGAAGTAATTCAGAAAAAAACAAAGAATAAATGCTGAAGTAAACGCGCCCCAGATTAGCAAAGAAAAATGTTTTCTACTTTACGATTACGCACGCTCCCATACCACCGCATCTACAGTGGAGATTATCAAATATTACCCATGACAAAAATTGTTTTACTCTTCTTATAGCCCAGGCCCTACACCACACGACTTTTATTTGTGTCTAGAACTGATGAAAATGCTTGCTGAGAAGAAATTTGAGACCAAGGCGCCTTTGATACCGGTGGTTACACAGTACCTAATACAGTGGGTCTACGTCATGGTTAATAGTGGCAATAGTAAAGCTCCTACGAAGATGCCAAAAATGCATAGACATAGATGGATAATTTCTTTAAACATTGTAGAAAGAATTTTGTTAAAAAATTAAATGGTTTTAGAGAACTAGTCAAAAGTCCAACTACTTTCCGACCGTCCCTCGTACATACCGTGTATTTTTCCACGCCAAAATAGAAACACTGGAAATAGGGGTCACATGTATACCTGCACCCAAACACACGAAATAGTCCTGGAAACAAAGATGGATTCTGGCTCAGTAATGAGAAAACATGTCACTGAAAAGCATCCAATGAAAACCTTAGCTCAAAATCATTCATGCAGAGAGCAAGGCATCATCAGAAAAGGGGCCAATATTTCTTAAAGAACTATTTTAGCACCCCATGGCCGGAAGGACTTCTCCGAGTGACCTTACTCCTAGATAAGAATATATTTTTCCAAAATGTATCAAAAGTGATATTTTTTGTTTGACTTAGCCCTAATACAATAGAAATGTGCATATATACTGAAACAAAAAAGAAACACAACTTCATTTTCAATTCCTTCTTACACAAAGACATCAAATCAGATTTAAACAAAACTTAATACATTTAAAGCAGTAACATTTCACCTTGTAAATTTCACAAAATCTTGTTGGTAGTCAATTTCATTAATAAGAAAACACCCAGTTTAAATCGGGCGTCAACACAATACGACAAAAAAAGTGGACGGAGGTCGAAAAAAAAAAATCTGTTTCGTTCAATTTGGTCCGATATTCGACTGTTGTGAAGTCCATACGAGTTATTAGCGATCTCCGTTGCAGTCGTAAACCTATCCCGTAAGTGGGGTTATCATGATTATTCGGTCCTGCCTTGACGTCATATCTCTTGCACGTCCGCCTCGTGCCCAATCGGTTGTGGTCCAATTGAGAACCAACAACGTATACAGTCAAAAATGTGTCGATATTTTGCCCCATCAATGTCTTACGACAACATTTTGAACCTTTTCCACTAACAACATCTGTACTGCAGTTAGGCCCTGGTTTTGGCATAGCCTTGCTATGCGTAGCGTAGTGAAAAGTGTGTGAACGCTTTGGATTCTTCTTTGTCTATGTTCTAGCTTGTGTTTGATGAAAATTTGTTTTGATAGTAGTCATCTAGAAAACACGACAGGAGATTATCAGTTTTTAACAATTTACCATGCATCACGTGATGAATGTACGACATCTGAAGAAAATGACACTATATTTATGCGTATGGATGCAGGTATATTAAAATGTACTCAACAGCCATTGAAAACATATTTTGTCGAAAATACCATGAAAAATTGGGGTTGCGTATCTTTTTTGTCCTAGTATATAACAATATTCTAACAGTCAATAAAAAAGTTGCTGGCATCCAAAAACATGGTATCACGACTGAATTTCGGGTCTATCTTCACTAACATCCACTTGTCATCTGAAGCAGGTTTTGAATTAGAATTAAATTAAATTAAAAGGGTTAACAGAATTATGACATGACATGAGGTTCTTGATAATTTCTTCTTTCCCTCAGTATTTCCAGGGCTTCATAGTTATTGAAGACTTTCTGAATTGGTTAAATTGTGTCATGTGATTCCCCACCGTCTTCTAAAATCGACGTGTCCAATAGGGCTGGTTTGGGACAGAGTAAAAAGCTTCTTATGTTATGTATGTAGAATCTAACTTACAAACTATTCCATATTTTTCATCACCAGTCTGATCCTATAAGATTGAAGGGAGAAGAGAAATGCTAGTTTTCAAAACTTTCATCATTTACCTCAATGCTTTAACAGTTTGAATTAAGGTAGACCACCCATGTAATGAAATTCATGTGACATCGGATTTTTTGTGTGTCGTTGCAATCATTTGTTACAAATCTTATCTATGTCCACACAATTATGAGTTAGAAAAAGACATTTACCACCACCAAAAGTTTACCATGTCACTAAAAAGTAATCACAAAGTTACATGGATCTCGTTAGGGTTGGACTACCTTAATGAATGCTTCAGTTTCAAACACTATCATTACTGTATTACATTAACCAATTACAAAACAGTAGAATTTTTGACTGGTGAGTGGTCGAAATTAAGGACAGATCCTCCATTTATTTCCCACGGTAAGATTTTTTTTTATTTTTTCTGTACCGATATTTAAATATATGAGAAGTAAAAAAATGACTTAAAAACTATAGGTCACCAAGCGAATTAAAAAGTTATTGAATTTCAAGGGAGACTACTCTTGTCTAAAATTGCAAAAATGAGGTGTCACTTAAATACCCACAAAAAGGTGTTCAAAATGACTAGGATTACATAAATAAGTCTTTATTATGTTCAATATGTTTTATGCTGTCTAAATGAGTATCATTTTGGGAAAATTTAGTGATGATTTTGAAATTTTTAGTAAAACATTCTTTCAAAAGTAGCTGAAGTTGCTCTTTTTTTCGCAACGTTTCTGATAATAAAAAATATTTCAACGGTAAGAATTTTTTTCTTTTTTGGTATAGACATAGTGCTCGGTCATACCTACAAAAACAAAAAAAGAAAAATATATCAAACCAAGCGTTTTTCTTAGTTATAAGTAAAATTTAGTTAACTTTTTACAGCTCTGTCCGAAATTGTTTCACTATTTTTTTCCATTTTCTTCCTTATTACCAGCTTTAGATAATAAAATGTGTCATCTTTTGTGTCCATCTGAAGCGGACTATCTCACAAAGACACCACGTTGCTTTTGTTGCTCCGTTTCCTATCGCTAACGCCACATTTTGAACGCGTAACAGAAAGCGAAATGTACCATCCGAGTACTATTACACTTTAATTGACCAAACAGAGAAAATTGAAATAACCGAAAAGGGTCTTGTCATTTATCAACCAAACATTAACTAAATGTAAGAAATACATTTGCTGGAAAAGGCAAATTACTGAAACAGCTTTATTTCGTTATTTAGGATATGCGCAGTAAGTTGCGCAGTAACAACTGGAGGATCTGTCCTTAAAAGGAATTGCAGTAGACACTTTAAGCCAATTTTAAATTTTTTGATCTTATTTTGTAGAAAATTTCTTCATTTCATATAATGTTTTCAAATGCCTTTATATTGTTGGGCATCAAACACGTCCTTGTGTGGGAAAGGGTTAAAGCTTGAAATCAATAACTGGTAAACAATTGATACCAAACAGCAATGAACGTATAGCTCTCAATTTTAGTCTTGTCGAGACTCATACTCAGAACTCACAATTTCCATGGGCAGATCTAGAGGGGGGTTGGGGGGTCCGGACCCCCCTGGCATTGGCCGAAAATTGAGTTTTGACTATATAAATTTAGCGTAAGGTTACATATTTACTACATTTTAAGCCATCATTTGGGCTTGGACCCCCCTGGAAAAAAATTTGGGCTTGGACCCCCCCTGGAAAAAAATCCTGGATCCGCCCTTGATTTCCCTGGCATTTTAACATTTAAACTAAAAAGTGTTCTCCGTGAGCTTTGATACTGTGTATAATATCCAGATATCAGTGTTCATTTTCATTTACAAGTGTTGCCTTGGTTGTAAGAAAAATAAATAATGCATAATCCATATCCACGGGTCATAGCAAAACCGTTTTAAGATTTGATTTATTGGGGGTTTACCCCGTTTTCAACTACTAATGTCATATTGCGGCAGCTGGACCACCTAACTTAAACTATGGATTCCTAGCGTTTTTCATACCAGTACTACCACAACACCCTTACTGAGCCTCCAGCTGCTCCCCCACATAGGTTCATGATATCAAACCATTGACGGGTGACTTTTTTGTCAGCAAGGGTATTTGCCGCGGCCAGGTATTGAACCTGGGACCTCTCGAATGAAAGGCAGATGCGCTACCAACTGCGCCATGGCACCGTTTTACGAACATATATGTAATTAATTGTTGTTTATTGTGTATAGTGTTTACATTACTTTCCTACAATAGCACAGAATTTTGTATTAAAATAGACTGGCTTTAAATACCATTATGTTTGGATAAACCGCCAGTGTGATAAAAGCCCTTAACCCTTTCCCAAATGACAAAATTTTGGGGTTGCACAATTTTAAAGTTGCTACAGACAACAAAATTTAGATAAGTAAAGATTGGAATAGTGGGAAATATAGCACACATAATATTGAGACAAAAGTTAAAATTGCTGGTTTCTTCTTTTGTCTCAAAATTTTCCCAAGCCCTTTCTAATAGGGATGTCAAAACCAGGTCTTGTTTGAGAAAGGTTTAACTACCGCTTGAACCAAGCCGTAGCTACAGGTTTTTATAACACACCAATGAAAATCAAAATATAGTCCGTAAATATTGACCTGAACCTGTGGAATATGCAATGAGATATTGCGATGCGGAATAATAACTCTCCGGCATATATTGACACGAGAAGCATGTGCAGAATACAAAGTAACGCTGCTTATGGAAACTATCGACTCTGCTTGACAGTGCATGCTTGGTGGCGAGTATAGATTATTCCGTGTCACAATTTCTCATTGCATATGCGTCGGGTTCATGTCAATATTTACCAACTATACTATTCGTTTTTCCGAAATTACGTCACCCTTAGGCAGGGGCAGGCGGATAAAATCGCTCCCTATGATAGACAGATTCCTAAAGCTTCTTACTGCGAATTTACTCTCTGCCGAAAACCAGCGTTTTATTCATTTGCCTCAATATTTTCTTGACGATATTAAGGTTTACAGACCCTAAAAAAATCACCACTTCCTACTAGCCTTACCAAATGCACCAAATTACACACACTTGTAAATATACTTCAAATAAGTTGATTCATCGTGCCGGATTTCAAGATTATGGATCAAGAAGAAAATAATTTACAAATATTATTTAACTCTATATTCATATGCAAGGGAGGTAATTTTTCAACATTTTTGTTAAAGATTTCCATAAGTATGCATTAATTCAAAATTCTAAACCGTTCAAAATGCTTATAATGTTTGTATTTGGATTCCAAGCGTAACATAGTGACAGTTTAGGAATTACTGGCACTTTTCAAATTTCGCATCTGGGTCTTTGGTGCTAATAAGGGTTTGGATACCTTAATCAAAAAGCCTATCTTTATCAATATTCATGTCTTGGTCTGCAGCAGCTTTTGAATATGACCATCCCAAAATTTTTCCGTTTCTGTTTGGGAAAGGAATCAAAGGATTAACGCGGTTACGCCTGTGTAACTGTTACGTCTTATGTCGGGGTGGCATCCCAAAACCCTCGCTGTTTACAAAGTGTTTGTATCTTGTCGCAAACTGACATTGTCAAATGGACTATTCTAAACGAGTCTAAAATATTCCTGGCTCTTCTTTGTTTACATGCAAAAATGAATTTATTAGATTAAAATGGCCCCAAGACCAGAAAAAATGTTGTTTGGTGAATTTAAGGACCAATACCTTTGTTGAGTCTTATGTCGGGGGCTGCGCCCCCGAACCCCTGCTGTTCACAAAGTGTTTATATCTTGTTTTATACTGACACCATCACATGGATGATTCTAAATGAGTCAAAGGATCGTTGGCTATTAAAATGGCCCTTGGTCAACAATTTTTGCACACTGACAGTATGCAGGACATACATGTATCAATGACGCATCCAGAGGAGTTCCCGGATTCGAACGAATCCCCCTCTGTAGCCTAGTAAAATCATTTTCATGCAGAAATTCCGTAAAAAATGTGTAATAATTTCTTACACTGGCGGATCCAGATGGTGGGTTCAAAAGAAATCTGAGCATGATACACTTACATCCCATAATGTTTATTATCATTCATAATGTCATTTTCAGCTTTATTCTACTTACATCAGGGGGCTGCTTTTTTTGGAGGGGGTGGGGGTGTGGGTGGGGTCGAGGCAAGAATTTATTTCCATTATCTTTTTTGAAGACACATAAAAATTGTAACTATGCACGGGACACGAAAAAGCAACGAATTAAAACATGACTTACCTTGTCAACTTATGTTCGTTTAGATTTGCAATCAGAGTCTAGTGTATCTCACCATTCAGCAAAATTCATCAAATTTTGGCATTATGGCATTGGGGTCGAAAACTCATGACATTTCACAAATAATCACTTATTCTGTCACTGCAGTTTATCAATGCAACTCACAATAAATTCATTGTCAACCAAAATATCAAACCATCTCCACACATTTTTTTCTTGCTTGAAAATTTCTTTTTCCAACGAAAAAAAAAAAACAACACTTCTGTCTGACTCACCTTGAACGAACTTTAGGGCGATTTTGATTGGGCTACTCCGGAGACACAGAATACTTTTTAGAACCGAAAAGACGCCAGATTTTTAATGAAGAAGCTAAACAAATGTATTTGTCATGTTATTCAGCGATTTTGTAATGGTGCATTCTGCAATAATCATCTTGATCAGAACCCAAACACGCTTCCTTTGACTGCACATTTCAAAATGAAAACGGCGTATGTCCAATCAAGTACGGCCAACAGCTTTTTTGCGTGACGCAAACGGATGACATAAAGCGACACCCGCAAACATAGCGATCGTTCGTGTTCGTTTTTAGCAATTAATTTCCAATTCCGTTCAGAAAAGAAATGCAATTATTTCTTTTGACAAAATGTATGTAAAAAACAAATTTCACGGCCATTCTTTGACGGAACAACGCTTGTTACCACCTCATCACGTCTCGTCAATTTGTCCGGTAACTATGAATGTCCGGTATAGGTGCAGATGCATTCTGCACTTTGTGAATTAAATATATTTAGAAATAGATTTTTCCCAGATATAACACCTATCTGGAGACCTAGATGGAGGTTGCGGCTAACGATTCTTGGAGATTTCAGGAAAATCGACCCTACCGTTTTGGAGAAACTCAAATCGCGGCATATACCTGCTAAAAAGGATAAATTCGCCGTGTAAAATCTTTCATTCCATGAATCGAACAAGTTCTATTCATTTCACTCATTCTTTATATACAAACATTAGCTTTCAGTGTTAAATATGATCTGGGGTAATTAATCTGTTTCACATGGAAGACTATAGATATTACATCAATACCTGTTTTCTCGTCGAGGACATGTCGTACAAATTCTCCATTCTCTAATTGCTGCACTAGACTTCTAGTTTGTAATTCTTGTAGCTGTTCTAAAATAACCACTTCATCTGCTTCTACAATTCTGAAATAAACAGTTTAAGTTGTGATATTATTTGACATTTTACCTGTTTAGAAAAGGTTTATGTAGAGCTGACAAAGTGTACAGTAAACAAATTCAAAAATACAGACAAGACCATTCAAATGTGTACAAACAACATAGGGTTTTGATTTGAAATAACAAAAAACAATAAAATGCCTTTACCCGTTTATCTATTGCTCTGTGACCGACAGACTTTATCTAATCCTTCACTGTCAGAATATTGAGGTAGGCCAATTCTAGGGCTTGTAACACTCTTGTACACAATCTCAGATTGGGTTCATGCGATAAACAAACAGACACAAAGGCATACAGACAGACAGATAGACAGACCTACCTTAATAAGTCCTCTACTGTCAGTACATTTGGTTAGGCTGATTCTAGGACCTGTAACACCTTCTCATAGACAATTTCGGCCTGGGATCTTGTGATACACAGACAGACAGATGGACAGAGAGACAAACAGACACAAAGACAGACCTACCTTGATAAACCCTGCACTGTCAGTACATTTGGGTAGGCTGATTCTAGGACCTGTAACACTTTCTTATAAACAATTTCTGCTTGTGATCTTGTGTCCTCCTTAATGCGACCACTAACTGTAATCATACACAGTTATAAACATGATTACCAATTAATTGAATGATTAATTGTTTAATTACATGGAGTTCTACATCCAACTCAAGTTACTCGTCAGCTATTCAGATGGATACAAGAGTTTTATAATTTTCTAAAAAAAATCTTCAATTGGAGGGAGGAATTTGCAAACCCAGTCCGATGTTCCAATATGTTATGAAAGTAAAATATTTTCTGTTCTACACCTTTATTATCATTTTCTTTTCTTCCTATCAAAGGGGTATTAATTTGAATATCATGGAAATTTCTTGTTTTACACCAAGTATCAACTTGTCAAGGTTACACATTCTTAAGGATAATTAAAGTACAGCAGACTATGTTGTCCTTACGATTTAAAATACCATTAAATGACATGGGGTAGCATTCAGATGTAACAAAACAAGTTCTCCGTACATGCATATAAAGGGAACACACAATTCAAAATAACAACACTAGTCTATCACAACAACATTACATGGTGGAGATTGTGCATGATGGGATGGATAACGAATACTAACAAATTTGCCTCGGTTCAGGTAAGAAATTGTGCAATAATTTTCTTATTTCTGCGTCAATTTTTAAGCGATTTGTTGTATGTACCCGACATTACTGCGCTCTTTCCTCAGATATATAACTTGTTTGTAGAATCTTGGTACGTTGTCCAAAATATGATCCCAACCGACCAGAAAAACGACAAAAAATCAGGTCCTTTTTCTGGTCGGTTGGGATCGGTTTCTGAGAAAATTACAAGGAGTTTCCCGATTAGTATTACATCTGAGAAAAGGGCTCAGTAAGGCGGAGTACATGCAACAAACTGCGTGACAATTGACACAAAAACAAGAAAGATATTGCACAAATTCTTACCTGAAGCGTGGTTAATTTGGCCGTAGTCGTTACCATTTCGCTTCCTGGTCGGTTGGGACAATATTTCGGAAAAAGTACCAAGAGTTATCTAATATGTCATACATTCGATAAAAGAGCTCGGTAAGGCGGGGTACATGCAACAAACCTTTTGAAAATTGACGCATAAATAAGGAAGTTATTGCAAAATATCTTACCAGATTCGAGATTATTTTGTCCGTGAACGGTATCCATCCCATGATGCAGATTTAATTCCTATTCTAAACTGACACGATTTAAAAACGCAAAACACGTTTTCATTAACCATTCCTTTCCTATTACCTCGATCGGCACCATATTTGGGGACATGTATGAGACAATGTATACGCTTCACGCCCAAGCAATTTTGTCGTGTTTTCTGTAAACTATCCGGACATCTGAACCGCCCATCACTAAATGCTCGTGTGTCTCGTGAATTCAGACCACGTGTTAATTCACTAAGATTTTTTGTGTATCAATTGCCACTTTGATTTACTTATTGAAAACATACGAGAACAACGAAAGAAAATTGTGTATAAATTGCTGAGGCTTACTTTGCGAAAAAGGAACCGAGTTTTTTGGCTTTTGGTTTACCGTGTTTCGCAAATGAAGGTAGCTAGATGCTTTACAGTAGCCGAATCGACGGTTCCAAGGATTATGAGACGTGTAAACGACACAGGAAGATTTACAGACCATGCACGTCCCGGTTATATTCCCCTATAGTATCAGCTCTACTTTCATCTCTACGTTCATTTATCCCATTCGAACCCAACAACACATTTTGATGCCCCACAAGATAAAGGCTTTGGAAATCATTGTGGAAAATGAAGAACTTGCATGTGACAAGCAATTTCTTCATTTCCAACAATGTTTTCTAAATAGAAAGACCACTAATGTACAATTTCATTCACTTGAAAATGTCCTCTGTAACATCTTTAAATTTGGACCAGTTTAAAATTTTGCCGTCTGGTAATCATAATTTGGATGGATAATCTTCAACTAGTGAAAGACTAGTCTAAACACAACAGTATATTATCACACTTTCCCAAACAAGACCAGGATTTGACGCCCTTGAGAAAGAGATTTGAGGCAACATTTACTACTTTTGCCTCAAAACCGTTTCTTCTATATCATACACAAATTTCATCTTTCTGAAAATCTATTTTGTCGTATGCAGTAGCATTCCAATTAAGGCAGTCCAGTTTTTTATTGTTTGGGAAAGGTTAACCCTCTCCCAAACAAAGCAGTTTGGAGCTTTCAAAATTGTGGACATCTATCAAACTTCTAATTGGCAGAGAAAAAATCCAAGTTATAACAAGGAAAACACAACAGGACCATGGTGGTCCTAAATCGCTCACCTGAATCAATATGACATATGTGATAATGACAATTTTGTCAAATTCAAAGGCATGAAACTAAGGACTTTCTGTTTGGAAACAATTAAGTAATAATTCTGTTCCAATGGATCCTGTAAAGTTTGGTATGAAGAAAGATCACCATCTGATAAGCTAGATTAATCCCTTCTTATCTGTTTACATAAGATAAACATGGGGCCAGCAAAAGCAACAGATAAGAGAAATAGATAAGAGAAATATGAAAGGCTTTCCTTTTTATGCCCCCGATAGGGAGGCATCATAAATTTGACTTGTCCGTCTGTCCGTCCGTCTGTCTGTCCGTCCGTCATTCCGTCCAAAAACTTTAACATTGGCCATAACTTCCTTATTACTTAACATATTCGCTTCATACTTTACCACAACATTCCTTGGTACATTACCTTTCTGTAGGCACATACTTTGGTGACCTTGACCCCTTGACCTAGTAAAAAATTGTGGAAAAATTTTGAAAAGGGTGACTCAAGGCACATTCCTGCCAAGTAAGATTCAAATTGGCCAAATGGTTAATTTTTAAAGAATTTTCTTAAGATTTCTCCAAAATCCGATAAGCCCCCGACCTCTCAAAAGATATGTCAAAAATTTCTTTTAAGATTGTTTTACATAAAGCGTTCTTTATCTAGATCGAGATTTTCAAGCCGTCGAATGGGGAGCACCATTACTCAATACTTTTCACGGAACCTTTTGATAAATTCTGTAGAAAGAATGTGAGAGAGAATTGGACGAGTTATTTCCATTACCACATAAGTTATAAGTGGCGGTGTTCTGAATGCTCCAAACTGCATAAAAATGACGTCATTACATAAACTAAAAGTACGAAGTATTCGGAACAACTCAGTCAGAACGAGTCAGAATCTCGATCTTTAAAACGCTTTACATAATACATTTTAACATATCTTACAAAATCTCACTCCAAAGAACTCGTCCAAGTTCCTTGTTCTGTAGTCGTGAAAATAAGCCCGAAGAGGATATCGCTGCTTTTCAACAAAAACCTCGTAACTGCAGCTTGTTTTAAACTGCAGTTACGCGGTTTTCGTTGAAAAGTGACGATAAAACGGTGTATAATCATGTGACACAGAATTTCCGATAATCTTCAATATCTTTTTTAATACTTGACCAATTTCAATTCCTTTTGAAGCTGAGAAGGTGGGAAAATGCCAGGAATAAGCTGGACGTGTTGGATTTTTTAAAAAATCATCTGATAAAAAAGTTATTGAAGATAAACCAAAATTTTGTTTTTTTCTTCAATAACTTTTCTATCAGGTGATTTTTTAAAAAAAAATCCATCACGTCAAAGTTATTCCTAACATTTATCCATCTTCTCTGCTTCAAATCGAATTCAAATCGGTCCAGTATTTACAAAATTATTGAAGATTTTCTGAAAATTTTGTATCACGCGATTATCCACTGTGGATAAGCTAACTTACTGTCAACTGTATGTACACATCCACCTGTATCAGTCCCAGCATCAATATTCTGGACAGTGTCGGTCTGTGCGTCTCCTGCAAATAAAATTTGTCTTAAGGTAGAAGACCCACAATGAAAAACATCACTTTCTAGCCATACGAAATGCATCAAATTACAAACAGTTGTAACTACACTTCACATAAGTTGATTCACCGTGCCGGATGTCAAGATTATGCTTCAAGAATAAAAAAAATAACAAATATCATTTAACTCTAAATTCATATGCAAGGGAGGTAATTTTGAACATTTTTGTCAAATATTTTCATAAGTCGCCTATCAAGTAATAATATTCAAGAAATTAACTTATGATTCATCGTACTTTTTATGACGTCGCGCACGGTACATCTTCGCGAGCCAAGGGTGACATCTACGACGTAACGTCGTTTCTGTATTCACCCTTGGCGTATTTAGTCCGATTTTCTTGGTGTCCTGGAAAGCGTTTTCATTGGTTCCAGCGAGGTCTTGATTGTCGACTGATACTTTTGTTATGAGTAACCAATTCATGACAACGGGCGGGAAAAAGCATTTCATTTGTAACTCAGAAACGCGAAGATGGGCGACTTTTCCTAATAATTTCACTGCAATAGACAGGAATTCCCTATCTTTAATCGACGAATTATTATAGTTTCGACAATTCGACAAAAAAACAGCTAACTTTTACCTAATCCGCATGACCTATGACGCGAAAGACAACGCGCGTTAATGACGTCATCAATAATGGACGTAAACAACGAGCAGAACAACCGCTAGGCGGCGCTTTGCGATTTCAAAAAAATCGGACTAAATCCGCCAAGGGTGAATACAAACGTAGGTGGCTCAACCTTGGCTAGCGAAGATGCGCACGGTATTGCGGCACTAAAATGTAACGTCAAACTAGCGAACGTCAATTGCGTAACGTTAAGTTTTTGCGTACACGGTTATGTTGTGCTTTTAATGTTTACTCTCTATATAATCTAAACTGATTTATAAGGACAGGTCCACGTTTTAAGAAATACTCGAATGTTTCCATCTATTGTCTTTCTATAGCTTTTCCGCCACATTAATTCGTTCTTTTTTCATCTTAAAAATGCCCCAATTAGATAATTTCAGAATTACGTCAAATAAAAAAAATACGTTTATAAATTTTCTGGCCACACGAATAAATTTGAATATCTCTTATAAGTTTCGTTATTTTGCGTCTAAATTTTGATAATGATCAACAAGAAAAAAAATGGTATTTCCACATTGAAATTAAACGTTTGTATGAATAAGAGAACTTGTATTTTTTAAAGTCTAAAGGGTAAAAAAGTATAGTTTTAAACGACATGAAACAATTTCTGTCCACACGCATTTTATACAATAATTGTTTCACTTATTGTGCTAACTAATTTTCTTCCATATATTATAGAAATAGAGAAAAATAGTATTTTTAGTATCAATTTTGGTTGCATTTGATTCATTAATTAACAAAATATTGAACAAAATTGTCTCTTTTTCTGCGACGTAATTATAATTGTTACACTTCGATTTTTGGTAAACAACCTGTACGAAAAAAAGCCGGATTCCGCTTGGAAAACAGGCGTAAATGAGGCGTAAATGGGAATTTACGCTTGTAACAATGGCGGAGTTATACTTTACGCCTCAGTCACTGTACAAAGTAGTGGCGTAAATTAGAGGCGTAAAATGAAATGGAGGCGAAATTTTATCATAACAGGCGTAATTTAAAACTTTAATTTATGAAAAGGCGTAATTTTTGGACTTAGCCATTTTAACAAGGAGCAATGGCTGTTTCTTAAAGCGGAAAATAACTTGAACTTTCCAGGTAGACGGAATTTTTGGACTTAGCAATTTTATGATGACGCGATTCAAATATACTAGCCATTTTCATTTTGCACTGCATAAGATATAGGCAAAGGAAAGGCTTTTGTTAAGAAGGTCAAACTCCAAATTCAAGGTCACAAGGTCAAGTTCAAGATTGCTGGTCTTGGTAGGAGGTATGCAAGAGTAAACTATCACGACTCCATCTGTAATAGTGATTGAAATATAGGCCAAGTTAAAGTATATACCTTATGGTTAAGGTCCTAATGCCAAAGGTCATGATCCCAAATGAAAGTTCTTAACAAGTTCTATCCATATGAGAAATATCAAAGCTCTATATCTCACAGTGCATGAGATATAGGCCAGGTTAAACAGTAGGCCAAACTTCAAGGTCAAGGTCACAAGGTCTTAATTTCTGAATGAAAGTAAATGTCAGGTAGTATCTTTGTGTGAATTATCAAGGCTCTATCTAAACAAGAAATGTTTGTAAAACATATATGCCCCCTCAAGGGCCTACCTTTAATGTAGGTCAAAGTTGAGGTCACGGTCACAAGGTCCAATGTCATGATCAAATGTGAAAGGTCTTGGTAGGAGGTGTCCATGTGTGAAATATCAAGTCTGTATGTGTAAAAGCACATGAAATATAGGCCAGGTTAAAGTTCTTTAAAGTAGGTCAAACACCAAGGTCAAGGTCAAATGCAAAAGGTCTTGGTAGGAGGTATCCAAGTGTGATATATCAAGGCTGTAAATGTAAAAGGATATGAGATAGAGGCCAGGTTAAAGTTTTTACAAAGTAGGTCAAAGGTCAAGGTCACAAGGTCCAAGGTCATGGTCAAATGTTAACAGTCCTGGTGGGAGGTGTCCATGTGTGCAATATCAAGAATGTATGTGTAAAAGGACATGAGATAGAGGCTGGGTTAATATTTTAAAAAAGTAGGTCAAATGCCAAGGTCAAGGTCACAAGGTCATGATTAAATGTGAAAGGTGTTGGTAGGAGGTGTCTATGTGAGAAATATCAAGGCTGTATGTGTAAAAGGGTATGATATATCGGCCAGGTTAAAAAAAACCTTAAAAGTAGGTCAAACTTCAAGGTCAAGGTCAGAAGGTCCAAGGTCATGATTCCAAATGAAAGGTCTTGGCAGGAGGTATCCATGTGTGAAAAATCAAGGCTCTATCAATAATAGTGCATGAGATATAGGCCAGGTTAAAGTTTTTTAAAAGTAGGTCAAACTCCAAGGTCAAGGTCACAAGGCCAAAGGTCATGATCCCAAATGAAAGGTATTGGCAGGCAGTATCCATGTTTGAAATATTATTGCTGTATCTCAAATAGTGCCTGATATGTATAGTTCATAAGATATAGAATTAACTTTGTGAAAATAAGGCCCCCAGTCTATTTTCTCCCAGTCTATGACCATTTCCTACTTCCAGATTAGAAAATTGGAGGGAATTTTGCTTCTCTGAGTGTTTGCAAAGTTAATGTTTGAGGTATGAATTCAAAAATTGATATTGATGATTCCAGTACATTAAGGGGCTCACTAAATGGTAAGACCAAGTGAGGCAACATTGGTGAGTGTTCTTTTGACTAAATTAAACAAATTCAAATGTTCATTTTTACCATTCCCCACCCACATTATGTAGTAAATATCTAGGAGGCGGGATAATGAGGCGGATTCCGCCCGTAATTTCTTAAAAATTCCAAGCGGAATCCGCCTCCTAGCAATTACGCCTGTAAAAAATCCGCTTCATTTGCATATTCCTTCTCTAAAATTCCGGTTAATTAACATTTTACGCCTCTAAATTAAACTTGGTTTACACTTGGTTTCCGTCTCATTCTTATATTTCTTTAAACAAGCTTACTAGCGGAAAATGAAGCGGATTCCGTCTCATAATTCCGTCTCATTTACGCCTGTTTTACGGGCGTAATTTTTCGTACAGTAAACTGGGCTAATTTGCGTAATCGACGTAAATTTTTTATTTCCGTTCGGCAAAACATTCTACAGCATTTCAACTGTCACAAAATATATTTTTACCTGTGTTTGACGTTAATTTATCACAAAATTGTTTATAAATATACGTCGAACTTGAACATTTATGTTACATGTTACACGCGTTATTTCGTCGAATTTACGAACAAAAAGTCTTTCTAGCAAATTTATACAAAATAAGAACTTGAAATGAGTATAACATTGAAAAATATCAATAACTTTACGCTTATTTTGATATGTAACAATGTTCATAGAACGTAAACGATTCCTACAAAATTCAGTTGTGAATCGCGGAGGGTGGCGTTTTTTTAAAAAGTGACGCAATATCGTGCGCGACGTCTATGTATTTAACTGCCGTTTGGCATCAGGCGGACAAGAATCTTACTCAGAAACGATATTGAAAAAAATGATAATACACGGTAGGTCTAGAGCCTAAACTATTTCATTTTTTGACACAAAAATGCAGTGTGTGGTTTGGTAACAGAATTTTGAAAAAAAGTAAGGTTTAATTTGTTTTTCGAATGCTCTTTTTGAATAAGTTAATCACCACTAGGCTGTTATTGTGCGATGATGCCATTATAAGTAGCCGTCGATAAATAATGATACTATATTTACTGTTTTTATTGGTAAGTATTACTATTTTATCATTATGAAAGACTTACGTTCGACAAGGTCTGTTTTGACATCAAAATCCTTTGTATTTATTCCTTCATCTGGAAAATAAATACAAGACAAAATGATAAAAAAAATTGCCAGCTGTACAAAACAAGTCAATTTATTCGTATAATATATAGCCTACTGTGCACAAAAGTTTTAGGACGTTTTGAAACAAATTATTTCTTCAGTATCAGATCATTACATAAAAATTGTTTTATGCTGTAAAGTTGTCCCGGTTGACAACCATCACCCATGCAGTGCGTGTGTGAAATGAACAGTCAGGATATTGGACAAAATCCAGATAAGCAATAGTCAAGTGCGTCACGTGTACAGTGTCATCGATATTGTCTAGCTTGTCCAAAAACACAGTATTACACAGATCGTTTCGCAGAATCAATTAAACTGTTACAAATTCTTTGAAATTGATAATTGGAAGACGAAAAATAATGACGTTAGATCAACGTCAGAGAGCTCTTACCATGCTCCAATGAGGCATGCCCGTTAGAGGTGTCGCTTTGCATTTCAATAGCATAAATCGACAATCAGACGCCTACGGTACATAATTGGTCCAGGTTTGGTCGCGAATGATCGACATAAACCTTACAGATCGCGTAAAACGACGTTTAAAGAGGATAGTTTCATAGTGACATCCTGACGACGAAACAGATGTCCGTCTAGTAGGATTTTAACGCGACTCCTCTGGGACGTCACAGGGACTACAACTAGTGACGTAACTGTCCGGAATGCGTTCTGTACAGCTTGCATCAAAGCCTGCCGACCTTACGCCAATGATGTTGAGGCATTGACAGTCAATGCGTCAGTGGGTATGGATACGTTGCTATTGAACCAGGAGACATTGGAGTGATGTCCTATGTAGTGTTTGTAGACGTATCACCTTGTACGTATCATTTGAGATGCCAGACTAGCGAAAACCATGACGCATATAACGTCCTTGCCTTTGAGCGTCCTCCGCAATATGAATTGGACAGAAT
The DNA here is from genome assembly GCA_963680895.1 of Fragum sueziense. Taxonomy (NCBI): domain Eukaryota; kingdom Metazoa; phylum Mollusca; class Bivalvia; order Cardiida; family Cardiidae; genus Fragum; species Fragum sueziense. Next base: position 21,323,776 of record OY804604.1, on the reverse strand, counting down.
TCTAAGAATTCCCCTATGTTTAGTCAGAAAGCTTGTCTGCAGCATTGAAAGTCATTTTAAGGCGATCAAAGCAACTGCAGGTGAATTTACCCGAGATTGAACTTTGCCTGACTTTCGATGTCTGACCCCTATACACTTTAACGTAAGATATCGAGTCAATGTTTAAGAGTTTTGAAACAAAATTTTTAGCAAACTCAGCAAAATGAATGCACAATCAAGGTATTGTTTCCTTTTAAAGATTTCGCTTTAGTTTTTAGCTCACCTGAGTACGAAGTGATCGAGGTGAGTTATTGTGGTCACTTTTTGTCCGGCGTCCGTCCGTCCGTCAACATTTGGGGTATTTACACTCTAGCATCCACAAAAGTTATGTAATCTTAATCAAACTTGGCCAAAACAAGTAGGATCATAAGTTCTCGGACAACTTTAATTATGGGCCTGATCGGACAAGAAAGTGCGGAGTTATCTGCCCTTGAATGTCAAAATGCTGTTTTTAAGTTTGTTTACACTCTAGCATCTACAATTATTGATCAATCAAAACAAAACTTAGACATAATGTTGGAGACCGTAAGATCTCGGATGAGTTTGATTTTCAGTCTGATCTGACCAGAAAAATGAGTTATGCGCTCTTGAAATTGGCAAAGTTGTCATTTTTGGCCGTTTTCGACCTTGTCTACTCTATAGAATGTACAATTATTAATAAATCTAGACAAGACTTGGACACAATGTTGGGGAGCATAAGATCTTGGATGAGTTTGATTTTCAGTCAGATCTGATCAGAAAGTCGGGAGTAATGTGCCCTTGAATTTGACAAAGTTGCCGTTTTCGGCTGTTTTCGACCTTGGTTACACTCTCGAATGTACAATTATTAATAAATCAAGACAAAAGTTGGACACAATGTTGGGGAGCATAAGATCTTGGATGAATTTGATTTTCAGTCTGATCTAACCAGGAAGACGATAAAGTTGTCACTTTTGGCTGTTGTCGACCTTGCTTACACTCTAGAATCTACAATTATTAATCAATGAAGACAAATCTTGGACACAATGTTGGAGAAGATAAGATCTCAGATGAGGTTGATTTTCAGTCTGATCTGACCAGAAATACTAGAGTTAAGTGCCCTTTAATTTGATAAAATTATCATTTTTGGCTGTTTGCGACCTTGTTTACACTCTAGAATCTACAATTATTTAAAAAAAGAAAACAATGTTGGGCACCATAAGAGCTCGGATAGTTTGATTTTCACAACTTTATTGACCATAAGTTCATATCCAGTCCTAAAGGCATAAATATCAATTGAATTGAACATAAGTGTTGCTCATATCATTTTGATTCAGGAGAGCGATATAGGACCATCATGGTCCTCTTGTTAACTGGGAACCAACATTTTCCGAGTGTGCTAAAAATTTTTTGCACAGTATATATTCGTGCCTACTGCACTCTCAATGTAAGTGCGGTAGGTTAAAAATGGACACGATGAGCAAGTAAGGGTAAGAATACAAAGCAACACAAGTATCGACTCTGTTCGACAATCTAACAATTCGCTGATTTTTTAACGAAACCTTCGTAACTGCAGCTTAAGACAAGCTGCAGTTACGAGGTTTTCATTGAAAGCGACGACTTGTTGTTTAAATAAATGTCAGGTGCAGCTGAATTCTGTCAAATAATAACTTACACTGCTCTTTGAGCTCTTCTATCTCACTAGCTAATGTTTCAAGTTGTATCTCATACTCTGACTTTATTTTCTTCTTTTTTGAAAGTTTCTCTGCAGATCTGAGACTTCTCTTTTGTCGTTCAACCTCGGCGAGAACTTCCTCTAAAAGAAAGATGATTTTACCCATTATCACAAGTGACGCTTTTTGACGACCCACAAGATATGGTCTTTGGAAAACATCTTGGAAAATGAAGAAACTGGTTGTGACACGTAATTTCTTCATTTCTTACAATGTTTGTCTAGGCTATCCGGCAAACCTAAAAAGTGTAAAAGTTCATTCTCTTCAAATTGTCATCTGCAATTCCTTTGAATTTGTATCATCAATAAATGGTTCCATCTCGTAAAATGGTTAAAATGGTTACGAATTCATGTTTTGAAACATAAAAATGACTATATACACAGATATGGCGAATATGTTCCCATGTGTTATCAAGCCCTTGGGCCAGTTTCATCAAGATATTTAAAGCGTACTTTTTACTTACCGATGTCTCAATAGCAGCTTTGAACATGAATTACGCATCATCAATTATCCAAAACCTAGGTCAAGTGATTGTCATTTTTCGCGTTTCGAAAGACACCGGTAATTCAAAAACGCATCATAAATGTTTTGATGAATCAATGGGCATGAACATTGGCCAAGTGAAAGACCAATCATTATTACGTGAGGGGGATTTAAAAACAAGAGCAACTAGAACTGTCGCAAAGCGGACAAATACCCCCCACTAGCGCCTTGTCACTGAAAAAGTGCTGTAGGTCAACCGGTTCTTGACTTAGAGCACGGAAACGGATTTTAAACAAAGTCCGATTGTGACCTTGACCTTTGACCTTGGTGACCCAAAAACAATAGGGCATCTCCTTGGGTCATGGGCAACAACTGTGTAAAGTTTCATGATCCTAGGTAAATCGTTTCATGACTTAGAGCACGGAAATGGATTTTAAACAAAGTCAGATTGTGACCTTGACCTTTGACCTTCATGACCCAAAAACAATAGGGCACCTCCTTAGGTCATGGGCAACAACTGTGTAAAGTTTCATGATCCTAGGTCAACCGGTTCATGACTTAGAGCACGGAAACAGATTTTAAACAAAGTCTGATTGTGACCTTGACCTTTGACCTTCGTGACCCAAAAACAATAGGGAACCTCCTTGGGTCATGGGCAACAACTGTGTAAAGTTTCATGATCCTAGGTCAACCGGTTCATGACTTAGAGCACGGAAACAGATTTTAAACAAAGTCTGATTGTGACCTTGACCTTTGACCTTGGTGACCCAAAAACAATAGGGCATCTCCTTGGGTCATGGGCAACAACTGTGTAAAGTTTCATGATCCTAGGTCAACCGGTTCATGACTTAGAGCACGGAAACGGATTTTAAACAAAGTCCAATTGTGACCTCGACATTTGACCTTCATGACCCAAAAACAATAGGGCACCTCCTTTGGTCATGGGCAACAACTGTGTAAAGTTTCATGATCCTAGGTCAACCGGTTCATGACTTAGAACACGGAAACAGATTTTAAACAAAGTCTGATTGTGACCTTGACCTTTGACCTTCGTGACCCAAAAACAATAGGGAACCTCCTTGGGTCATGGGCAACAACTGTGTAAAGTTTCATGATCCTTGGTCAACCGGTTCATGACTTAGAGCCCGGAAATGGATTTTAAACAAAGTCCGATTGTGACCTTGACCTTTGACCTTTGTGACCAAAAAACAATAGGGCACCTCCTAGGGTCATGAGCAACAACTGTGTAAAGTTTCATGATCCTAGGTCAACCGGTTCATTACTTAGAGCACGGAAACGGATTTTAAACAAAGTCTGATTGTGACCTTGACCTTTGACCTTGGTGACCCAAAAACAATAGGGCATCTCCTTGGGTCATGGGCAACAACTGTGTAAAGTTTCATGATCCTAGGTCAACCGGTTCATTACTTAGAGCACGGAAACCGATTTTAAACAAAGTTTGATTGTGACCTGGACCTTTGACCTTTGTGACCCAAAAACAATAGGGCACCTCCTTGGGTCATGGGCAACAACTGTGTAAAGTTTCATGATCCTAGGTCAACCGGTTCATGACTTAGAGCACGGAAACCGATTTTAAACAAAGTCCAATTGTGACCTTGACCTTTGACCTTCGTGACCCAAAAACAATAGGGCACCTCTTTGGGTCATGGGCAACAACTGTGTAAAGTTTCATGATCCTAGGTCAACTGGTTCATGACTTAGAGCACGGAAACGAAAAAGTCTACGGACGGACGGACGGACGGACGGACAGACGGACGGACGGACGGACGGACGGACAGACAGACAGACATGGTGAAACCAATATACCCCCCTCTACTTCGTAGGTGGGGGGTATAATTATGGGAATATATTAGAAACTATTTGTCCTCTTACTTTGAAAACAACGGACTTGAAATAATGTGCCTTGTTATCAAAAGAAAATGCCCCTGTATGTCCAATTCGACTAAATAGCAGACAGACAGATAGCCTGGTGTCAAGCTCTGTATTTTTATGTTGTCTTAAAAGTATTCGAGGCACGAAGCCGTGACAAACCTTCAGAATTACAGAAAATTATCTTTCCTTGATCTTAATAAACAGAATCAAAGAGACATAGACGTGCAATTTCATTCACCGTCATTGTTGTACTAATTATCAGACTGACACAAGTCTAACAGACAGAGAGCAAGTAATGTACTTTAAGTCTGCCATTTTAAGGTCCATGCTAGATATTTCAGAGTGATCGTTTTTCTGTAGTTCATTACATTATATGTGATCAAAAGGAAAGGAGTTTTAGCGCAGGTAGCAAGTTTTTCACTTTCTTTTTGAGCACCAGTTTCCTGTGAATGTCGCAGATATAGAATATATCATAGCGTAGCATAGAATATCAGACATAATTTAACACATTATGTACATATGTACCTGTAATACATACCGTCTTCAGAATCTTCTTGAGAGGTTACCAAATAGTACATAAACAACAAAAATGGATCCTTCGTGTCTTTTTTCCTGGATGCAATCGCAAGACAATGTTCACCACCAGTCTTTAAACCTACATCTATCACCAATTTTCCATCTACCTCATTTTTTCCGCCTTCGTTAATTCTTAAACAAAAATGGTGCATTTTAGATATTTAATTATCATTGTGTATCAAAAATTAAAATGGCCATCCAGCGTTTACTAAAACTTGTATTAAATCAGTGAACACTAACTATCAGTAAGTATTTCACGAATATTCACTTAACTGATACCAGGCGCTTGTCAAAGATTCTTTGCTAAGTATGCTCTGATTAAAACTTCCGAGGGTAAGAAATTTGACTGCATATTGTACATAGAAAACGTTCATGATATCGTGTTTGTCTAGTATCATCGGAAAAATATGTGTGGGTATTCTTAACTTTTTCAGTTACTTGATACTCTGCATTATCTCGAGCGAAAACCAAACGTACAAATACCACAGAGGAATTAGGAAGAATTCCCCTTTGAATCAAGAACCAAGAAACGAATTTGAATGAAAAAAATAAAGAATTTATTTTGTGCTATTTGTCACCTTGCGTAGACGGTTAACCCTTACAGTTTGGCGGACTAGATAACACGTACCAGATAGATATTTTTGTGTAATTCTTTTTTCCTGGACAAGCTAGCATGTGCTCTTTAAGATGCGAATGCAACAACAGCAATTACAGACTGACATACAAATACAAATTCTGATACAATTTGATGCATGTACCTTGTGATTCTGTTTTAGTATACGTGCCGTCGTCAGCCATAACGCTGGTGTAAATGGTTGATGCGTATTCTATGTGATTAACAATGTCCTCGTCTAAATCAAATGTTATTTTCTGCCTCTCTTGTCCATCATTGGACGGTTTAACAACCAGTTTTGCTTTACTAGTTGACGGTCGAGTCAGTCCCGTGTCCTCAGCAGAATCGTTGTATCCAAAGCCACTTGGACCCGTATTTATTGGTAGTGTTTTAAGCTTTATGTCGACCTCTGTGCAAGTAAGGTGAAACGAGATGGCGTGTAAGAAAGAAGACATGCCGGGCTTTTTCACGTGAATAACTAAATAGTAAATCCCAACCATTGGATACCGGATCTCAAAAGTGACAACATCTTGATCCCTGGTTTGACACACAAGCAGTGGAAGGGCGGATAGATCAGGAAGGTAACTGCAATCACCAATCAAACTCAGACTATAGGTAAATCGTGTCGTCACAGATTTTGGTCCACCTACCATCAACCTTATAACATTCTTTCCGTTCTTTGAAGTCAATCTACAAGTTCTTTCCGAAATCAAACGTACCTGACATTCGAAGAAAAAGTCATGGCAATGAGGCAGATCAAAGAATTCATTGACAGATTTCACTTTTTGATCGTGAGGGAGTAACTGCCACTTCTCATCATCAGGTAATTTGTCATAAGATGCCAAAACCGGATCTGGACAAAACCAAAGCTCACTCTCTGATGTCCCTCTCGTTCCGATGGCTGCTTCGCGTCTTTTTACAAGCCTTTGTCCTCCTTCCTCAAGCAGAATCTCGTCCCCTTCTTGGTGCCCGCTGAGTACATCAAATACGTCCACCAAATGCCATTGTTTATTGCATCTAAAGGCCAGCCAAACACCCTTGTACTTCATTAGTAAGTTGGAATCATCGACAATGTCACCTGCTCTGTAGGTTATACCTTTTGTAATGCCTTCGACAATTTCGGCTTCTATTCCTGCATTCCTAAGCGTATATAACAAATAATCAGACTGACAAAGGTTTTTGATAAAGTAAGAACTCTTTCCTAGAAAACATGATGGCACATGACATGAAGAATATGAGTAAAACCTCATAGTCTAGGGGCCAATCCAAAAAATAAGGCATAGAAAATGGTTTTATTATATAATGTGTATGTAAAGCAAGAATAATTTGTAATAAAATGGTCGTTTTTAAAAAAATATAGTTACCGTAATTTCCCTACTAAATGTTCATTCACAAAAAATGGGAAAAATACTCTAAAAATAAATAAGAGTGCCTGAAAGGCACTGATGTTGCTCACCTGAGTTCTACGTGTATTTGATTGTGTACAATATAAATTTTGTTGTAAACAAATATATATTATTATGTCACATTGAATTATTGTAAACTAGAATATCACTGAAAGTGATCATACCCCCCAACAACACTGTTTTTGTGCATTTTCAGAAGTACATTTCATTAGAACTGCGAGCTGATCAATAGGGAAAAAGAGCAAACAAAAAACAAGATGGCCATGATGGCCCTGTAAGCTACACTGGCTTTTAGACTTTACACTCTAAGACTACGAAATTCTTCAAGGAATACAATAGAGGTCTAATTTTCCATCCGATATAAAAAAAATCACAGAATCTAATGAAGAACTGTACATTGAACATTTAGGCTAAATTAAAATGAAATCCAATCATGCGTTTTGGAGAAGAACATTTTTGAATGTTTTACGAAGATTTAATTCAATTAATTTAAATACAATTTCAGTTTAGCACGGAATTTATTTCTTTGAAGGAATTTGAAAGAGATTTATGCAAGGAAAATTCCTGCGAAGTATGGTTATAATTGGTCTAGCAGTTTTGGAGGAGAAGATTTTTAAAGATTTTTTGAAAATGTAATTCAATTAATTTATTCAAAATTTCAGTTTTATGTGGAATTAATTTATTTGAAGGAATTTGGAAGAGGTTCATGCAAGGACGATTCCTGTGAAGTTTGGTTGAAATTGGTCCAATAATTTTGGAGAAGAAGAGGTTCATGCAAGGAAGATTCCTGTACAGTTTGGTTGAAGTTGGTCAAATTTGTTTTGGAGAAGAAGACTTTTAAAGATTTTTCGAAAATTTAATTTAATTTATCTAATTAAATTTTAACTTCTGCACTGAGTTTTATTTTTCGAAGGAATTTGGAAGAGGTTCATGTAAGAAAAAATCCTGTGTAGTTTGGTTGGAATTGGTCGAGTAGTTTTGGAGAAGAAGATTTTTAAAGATTTAAATTCAATTAAACGTTTCTGTGGAGAACACATGTATAGAGAAATAATCAGTGTAAATGATGACGAACTGTTTTACCAAATATTACTGGGGGAAGTGTCCAAATACAAGAACAGACAGTATAAACATATTTTACAATATTAGCCATGCTTATGTTGCAACAGTCTGCCGAGAAACACATTATAACATTTAAATCACTTAACTAACCGAGCAATTTGAGAGCCTCCAATACGATAACTTTGCTCGCTCTGAATTTGTTCGAATCCGGTATTATATATATCGCTGCTTTTCGACGGGAACCTCGTAACTGCAGTTGAAAATAAGCTGTAGTTGCGGAGTTTTTGCTGATGGGCGGTGATGTGATATTGTAGATACCAAGTACAAATTGCCGTTCTTATGTACGATGTTTGACCAATCATCTTCACATTGTCTCTGAAAATGGCTTTGAATGATGTAGTTATGTAACTTTATGTTCTGATATTTACGTTCGTGCGTATGTTTATGTGCGTGTGTGTGTTTGTGGAAGTGTGAGTGTATGTGTTAGTATAGTAATCTTCTTGTGCAAATGTTGTAAATATGTTGTTCATGTAAAATGATCTCCGAATAATCGGGGGAAATAAATAAAGAAAGAAAGCACGGAATTTATTTTTTTGAAGGAATTAAGAAGAGGTTCATGCAAGGAAGATTCCTGTGTAGTTTGGTTGAAATTGGTCGAATAGTTTTGGAGAAGAAGATTTTTAAAGATTTTTCGAAAATTAAAATTTGATTTAATTAATTAAAATTCAAGTTCTGCACGGAATTTATTTTTTTTGAAGGAATTTGGAAGAGGTTCATACAAGGAAGATTCCCGTGATGTTTGGTTGAAATTGGTCCAGTAGTTTTGGAGAAGAAGATGTTTAAAGAAAAAGTTTACGCAAGCACGCACGTACGGACGCACGGACGGACGGACGACGGACACAGGGCCATGACATAAGCCCCGCTGGCCTTCGGCCAGTGGAGCTAAAAATCAACAGACCAAACAACACATGTAAATGTTGCAAAAAATGCCAATTTTCGAAAAAAGGACATAGCTCATTTAAAAGTCAACAAGCCCAACCCTGCCAGGCCAACATTTTTTCAATAAACCAAAACTACACAACCATGTATTGAAGACAGTCACTCAAGGTACATTCCTGTAAGGTTTGGTTTAACTTTTCCCTATAGTTGCTTTTTTAAGAAATTTCTCACGATTTCATTAAGTCCGATAAGCATTGCCCTGCAACGACCACATTTTTGACGAATAAAAATTTCTCAAACACACGTTGTAAAGAGTCACCCAATGATCATTCCTGCCAAGTTTGGTAACAAATGGCCTGATGGTTAAGGAGAAGAAGATTTTTGAAGAATTATCTAACGATTTCTTGAGGTCTGATAAGCCCCGCCCTGCCAAGCCCATGTTTTTCACCAAATTCATGGACATGAGTTGAATACAGTCTCTCAAGGGAAATTCCTGCTAGGTTTGGTTCAATTTGGCCTGATAATTCATTTTTAAAGATTTTTCACATGATTTCTCCTAGTCCGATAAGCCCCGCCCTGCCACGCCCACAATTTTTGTCTAATCAAAAATTCACGAACAAGTTTTGAAAAGGGTCACCAAAGGATCATTTCTGTCATATTTGGTAAGAATTAGCACAATGGTTAAGGGGGAGAAGATTTTTGAATAATTATCTAACAATTTCTCAAAGTCTGATAAGCCCCGCCCTGCCACGTCCACAATTTTCACCCAATGAAAAATTCATCAGCATGTGTTGAAAACAGTCACTCAAGGGATATTTCTGCTAAGCTTGCTTCAAACTGGCCTGATAATTGATTTTTAAAGATTTTTAACATGATTTCTCTAAATCTGATAAGCCCCGCCCACAATTTTTGACGAATCAAAAATTCACAATCAAGTTTTGAAAAGGGTCACCCAAGGAACATTTCTGCCAAGTTTGGAAAGAATTGGCCTAATGGATACGGAGGAGAAGATTTTTGAAGAATTACCTAATGCTTTCTTTAAGTCTGATAAGCCCCGCCCTGCCACGCCCACAATGTTTGACAAATCAAAAATTCACGAACAAGTTTTGAAAAGAGTCACCTAAGGAACATTCCTGCCAAGTTTGGAAAGAATTGGTTTAGTGGTTGCAGAGAAGAAGATTTTTGAAGAATTACCTATTGATTTCTTTAAGTCTGATAAGCCCCGCAATGCCACGCCCACAATTTAAAACAAATCAAAAATTCACGAACAAGTTTTGAAAAAGGTCATCTAAGGAACATTTCTGCCAAGTTTGGAAAGAATTGGCCCAGTTGTTGAGGACGAGAAGATTTTTGAAGAATTTCTTTAAGTCTGATAAGCCCCGCCCTAACACGCCGACATTTTTTTAAGGAATCAAAAAATCACGAACATCTTTTGAAAGGGAACACCCAAGGAACATTCCTGCCAAGTTTAGTCTGAATTGGCCCAGTGGTTAAGGAGGAGAAGATGTTTAAAGAAATTCTTGACGACGCACGACGGACGACGGACGAAGGACGCCGGATAGTGACTGATCCTAAGAGCTCCCCTTGAGCTCGTTGAGCTCAGGTGAGCTATAAAGTAAAGTCGTTTAAGCTTTATTATTTCTTCAACTTTGATTATAGAAAAGTTAAGACACCCTAGGGAAATTTTGAAGTAAATTTGGTTTCGTTCCAGGATTGCTGTTGCAACAAAATTTCGTGAGAATTTTTTTTCTGTGGGCAGACAAATCTCTACACCAATAAGGACATATTCAAAGAAAGGCTTTATAACAACACATGTTTATACTCTAGCATTCAAAACATTAGCCAATCTTCATCAAACTTAATCAAAATAAGTATGATTATAATTTGATGGATGATTTCGATTATAGGCTAGATCAGACATTTAAGAGAGCCATTATTTATCTGTCCTTAAACATCAAAATAGCTACTTTTGACTTTGTTTACAATCTAGCATCCACAATTATTGACAAATCAAGATAAATCTTAGAAATAACGATTGGAACCATAAGATCTCGGATGATTTCGATTTTCGGTCTGATCGGACTAGAAAGTCATTGGTTATTTCCCTTGAATTTTACGAAATTGCTGGTTTGGTGTTTTCGACTTTGTTTACATTCTAGCATTTACAATTATTTGTTCAACCAAGTTGAAACTTAAACTCGATGATAGTGACTATAAGATCTCGGACTAGTACATTTTTCGGAATGATAAGAACAGAAGGTTGTGGGTTATATGCCCTTGAATTTTACAAAATTTTCGACTATTTTGGACTTGTTTTACACTCTAGTATCTACAACTTTCGACTTATCAAGATATAACTTAGACACAATGTTAATGATTATACGATCAGACCAGAAAGTCATGAGTTATATACGCTATTGAATTTACTGAATTGCCGTTTTCTGCTATTTTCGACTGGATTAATTTACACTCTAACATACATGATTTTTGATCATCCAAATGAAACTTTGCCACAATCTTAATGACCATAAGACCTTGAACGAATTTGAATTTCTTTCTTATCGGATCAGACAGTAATGAGTTATGCCCTTGAATTTGACAAAATTGATGTTTACCACTTTGGTTTTGCCAAATCGACACATCAGGACAAAACTAGGGCACAGTGTAGGTGATTGTAAGATCTTAGACGGGTCACAATTTCAGCATAATTGGACCAGAACTTGTTGAGTCATTTGACCTTGAATTTGACAAATTTTCCGTTTTACTTTGTTTTCGGTCAGTTAAATTGACCAATCAAGACAAAACTTGGAAAGCATCTTGGTGGCCGTACGATCTTTGATCAGTGGGATTTCACCATAATCAGAGTAAAAGTTGTTCCTTTTTCTGCCCTTGAATTTGAAAAGAATCCTGTTTCCCAATTTGTTTTTACTCTAACAACCACAAATTGTGACCAATTAAGACAAACCTTGGACACAATGTTGATGACCAGATGTTATGGACTAGTTTTGCTTTCATTGGCTATATTAATCAGGCAAGAACTATGCGCTCTTGAATTTGGTAAAAATTATTATTTTCGACCTTGTTTTCACCATTACAACCACAAACATCGACTCAGCAAGACAAATCGCCGACATATTGTTTGTGACTGTGAGATGTTTCTGTGAGTGTTTTTTCAGCTTGATATGAATCTCATATCCCAAGTTATGTGCCCTTGAATTTGACAAAATCACAATTCCGAACAAAACTGTGGCTCACACATATTGGTTCAGTTTAGCGACCATCATAGTCGACTTGTTATTTTATCAAGATTACATGGCGACAACAACTTTTTACCCAGGATTGGTGTAAAATGACATTGAAAACGCAACACTCATAAAGTTACGAAAAATATTTCTGCCGTTAAGCACACAAAGTTTGAAAGATGAAAGACGTAGACGGTCGGCAAGTATTAGATCTATTCGTTAATATTTTCTGAAATTGAATCCGTTTACATTACCTCTATCAGTCTTTTCTTTTGTTGATAATTTGAGTGCAATATTTTGACTAGTCTGAATTGTCGGTCAATAACTAAAGTTTTTAATTCGTTTTCAAAAAAGAAAACTTCACATTAAAAAAATGAATCGACGTGCTGACGTGTATTAAACTGGCTTTGTACCAAATGGCATGTCGTGTTGGAATTTTAAAAATATTTTGGGTACATGAAAATTTATTCATCCATTTCTAAGCAGATATATGCGTATTTCGGCTCTAAACCGGCATGTCAAACTAGTAGGGGGAGACTAAGCTTAAAACGGTGGATGGGGTCAGGAAAATGGTAGATCTTTTAGAATGCAAACTGATTTTTGGTTTAAGAAAAATCACAATCACGTAGACCAACCAAATGTGAATTCTTTAAAAAAAATATCAATTCGATAAACATGACAGGATAGAATCGATTTTTATGACTACTATGCAATCTTAGTTTCAATTTGGTTGGGTAAAACACTGATCGTAGAAAAATCTACACCACGTCTGATTAATCTTACGTCCCATTGAATTTACAATTGCCTGGTACCAACAAATGTTTTCCATCGGATTGGTCCAATGAAAATCCATTTTTGCGGGACGAGCCCCTAGACTAAAATCAACGATTAACGTATCAAGTTTTTCACCGACTTATAACACTGAAAACCTGATTAGTTTGCTTAATTACAAAAAAATTCGTTTCAAAAAAATAGTTATTCAATTTGGAAATCAATGACGATAAAAGATAGGCCAGTACTTGTTGTGTTCATCTCTATATGCCGACATGCCTATACTACGAATTAAGTCGATGCGATTAAACTCTTCAAACTTCTTAAGCTTAAACATTTATTTTATTCCTCATACAATCAAATGGTTATTCAGAATGTGCAGCAAATATAAGAGTATAGCATGCCTCAGACAGAGAGACGACAAGGCTGGATCGACAGCGGTCCTAAATGAAACAACTATCCCTTAATGCAGATAATTGCTCAAAGCTTTAAGAGGTGCTCTTACCTACAAAATATCTCGATCATATTAAAGGTGTAGTTGTCTTCAAAAAAATCCAGAATTTCATTGGGAACAGTCGGTTGTTCGCCCGCCAGTTTTCTGCCAGTTACATGACGGAGCCAGATAGTGAACCCTCGAACAAGGTAGATTTCTTTATTGGTATTGTCCTTTGGAATCCACGATGTCAGTTTCTCAATGAAATCTGGTATGGTAGAAATGTCTTCGTCAGGAATCTAAAAGAAAGAAGATGAAAGACGAATAACTATTTGTTGATGTAGGTTTTCTTTCCCTTTGTAGAAACTAAGTTGATATTTCGTGTAATTTCCAAATATTCACATGTTTAAATATGTTTAAAGTTAGTTGCTTAACTCAAAATGTCTTAAAGTACTGGGCAATATGACATACGCATTGTCTGTTTGAGATTCCTGTTGTTTACCTGCGTTTTTCAACAACATGGCCTTATTTGGCCATGTCAACTACTGTCAGATCTTGTCCTCTTTCAAATATAACACATTTTTCAAGTGCCAGCATTATGTTCCGAAAATCACATTGCCAAAGATTTCAAGGAACTACGAAGCTTGTTTACTTACGTTCATGACACGCTGATCAAGCTCGTAAAACATGAGTTTCTTCTCGTTGTAACTATGATGCTTCCACATTTTGTGAATTTAACGTGTACCTGAAATCACAACTCTTGTAATAGTACGGTGCGTTGTGTAATTCTGTTTGATGTAAGTGAAAGAGGTTTCAAACAAATGGATTCGTAAAAATCATAAGTAGACATCACCAAAAAAGTTTGATGGACAGCCGTGAGCCTTAAAATGAACTTTATATGACGTCATAAAAGCAACGTTTTTGATTAACGTACTCTTCTTTAGTTTTCCGATATAATTTCATGTTCACCTAATAATCACATCAATGAAAACTTTTATGATGTGTTGTCCGTATGTGATCTCCCCTTATCACATATTTGTTGATTGATTGAAGCAGAAAATCCTGAGTTATCTGCCCTTAGATGTAAAAACTGGCTGTTTTGTCTTTGTGTTCACTATAACGTCTACTAATTTTGAAACATCTTGACAAAACCTTGATAAAAGTGTGTCATGACAAAACCTTGCATGAATGTATTTTTCAACTTGATCTTAATTTCACATCTAGAGTTATGTGCCCTTGAAACTGACAAAAACTACCGTTTTTCACTTTATATTCGCTAGAATAGCTACAAATGTCATAGCAAAACTTTTTACAAAATGTTGGTGACTGTAGGATTTTGCTTCAGATATTTTTTTTTTGTTAAATTGCAGTTTCATATCTAGAGTTATGTGGCCTTGGATTCGACAAAATTGCCATTTTTGACTTTATTTTCCCTCTTTCAGCCACAAATATTGACCAATTGAAACAAAACTTGGACAGAAACATTTGTGACTCTAAGACCTTGCATAAGTGCAATATTTAGCTTGATCGGAGTCTTACATCCAGTTATTGGTCCTGGAATTGGAAAAAAATCCCTTTTTGACCATGCTTTCTCTATAATTGCCACAAATATTGATTACTCATGATATAACTTAAACAAAATGTTGTTGACTATAAGACTTTATATATTATACGTATATGTGATTTATTTAGCTTGATCGGACGCAAACAGTCGAGTTATGTGCCCTTGAATTTGACATAGTTGCCGTTTTTGACTTTCTTTTGCATCTTAAAGCCACAATTATGGATGAATTGAGCCAAAGCTTAGACAACAGTTTGGTTACTATAAGATCTTGCTTCAGTATAATTGATAGCTTAACCGAAAACTAATATCCAGAGTAATGTGCCCTTGAATTTGGCAAAACTATTCTTTCGGTATTGATTTTACTGTAACGGCCACCAATGATGATCAATTAAGACGAAACTTCGAAGAAATGCTGTTGACTATGATATTTTATGTATGTGATTTTTCTAGTCTGATTATACTCAGACTTTCGAAGTTATGTGCCGTTGAATTCTTCAAAAGAACAGTTTTCAACTTTTTGTTGTCGCTTATATCATAAATTATGGACGAACTGAGCGAAATTTCGGACAAAAATTTGAGTACTATAAGATCTTGACAAAATGCGCTTTTCGGCCACGTTGTTACTATAACAGCCAAAACTATCCACCAATTAAGACGAAACTTGGAAGAAATATTTGTGATTGTGGGATCTTGCTTAAGACCGTTTTTAGCTTGAATGGAATCAAGCATTCAGAGTTATGTGCCCTTGATTTAGACAAAATTACATATCGTCGGTGTAAATGCAAAATCTCGTATGTCGATTCTTGCAATTTTCAAAGTACAAACTTCTGTGCCCAGTTTAGACAATTCTCGCGGGTTTTGGGATATTTTTTACTGATCAGTATTAATGATACATTATTTGTAGTCTACTGACTATAATTCGTACGAGCTCTAGAACATGGTTTTGATGGCATTCTTTGTTAATGCTCGGCATCCATGCTAATAATATTCTTTGGGGTATGACAAAACCTCCTAGGGTGGATGCCCAGTCTGGAACTTCGAATTAAGGTCACAGCAAGGTCAAAGGTCAAATGGGTGCAATTTCAAGTTTAAATAGTTATTGAGACATTTTTAACTGCTTTACATGCTTGATTATTACTTCTAATTGTGCTAAATTTGCTGAAAACTGCACCAGAGACATTATTCTATTGAAAAGATGACTTTTTGTAAATATTTTGACTATTATGGGATGGAAAAATGCACTTTCAAAAGCTAAACACGGTATATCTCTGAATATTTCTGACATTTTCAGTCTTTTTTTCAAAGTTCTGTATTTGCCATGATGCCTAAGTCATAAGCATTTCTTAATTTGTGATTGTGTCCTCTACATTATGTAAGGTACTGTGTACACTTGTATTGTATATCTAAGGAATAATCCGAGTTCTACCGTGGTATATCTCTATTTCACCGCGGTTCTGAGTAATGCAGCAAAATCTACCACAGGGTCCGTTGTCGGTGTAACAAAATGCCATTCAATTTAGAAGATCGGTAAGTGTCCCAAATGCTATCTAGTGAGTCCAATACTCATGTCATGCTATGCTTATCCTACTTCATAACGTCTGCACTTCAAATGGCAATATGTTGCTGTTCAGGAATGGCCGCAGAAGTTGATTCTAGTCCAAAACTTTTGCTATATCGTTGAATTTTGCCCTAATTAACATATCTTTGCTAAAATGGTTCAATGGCAGTGGTCGTAACAGAACGGTGAATGCAATTTTGTTGTTATCTTTTGTAGTCTTCCTATTGAAATGGTTGCTCTGAAGTCTATTGGTACTCAAATACATTCTAGTGGTTGTAGCAGTGCTATTGTAGAGGCTGATAGGCGTATAGCTCTTAAGGTATCCAACCTCTCATTAGCACCAAAGAGCCAGATGCCAAATTTTAAAAGTGCCAATAATTCCTAAACTGTGTTACATTTCCATTCCGAAAACAAACATAAGCATTTTGTGCGGTTTCGATTTTTAAACTAATGCATACTTATGGAAATATTTGACCAAACATGTTCAACATTACCTTCCTTGCATATGAATATAGTAATAATACTTGTAAATGATTTTCGTCTAGAAGCATAATCTTGAAACAAGACCAGTTCAGATATCAAGTTGTCTGTACAAGTACATAAACTCTTTTCCAAACGAGACCTGGTTTTGATGTCGATCCCTAGTAGAAAGAGCTTGGGAAAACATTGAGACAAAAGAAGAAAATGCTGGCTATATGATACACAAACACATTCCAGTATTCATAAAGATTCGTTTTGTCGGCTTAAGAAGCTTCCAAATGGAAGCACCATAAGATTTTGTTGTTTGGGAAAGAGTTAAAGGTACATACGTATAACTATTACGACAATACAATCAATGAAAAATGATGACACAAATCTTTCTATCTAGCCCTGGTACCACAGGCGCCTCAAGATAAGACTCAACAATTTCATCTAAATACACCCGAATGGTCGAATAATGTCATGGAATTAGTCGTCTGTCCGTCTGTCTACTCCTCCATCTGTATGCACGTTTGTCCGTTAGCAATGTCTTGGGTGCTCAACTCCTCTTACAGTTTCTTTTGGAAGATAATCAAACTGGGATATCTGTTCATCTTATAGGCATTTTATCTTTAAACCACTCAAAGTACTCTGCTGTCTTTCAGCTCTTTCAATCTGAGCAAATCGATTTCACTATGACTTCAATGGAAATTTTAGATACCATGAACACACATTTTGGGGTTAACAGCAACTCTTCAGTAATTTTGGAAAGGTGCACGCTGACGATGTCATGAATGATATGGGGAATGCTTTTAAGGGGGAATGCTCCAGTTTCCTAAATTTCCTTCCCAATAATAGAATATATTCATATTTTGTATGTTGAAATTACATGTTATTACCAATTAAAAAATAAAATAAAAATGGGTGGTCAGCGATCTTGTTTGAATTTTATTGGCATTCGTATCACATAACCCTACATCGAAAAAAATGCACAATTTCTTGCACCTGTCCAAGGTCACTAAAATGCTAATAAAAAGCTGTATATTCATCGTTTAGTCCCGAAAACGGATTTTAAGTAACGTCTTACATTTATTACGAACAGAAAACCTAAAATATATGCTATTATAAATGCGTAAATATATAAAACAGCATGCTCACGTGTTCGGTATGATCAACGAAGCTGGAGTGTTTTATGTCAAAATTTGCATATTTTTGGAAATATTTCAAGTTCTACATAATAGAATTTGACAAAACTCCCTCATTGTATTAACCCTTTCCCAAACAGCAAAATTTTAGGGTGATCCACTTCAAAAACTGCCACAAATTACAAAATGGATGTTATTAAAGATAGGATTTGTGTAAAATATGACACAGAAAATATTGAGACAAAAGGAGAAACTGCTGGTTATCAGCAGTTTCTTCTTTTGTCTCAATGTTTTCCCAAGCCTTTCTAATTACACCCGTCAAAACCAGGTCTTGTTTGGGAAAGGGTTAAGCAACATGTCCTGGTAATAATTCAAAAAGAAAATGTATAGGTCAGCGCACTTATTAGTGAATTACGGCAATTTTTATCAGCTACACATGAATAAAATGACACAAAACAGTGGTAACTGCATACACACTTACGACGGTCTTGCTCTAAATAATCGATTTCCATCTTGAGAAAATCAGTTTTGCATAATAAATACACTTTTACCGTCGAAAATGGTGAATTGTAATGATGTGTAATATTATTGAAAATCTGGTAGCGAAACATATTGGTACGAAACATTTAAATTACTACAGTAAAGTCCGAATGTTCCGAAAAACTGGAGCATTCCCCCTTAAAGAAAAAAATCCTGATTTGTTTACTCTTTACCTGAATATAATATTAGTTACTACTTGACTTCTTTTGAGTAATGTAAACCAGAATTTTAAAACTCCCTGTGGTCAAAAGCAATTTAGCATTTTAAAGTAAAATTGTAAGTCTTTCTCGAACTTGTTTATAGCTTGCAAATCATGAGGAAGCTATTTCTTCGAATTCTCCGGTTGTGCTTGGTTGATACTAAATATTTCACAGCAGTACTAAGTTCCAGCTTGCCTCAGTTCTAGGAACCAAAATTGTAGTTGCAGATACAAAACCAAAAGTCTATGCTATCATAGTTGATGGATCAGCTGTGATAAACACATAGTCGCTTTGTACCTCCAAATGCTTTAGGTACATGCAGCCGAATGTGCCAAACCTTCGTGGGCTTTTACAGGCTAACTGATTTGGTTTGTCGATGTATACAGATACACCAGCCTAAATGCTGAAACAAAGGTCAAAGCATGGTCAAGCCATCAAATACAGAGTGACTGACAAATGCATTCCATCTTAAGTATGGTATATATTTTGTTAAGATAATGACAGCAAGACTGATTTCAACACCTTTCAAGCTGAAGATTGTTCAGATGTGTCAGCAAAATATTTTCATTGTAAAAGGGGAAGAAAGGGTTATAGGTAGCCAGTTTTGGGGGAAATGCGCCTTGTTCTCATGAGCAAATACATGTTTGATAATCAAAGCCAGCAGCACAGACGTCCTTATAATAATAGCCAATGCATTTCAAAGACTAAATGATATTGGTATTAAGAAGCTTTCGTTTAAGGTTATAAACTTATGCTAAATGCCCCTACATACAATGCACTAGTTTTTTGGGGGAAAGAATTAAGAGAGAGTCTTTCATGCTTTCACTTGCTGTGATATTGTTTCAGCTTTACGGTTATAGGACGAGGGGCCTAGTTCATCTCTTTTTATCATGTCTGCCAGCGAAGCTATATGATGCGTAATCTCCAACTAGCACAGCTTTGGAAAGGTCTACTTTTTACCAAGCAGAATACACATGCGGTCAAATTACTTTCCCCAAAATGGAAGTAATGAGCCTTCCTAAATAGGAATGGAAGCGACGAAGAATCACATAGCATATTGTCTGGATTAGAATTAACTTCCATCAATTGTTGTGGGTACAAGAAGTCATGCAAAGATTGGTGCCATAGGTTTAGTCTACGCTGTACTGGATTATGCAGATGTAAATGCTGACGCTCTAAGAAATCAGAGTGGTGAGCTATGCACGCTACCATTAAAAGAGACCAATGTTAGGTAATTTATTCATCAGGCTTACATCACATTATTTCTGACCAAAATGAAAGAAACATAGAACTGGTATTAAAATAACACTTTCCATTGAGAAATATTTCACCATAACCATTACTAGAAATTAAAAGGGTCTTACTTTAAAAGATTGCGTTTTGCCTGCACGAATTTTATTACTACCTCTGGGTTGATAAATTTTCTATTTTTTGCCAAAAAGTATTGTTCAAAATATAGGAAATAGTAATTTTATGCACAGAACATTTTGAAATAATGTTATCTTGTGTTTAAAAACATACATTTGTTATTTAAAAAAAAGCGGCCAATATCATATCAAGTTTTATAGTAAAAACGGTATTTTCCATCCGTCAATGGCTGCCATCTTGGAAAATAGTGGCCATCTTGTAAATTTTAGGCACAAAACATGATACATTTCTATTTTCTCATGTTTGAAAACATTCATTTTGTTGTGAAAAGGACAAAAATCGGCCAATCATGTTAGCTTTTATGGTAAAAGCGGTATCTTTCATACCTCAATGGCGGCCATCTTAAAAAATGGCGGCCATCTTGCTTGCATCGTCAAGTGCATGATTTTTGCATTTATCTGCTTAGCTATTTGCCAGTTTCGCACCTTTGAACGTAATTTACCTGTGACCTCATTCTGACCTGGAATTCGAAAGAGACACTAAGCATGCTTCCGAACATTGTTTGAAGTAGTCTACAATATTTCTAGCATTGCTACCTTTGGTTACAAGAATGTCTTGGATTATTTGTATGTAATAAAAGAACTAAAGCTTTTACTCAAGTTCAATAAGAATTTCATTAAGTATCGTGCTTTATTTTGTTATTGACCTCAGCGTTTTTTAGCATAAATATGGTAAAATAATGTTTGAAAATGACAAAATCGACCCTGGGTGAGCCTCGGTCCGTTCCTGATTCAATTTATTTGATTTCGTTTACATTGCTTTCATTTTGTGTGGACGCAAATAATTCTGCTTTATCTATAAGCCATTTTTTCTTGATTTTTGCACTCATTGACCTTTGACCTCACTGTGACCTTAAATCGAAAAAGCACGCTGGGCATCCACCACTATCTTGTTTGTAATAGTCTAAGGAACAATCTAGCATGGATGCCGAGCATTAACAAAGAATGCCATCAGGAGTCATCGTAGGATTTATAGTCCGTAGACTATTGTGAACAATATATCCAAATTCCAAATAAAACATTTTAGTTTGGGAAAAGTTATTACACTTTTTTCCCTCCCATTTAAAATTTTCCAAAATCGAGATACGAGGTTTTGCATTTACAACGACGATATACGGCTTTAATTTTGTACAATTATAGCCACAAATATTGTTCAATTATATAAAAACTTACACAAAATGTAAGTAACCGTACAATCGTTAAAATATGTGATTTTTTAGCTTAATTGGAACATCACAGCTAGAGTTATGTGTCCTTGAATTTAACAAAATTGCCCATTTCGAGCCACAAATATTTGCCAATTTATACGAAACATACCTATAAAAATGTTGGTGACTGTGGAAGCATACATGAGGGCGATTGTAAGCTTGATCGGAATCAAACATTAAGAAGAACTTGCTCTTGAAATTAAACAAATTTGCATTTTTAGCATTTTTTCAGTATAATAGCCACGAATATTGACTAATAAAAAGAAAACTTATACATAATGTTAATGACTATAAGAGCGTACATCAGTGAAATTTTCATCTGAATAGACATTATGTCACGTTTAGTGTAATGTGCCATTGAACTTTTCAAAGTTGCCGCTTTCAACAAAATTTTGACAAATATTGGGGACCATCTGATCTTGCATATGTGCAATTTTTATATTGATCGGAATCACACATCTTAAGTTCATATGTGCCATTGAATGTGACAAAATTGTCTTTTTTTACTTTTCTTTCACTTTAACAGCTACAGATATAAATCAATCAAAACAAAACTTTGCTGAATTGTTTGTGCTTGTATTATATTTGACCAATTTAATGTTCTAATTCACGAAGTTCAGTTTATCGAATAAATATAAAGGCCAAACGTTATATAAACTAAATAAAACACAATTATTTACCCCACCCATCACTTTTTTCCTCTGTGATTTAAATAGTCATGCGCATTTTCTAATGTCATGAGATTCAGTTTTTCATCAGGATCTAGCTTTTGTCTTACATTTTTTGGACCTAGAGTACTACTTATGTAATATCTTGAACTCTACGTGGATTTTTTTTCGTCTGATAGAATAAAACATCACGCTTTCCCCACCCCCAATCTTTTTCTATCTATTATAGCCTTAATTCAATACACAATGTCATGATTTTTTGTTATTGTTTATTGTCCGGCCTTTGGCTAATATCCTGTTACATGTATATCAATACACCGACTGACAGTTTTGAAGTGCGCATGCGCAAGCCGTAAAATGCTACAGAGTTGTATTCCTTAAATGTACGAGTACATTTTCTACAATCACTATAATCTCATACACGCGTAGCGCAAAATAACGCTTCAAACGGCGTATACTACCTGTACAGAAAATTACACCCGTAAAAGGGGCGTAAATGAGACGCAATTATGAGACGAAATCCGCCTCATTTTCCGCTAGTAAGCTTGTTTAAAGAAATATAAGAATGAGGCGTAAACCAAGCGGAAACCAAGCGTAATTTAGAGGCGTAAAATGTTAATTAACCGGAATTTTTAGAGGCGGAATAGGCAAATGAAGCAGATTTTTTACAGGCGTAATTGCTACTTTCATTTATTTATGGATGTGTGTAAGTTCTACTCTCTTGTAAGTACTTCAATGCGTTTTACTCCAATAGTCAAACGGTTTAGGCGAATAGGATATTGTCTTTTTCATTGCAAATGGTTACATTTTATGAGCGGGCCCAAAAAATCTTGGTCAGAAAATTGTTAGTCCTGAAGAAGATGTCAATTACGTCTGAAAATGCCAAAATAAATTTTGCAGTTCCGTAATTCTATTTTCAAGACTTGATTACTTAAAGTCGAACAATACGAAAAAAGGGCCCAAATGTTTATGAAACAAATTTATAATTTATGTATTGATATTTATAACTCATGTTTTGTTGATGGAATCCTTTATTTTTGGTAAAATCGGACTTTTCAATGAGGGGTCAAGTTGAAAACAAGATACATGTCGATCAATAATTATCATACTCCATGAGTTGAAATCATATGATATATTACAAGAATTGATTGTAATAACCAATTTAAACAGTTACAAAGACAAATTCAAAGCCGGAGCCGAAATTTCGAATCTACAAATCAAATTAACGGATAAACAAGAAACTGGCCATTGCACCCACATCTCAGGGTAAGTCAGTGAAACATTGTTCTTAAATGACGTTTACAGCATGCCTTGTTTAATATTTTGTGATGGTAATCCTTGTGATTATCATGTCCGTCAGATGATAATTCAATAACAAATAACAAAAAATGTCCACCGAAAATTAAATTAAACATACATTGAACTGTTTTAGGCTTATGTGATTGAAGAAAAGAGAAAACGGCGTATTTCCTTTACTTTTGTTTTCGTTTACTTTGAGGATGGTGGCGTTTTCATCAAGGGAGAGAACTGTGTTTTCTAAATCCAAAGGTTGAGGGAGATAAATCAGAACTGCATAATTATGATCTGCTAGCTGTTACAGCTAGTTCGCCCTATACAATATACCAAATCTGCACCGTTCACAATTTGTTATGAAAATAATAACTACACGGTACAGATAACACAGAAACTGCACCGTTGTGTCTGCATATTTTCACTGTGACTACACCGTTGTTTGGCCATTTAGTAAACACAGCGTTTGTGGTCATTCTGGACATTTTTGTGTACAATAACGGTAACCATAGAAAAGAGCATGTTAAAAACATCAAAGTTAGAGCAATAATTTGTTCCCTAGTTCGCTGTTTAATATGTAATCTTCCTTAAAATGCCAACTTTCTCGCTTCGAAAAAAGTTTTCCGTGTTGGGCTGTCTTTGCACTACAACCAAGCCGATAGGACAACACTGGTACTTGGCTACGTAGCACCGTGAACAGGTATAAATTTCTCCTGTACGATGATATTAGTATCACGACAAGATACGGCCATTTAAGGTATCCAACCCCTCAAAAGCACCAAAGAGCCAGAGGCGAAATTTTAAAAGTGCACAAAATTCCTAAACTGTGGTAAATTTCCATTACAAATACAAACATAAGCATTTTTCACGGTTTAGAATTTTGAATTAATGCATATTTATGAAAATATTTGACAAAAATGTTACAAATTACCTCCCTTGTATATGAATAGAGAGTAAAATAATATCTATGAATAATTTTCTTCTTAAAGCATAATCTTGGAATCCGGCACGGTGAATCAATTTATGTGAAGTGTATTTACAAGTGTGTGAAATTTGGTTCATTTCGTACGGCTAGAAGGTGTAGATTTTTTAGGGTCTGTCAACCTTAATGAAATTATCGACGAAAAACCAAGACACCCGCCTCTCAAGATTTTCCACGGACGCCATTTTTGATTGACCTCTCAAAACATCCGTACAAACTACACAAATCTAACGGACAGCTTACAACACAGTCATATCGTCGGTGTAAATGCAAAACATTGTATGTCGATTTTTGCGATTTTCAAAGTACAAACTTGTGTGCTCAGTTTAGACAATTCTCGCAGGTTTTGAGATATATTTACTGATCAGTATTTATGACACATATTACTTGCAGACAATATGTCAAAATTTCAAGTAAAAACATTTCAGTTTTGGAAAAGTTATTACACTTTTTCCCTCCCTTTTAAAATTTTCGAAATAACGAGATTTTACAATGACGATATGCTATTGTTTAAAGGGCGACGGTAACAGATGGTCTAATTGCAAAAAATGAAATTTTTTGAAAAAATATGCAAAACTTTTGTGTTGACCACCTCGGGATGGTTAATAATATGCGATTCAGACAGAGAATGAGCCGAAATAACAAGACAGATAGCTGAATTTAGGGAGAATCCAAGCCTAAATTCAACCCCATCACTGATGGGGTTAGAATTATTTTTAAATTGTTGCGCATGCGCATAAAGCGCGGACCATGATTCAAACGAGATTCATACTTAAATTTCAATATGACGTCAGCATGTATGTTGTGACGTCATTTAAGAAAGTCGCATGTCCTACTGTTTTGACCTACTTTCGACATCGCTTCATGAATTTGGTATCAAATTGCGAAAAAATGAGTCGTTGCTTCAATAGTTTCTCGTAATCATTTAATCAGGTCATATAAAGCTTAAAAAGTGTACATTTCGTTTGTATTTGACAATTTTTGGGTCCAAATCTGGGAAATAGTAGCTTTAAACAAAGTAGAAAATAGTCGAAAACAGCAATTTCGACGATTTCAAGAGGATAACTCTGCACTTTCTGGCCAGATCATAACGAATATCTAACTCACCCAAGACCTTATAGTCACCAACAATGTTACCATGTTTTGTCTTGATTGGTCAATAATTGTATGTGCTAGAGTGTAAACAAAGTAAAAGAAAATAGTCGAAAACATCAATTTCGCCGATTTCAAGGGTTTGAGTTTATTGGGTTTTTACGCCGTTTTCAACTACCAGGGTCATATCGCGGCGGCTGGAGCACCTAACCGTGGGTTCCTGTTATTTCTCGCACCAGTACAACCACAATATCCAAACCGAGCCTCCAGCTGCTCTCTCACATAGATGATTCACACCCATTGGTGAGAGACAAATGACTTTTGTCAAAAGTCAGAATGGATACTGGCCGAGCCGGGGTTCGAACTCGAGACCCCTGGATTGACAGACTCCGACGTAACCGACTGAGCTATCCGGGCTCGGCGCCGATCTCAAGGGAATATACATGTAACTCATGACGTTCTGGTCATAACGGAAATCAAACTCATCCCAGACCTTATGATCACAAACATTATGTCCAAGTTTCATCTTTATTGGTACATATTTGTAGATGCTAGAGTGTAAACAGTCACAACTAGCTATTTTTCACATTCAAGGGCAGATAACTCCGTTACTCGACATGACCAAAAATCGAACTCATCCGAGAACTTATGATCATACATGTTTTGACCAAGATTTGTCAAGATTAGATTCTTTTCGTGGATGCTAAAGTGTAAACACAGAATCGTTGACAGGCAGATAGGCGGGCGAACGGACGATGGGCACAAAGCGCCCACAATAGCTGACCTTGAGCACTTCACGAACGTGCTTATATCGCTAAAGACACTTTCTTGCAGAAAAGAAGCGTATTGAACGCAGTTTTTATACTTTAATTTAAGGAACAAAAGGTCTTGAATTCTCAGTTGAATTTTGTGGCTAGCTAGACAATAAAATAGGTTTTGATAAATCTAATAGGATAGTTTGTGTACAATATAGTTATAAAAGAAATTGTTGAGGAAAGAAAGAGAGAAATTTTAGCTTTCGGTACTTTGGTCTTCAATGTATCCACTGCCTTTCATGCTGGGTCGTTAAAAAGTTAGAGATTGGGAAAGGACTAACATTGAAGAATTAATTCATACGATATAAATAACGAATTTTTACCTGTAATGTGCCTACGTGTTCACCTTGATAATAGAAGCCGAGGACATAGAACGATAATTATGTTCTGAAAATGAATTTGGAGTGAACCTACATCGATCGCTCGGCAGGAAACAGTTGTAACTGTCTATAAATATAAATGCACTTACGATTTTTTTGCACTGAGTAATCGACATGCTCTAAACCCTTTCTAAACCCTTTCCAAAACCACATATTTAATGGTTGTCCAAATTCAAAGTGGTACAAAGGGGAAGAAAATAGTTATCGATGAAAATAGGGCATTTAAGATCTAACTAATTTAAAGCAAAAATATTTTGAGAAAATGCTGCTTATCAGGTTATTATTCATCATTTTCTTTCAAAGTGTCTTTTACATTTTATTGTAAAACCAAGGGCTAATTTCGGAATGGGTTGATCAATAAATCTTTATAGACATACAAATATGATCACATCGCTGCTTGTCAACAAAAACCTCGTAACTGCAGTTTTAAACAAGCTGCATTTACGAGGTTTTCGTTTAAAAACGACAAGCAAACTTCCTGGTTCAAACAAAGAAGAATTGATCGATGTGCAACAAGAGTGCCATGGTCACAATATACGCCGCCACTTATAAAACTTGAGATAAAAAAATGACATTGACAAGGATTTATAAATATTCACACAAAAACCTGTAAAAAGTTGTGTTCACAAAAATTATTTTTATAAATATCCAGTTAAAAACCTGGAAGGAATTGTGTTCACGTGGCTGAAATATCATTAAGCCCCAGAGAGTAAGATTGAAGGGGGCTTAACTCAGGCAAAAATCATTGAACCATAAAATCCTTACTTCATGCACATCTACCAATTAAGGTAGTTATTATAACATCCCCCAAGTTTCATTAGGATCCAGTCAGAATCTTAGGAGAAGTTGTGTTGACCAGGCTGCAATTTCAATCAGCCCCAGAGACTAAGTTTTAAGGGGGCATAACTCTGGCTAAAAATCAATGAACCATAAAATCCTTCTTACATGCACATCTACTAATTGAGATGATAACATTGACCAAGTGTCATTAATATCCAGCCATAAACTTAGGAGGAGTTGCTTTGACAAGGATGCAATTTCATTAAGCCCCAGAGGCTAAGTTTTAAGGGGGCATAACTCTGGCAAAAATCAATGAACCATAAAATCCTTCCTTCATGCACATCTACCAATTGAGGTGATATTATTGACCAAGTTTCATTAAGATCTAGCTAGAAACTTAGGAGGAGTTGCGTTGAAAAGGCTGCAACTTCAATAAGCCCCAGAGACTAAGTTTTTAAGGGGCATAACTCAGGCAAAAATCAACGAACCATAAAAGCCTTCCTTCATGCACATCTACCATTTGAGGTGATAACATTGACCAAGTTTCAAGAAGATCCAGCCAGAAACTTAGGAGGAGTTGCGTTGACAAGAAAAGTGGACGGACGTACGGACGTATGGACGGACGGACAGACGGAGAAGATGACGCCAATATACGTCCGCCTCCGGCGGCGTATAAAAATGAATGAATATGTCCTAGAAAAGACTGGCCCTACCTGTTTCGATCGACAACTAGACAGGTCGTCGGTGTTGTAATACGATCTCGTAACTATGTACAGCTTCGATCAATCTGTAGCTACGAGGTTTTAGAATAACACCGAGGAAATACTATTGTTTGACCGAAATTGCGTCATGGTTTACATGTACTTGATAAAGGTGTTTCCTATTAACGAAGATTGTCTAGTTGTTTATCAACTCACGATTAAAACCTCGAAAGAAAAAAAACTTTGGGGGAAAAGCAGAGAAAGGCGATAAGCAACAACCTCTCCATTTCTTTGTTACATAAATTTTGATAGGTTACACCTTAACCCTTTCTCAAGCAGTAATGGCTCAATGTTTGGTTGGATTAAGGTAGTCCATCCCTAATAAGATTTTCGCGACGTCGGAATTATTGGGGCGACGTCGAAGACATTCGGCGGTGGAACTTTCCACTGCCGAATGTTTACGACCGCGCCCGAATAAGTTCAGATACGTAACGACGCAGCTCGAAAAATCGAATGCCACTTAAAGCTACTATTTCCCAGATTTGGACCCAAAAAATGTCAAATACAAACAAAATATACACTTTTTAAGCTTTATATGACCTGATTAAATGATTACGACAAACTATTGAAGCAACGACTCATTTTTTCGCAATTTGATACCAAATTCATGAAGCGATGTCGAAAGTAGGTCAAAACAGTAGGACATTCGACTTTCTTAAATGACGTCACAACATACATGATGACGTCATATTGAAATTCAAGTATGAATCTCGTTTGAATCATGGTCCGCGCTGTATGCGCATGCGCAACAATTTAAAAATAATTCTAACCCCATCTGAGACGGGGTTGAATTTAGGTTTGGATTCTCCCTAAATTCAGCTATCTGTCTTGTAATTTCGGCTCATTCTTTGTCTGAATCGCATATTATTAACCATCCCGAGGTGGTCAACACAAAAGTTTTGCATATTTTTTCAAAAAATTTCATTTTTTGCAATTAGACCATCTGTTACCGTCGCCCTTTAAGAAACCAAGCATGTAAACTTCAAAGACCATGCTGGTTGATGATTTGAATGGAGTTTCCAGAAGATATCAAAGTAACGGTTAAACCGTAATAGAAACGTCAATATTGTCAACAGCAGCTTTCAAATTATGTTATGGGAGATTTTCTGTTTTCAGTAAAAACATATCTTGTCGTCATCGACAGTGTGCAATTTGGACCAGCCTATTTTTTGCAGTCTGTCAAAGGACTAAAGTTTCAATTCGAAAGACAGTTGTACTCGATGGGGGGAGGGGATAGGGGCTCGAAGCAGCGACTTGTTTCACCTATTTTAAAGCGTGTTTTCATCAAATAACTATTTTATCAGCTGAATTTCTCAAACGGTAAAAAATCTGGACTCCTAAGATTTGAAAGCAGCTGCAGACGACTAAATAGATAATATCATATTGTAAATGATCTAAATACTTTTGCATCGCAGGCCTTGAGTTCGTTCAAACATTTCATATTTTAGGCAGCCAAAGCAAATACCGGTAAGTTTTATAATCTTATCAGGTTTAATACATTATAAAGATATATGATAGTATTAAATTATACATAGAGCGTTACTTAACAAGGTATATAATACATACTTCAGACGTATTTTACATGTTTTTACCCTTTCCCAAACAACACAATTTTGGTGACCTAATTTGAAAGCTGCTGTTGACAACAAAAGAGATGTCGTGAAAGAAAAAAATGTGTATAAAGCATTAAGGAAAATATTGAGACAAAAGGAGAAACTGCTGGTTATCAGCAGTTTCTTCTTGTTTCTGAATATTTTCCCAAGCCTTTTCTATTTAGGACGTCAAAACCAGGTCTTGTTTGGAAAAGGGTTAAAACGTTCATTGACGATTGCCCTAAAGAAACCCTTAACTGAAAAGGCCCCATTTGTGACAAAATTCAAATGCATCACAGTTTACAAAACTGAATATGAATGCAAACTTACAATTCTGTTTAAATGTGATAGAATATATACTCAGTTCCAAAAGAAAGTGTGCACTTTCAAATTTTATTGCATAAAAGGTGTGTTTTTGGGCCGTTATCGACATTGAATAACGGGACGAAACCGGTCCGATATCGTGAAAACCGGTCTATATTCAGTGCGATATCGGACCGGTTTTGCACTCAAATATCCTCGATTTGATCCTTCAAAATAAACAATTGTCTATTTTCCCGCGAAATTCTCAACGTCTTACGTTAAATCAGCGACGTTCGCCCTTTGGCGCCAAATTATGACGTAACGTCGTTTTACCGACGTCACGCATAACAAAAAATTCTCGGAAGATTTATCAGAACAAAACAACAATGGCGGACATTTTCTTATCTCACCTCGGTTCATTTTTCGCACATATCAAGGGGTTTGGAGTAAGTAATCATTGGAATTTTATGCTTTTTATGCAATAATAGCGTCAATTCACGTATTTTTCGGTCGTTAACATTCGCAGAGGCCCGCAAAATACGAAAACGATCCTCGTGCTGCGCAGTCGGGCGTTAACGTATTTCTTGGGCCTCTGCGAATGTTAACGACCTCAAAAACGTGAATTAACCCTATATTGAATATCTCGAAAGGTATATCGTCTAACGCAATGAAATTTTGAAGGACACATCTCAAGACTATTGAAGAACGATATATTGATGAAGAAATCACATAGCACGCACGAATTTTCGGCTTGATTGAGATTTTGTATATTTAGTGTTTTAGGTATGCCTCACGTGCTGCATGAGTTTTCGATCAGACATTACACTGGCTGTACTCCTTTTGGCATATCGTAGAATAAAATCTCATGTAAATTACATTTGAGCCAGGATCTGGAAAAACGTCCCTTATAGCATTTTTCAAAATTGAGTTTCAGGGTCAGCCTGTTGTCAAATGGAGTCCAATATGCACCAATGCTGCTCTCTATAAGATACTACAGGTCACGAAGAAGCTATTGGAGAACAATATGGATCCTGATCAGACTGTGCGTATGCACAGGCTGATCTGGATCTATGTTGGGCTCAAGAGCCTTAAGGGACGTTTTTCCAGATCCTGGTTCATTTGTACAAGGTGCATTAGCGTGATACGAATTACAATTAACGTTGGTGAGCAAGACCCAACCTGGTGAAAACAAAATCCTTCCGAGAATTTGAATTTGTACGGTAGTTATATTCTAATAGCAATTGGTCATTTGTATGGCATCTTAAAGGCAAACAAATTCGCTTTAGAACTTTATTGCGCCGTCCGACGGCAATTCACTAGACTACTAACGTAGCGATTACTAACGTTGACGTACACGTAACGTCTACAAAAAAGTTATAGCTTTAACGTCGAAATGGCTTGGAGGGTCTGGCCAAACCCTACAACGTCATATAAGCTTGTAACTCTATCCACAGGAAAAGCTGTAAGGAGTGCAAATCTCAACACCATCAACACCATAATGATCTGACCCTGTGTATGCAGTATGAGCAATTATATCGACATCTGTTTTGATGCCAATTTTCTTTAAGGTCTAATCTGAAGTATGATATCACTTTTACTCCCTAAATTGCCATTAACTTTGTGAAAATTAAGGTAAAGGTAAAACGCAAAAGTGCACACTTTCTTTTGGAACTGAGTATATATTGATAGAAAAGCAGGCATGTTGATATCAGCATTTACACCTTTTCATGCAATGTACATTGTGTCATATATGAACTCTGAGACATTCAAACGGACATGAAAACACATCTTAAGGAAATATTTTAAATTCAGATGTTGAGATAAAGCATATAAACACAGCTCTATTGTTTATTTGATTTCTTTTTAAATAGATCTTCTCTCGTACTAGAAGAAATATCAACCCTTTCCCAAACAAGACCCAGTTTTGACATCCCTAAAAGAAAACAGAATGATTTGGAAAACATTAAGGCTCAAGAAGAAAATGCTGGTAACTAGCATTTTCTCCTTTTGCCTCAATATTTTCTGTGTTTTATTGTACATAAGTCTTGTCTTTATCAAATGGATTTTGTAATCAGCAGCAGCTTGTAAAATGGACCACCCTAACAGGACTAGGTTCACGAACATCTAAAATGGCCCTGCTTTTCTAAAATGTTGGAAAATCTCATTGATGACAACAATTTTGTACAATATGATCTCTCCCTTTATCAACCACATTACGAATGTTTTCTGGATCTCTTAAATTATTCCATAGAAACCAGCTCAAATACCCATTTTTTATGATAAATTAGAACATTTTTGCTGATTTTTTGCTAAAATCGTCCACTAGAAACTATGTTTGCATGCATGCGACACAAAAAGTTTTCTGTATTATGTTAGATAGATTATGCACATTGGCATTTGTGGTAAAAATATCAAGGTGTCACATTTGTGCGAAAATGGTTTTGGGGACTGTCTTGGATGAAAAATAGAAAAAAATGTGCCATTTTAGCATATAAAGGGTGTATTCGGGATGTTTTTTCTGCATTAATCATAGATTCACAAAACATTTGCAATATGGTTGATAAGGTCCTAAAGAGGGGAGAATTATACTGTTGTCAAAGAGATACTAGTATTCAAACTTTTTCAAATTGTGATTTAACAGGGCCATTATTAGCTATTCGTGAAGCAAGCATTTTAGCAGTTTGGGAAATGGTTAATAAATGAATGTAAAACAGTAAAATAGTAAAGTAATTAGTAAAAGTAATTAGTAAATGCATGTATAATGAATGTAATCAAGAATAAAACAATTTTGTAAACATTGTGTCATGAGTATTCTGTACAATATCAGCATGGGGGAATAAAACACCGGCATCGTCCGTAGTTCGCCATTTATGTCTGAAAGTAATAAAGTAATTCATGGGTAAATGCATTTACAGTGTATAATGAATGTAATCAAGAATAAAACAGTTTTTGTAAACATTGTGTCGTGAGTATTCTGTACAATATCAGCATGGGGGAATAAAACACCGGCATCGTCCGTAGTTCGCCATTTATGTCTGAAAGTAATAAAGTAATTCATGAGTAAATGCAATTTACAGTGTATGATTAATGTAATCAAGAATAAAACAATTTTGTAAACATTGTGTCGTGAGTATTCTGTACAATATCAGCATGGGGGAATAAAACACAGGCATCGTCCGTAGTTCGCCATTTATGTCTGAAAGTATACAGAAGACGTTATCGGTTTAATATCGTCGCTTTTCAACGAAAACCTCGCTTGTTTTAAGCTGCAGTTACGCAATTTCCGATGAAAAGCAGCGATAGTTATCCACCGCAGTTTATTAACCTATTCCCGAACAAATTTTTATGGTAGTTCAAATTCGAAAGGCGGTGCAGAAGACAAAGTTGTTGTAGATATAGAATATATTTGTGCAGAAACTAGATCGGAAAATATTGAGGTAAAAGGTAACAAGAGGACCATGATAGTCCTATATCGCTCACCTGTACCAAAATGATATGAACAACACTTATGTTCAATTCAATTGATATTTATGACTTTAAGACTGAATATGAACTTATGGCCAACAACGTTGCGAAAATCAAACTCATCTGAACTCTTATGGTGCCAAACATTGTTTTTGTTTTAAAATAATTGTAGATTCTACAGTGTAAACAAGGTGGAAAACAGCCAAAAATGGTAATCAAATTCAAGGGCACATAGCTCTCGACGTCTTTCTGGTCAGATCAGACTGAAAATCAACCTCATCTGAGATTCTATATTCTCCAACATTGTGTCTAAGATTTGTCTTCATTGGGTAATAATTGTAGATTCTAGAGTGTAAACAAGGTCGACAACAGCCAAAAATGGCAATTTTATCAAATTCAAGGGCACATAACTCTCGTCTTTCTGGTCAGATCAGACTGAAAATCAACCTCATCTGAGATTCTATATTCTCCGACATTGTGTCCAAGTTTTGTCTTGATTGATTAATTATTGTAGATTCTAGAGTGTAAACTAAATCAAGGTCGAAAACAGCCGAAAATGGCAATTTTGTCAAATTCAAGGGCGCATTTCTCTCGACTTTCTGATCAGATCAGACTAAAAATCACACTCATCCGAGATCTTATGCTCCCCAACATTGTGTCCAAGTTTTGTCTTGATTTATTGATAATTGTAGATTCTAGAGTGTAAACAAGGTCGAAAACAGCCAAAAGTGGCAATTTTGCCCAATTCGAGGTCGCATTACTCTCATCTTTCTGGTCAGATCAGACTGCAAATCAAACTCATCCGAGATCTTATAGTCGCCAACATTATGTCAAAGTTTTGTCTTGATTGATCAATAATTGTAGATGCTAGAGTGTAAACAAACTTAAAAACAGCATTTTTTGACATTCAAGGGCAGATAACTCCGCACTTTCTGGTCCGATCAGGCCCATAATCGAACTTGTCCGAGAACTTACGATCCTACTTGTTTCTGCCAAGTTTGATCAAGATTGCCTAACTTTTGTGGATGCTAGAATGTAAACACCCCAAATGTTGACGGACGGAAGGACGGACGGACGCCCACCAGACAAAAAGTGACCACAATAACTCACCTGACCTCGAGCACTCCGTGCTCAGGTGAGCTAAAAATGCTGGTTACCAGAATTTTCCTCTTTTGTCTCAATGTTTTCCCAGCCTTTTCTACAAAAGATGTCAAAACCAGATCATGTTTGGGAAAGGGTTAACTCAAACGGCTAAATTCTAGAACCTTCCAAATACAAAGATGTTGCAGACGACAATTGTAAGTGAATAAATTTACAAATGTTTGGTCTTTTTGGGCGGAAAACATTGTGAGAAATAAAGAAATTGCTTGTGACAACAAATTCTTCATTTTCCACCATATTTTTCAAAGCTTTTATCTTTTGTGGAGGCAATGTGTGGATTAACCATTTACAAAACAGCAGAATTCTAGGGCAGTTCAGTATGAAGCCGATTAAGACCACATATTGGATGTTGATAAAAGGGCTTAAAATATAAACAAATAGTCTAATTTTTCCATGACACCCTGTAGCAGCTACAGGATTTCAGTGACGGGGGTTTGAACATACAAATAGAGGATTCAGTGGCGGATCCAGAACTTCTGTATGGGGATTCCAACATACAATTAGTGGGCTTCGTTTTCCCATTATCATACAATTTTGACAGAATTTCTGCATGAAAAAGAAATAATTGGGCTTCAGAGGGGGTTTGTTTACCCCTCCCCCCCGAACCTCCTCTGGATCCGCCACTGGGATATGTGTTTTCATAGTATTATATGATTTTGATCATACTTCTTCATACAAGAAGATCATGATGGTCCTATATCGCTCACCTGAGCCAAAATGATATGAGCAACACTTTTGTTCAATTCAATAAATATTCATGACTTTAAGACTGAAAACGAACTTATGGTCAATATCGTTGTGAAAATCGAGCTCATCCAAGATCTTATGGTGCCCAACATTATGTCCAAGATTTGTCTTCTTTGATAAATAATTGTAGATTCTGGAGTATCAACAAGGTCGAAAACAGCCGAAAACAGCAATTTTGTCAAATTCAAGGGCACATAACTCTCGGCTTTTTTATCAGATCAGACTGAAAATCTACCTCATCCCAGATCGTATTATCCCCAACATTGTGTCCAAGTTTTGTCTTGATTGATCCATAATTGTAGATTTTAGAGTATAAACAAGGTCAAAAAAAGTCGAAAACCTCAATTTTATCAAATTCAAGGGCACATAACTCTCAACTTTCTGGTAAGATCAGGCTGAAAATCAACCTCATCCGAGATCTTATGATACCCAACATTGTGTCCAAGATTTGTTTTGATTGGTCAATGATTGTAGATTCTAGAGTGTAAAAAAGGTCGAAAACAGCAATTTTGTCAAATTCAAGGGCACATAACTCTCGACTTTTACGTCAGATCAGACTGAAAATCAAACTCATCCAAGATCTTATGGTCTCAAACATTGTGTTCAAGTTTTGTCTTAATTGATAAATAATTGTAGATTCTAGAGTGTAAACAATATCAAAAACAGCCGAAAACGGCAATTTTATCAAATTCAAGGGCACATAACTCTCATCTTTCTACTCAGATCAGACTGAAAATCAAATCTATTTGAGATCTTATGGTCTCCAACCTTGTGTCCAAGATTTGTCTTGATTGGTCAGAAATTGTAGATTCTAGAGTGAAAACAAGGTCGAAAACAGTTAAAAACGGCAATTTTGTCAAATTCAAGGGCACATAACTCTTGACTTTCTATTCAGATCAGACTGAAAATCAAACTCGTCCAAGACTGATGGTCTTTAACATTGTGTCCAAGTTTTGTCTTGATTGATAAATAATTGTAGATTCTAGAGTGTAAACAAGGTCGAAAACAGCCGAAAATGGCAATTTTGTCAAATTCAAGGGCACATAAAAGTCGTTTTCCTGGTCAGATCAGACTGAAAATCGAACTCATCTGAGCTCTTATAGCCTGCGACATTATGTCCAAGTTTTATTTTGTTTGATAAATAATTAATTGTAGATGCTAGAGTGTAAACAATGTCAAAACAAGAGTGCCATTGGCCCTGAAACGCTCACCTGATATAATAACTTTTTGTATACCAATTGTCAGGTTGATTGGGCAAAAAATGTGACCTCTAGGGTGCACAAAAGGTTTAACTAAGATTTGACCTCGTGACCTACAATTGATCAAGACAATCATTCTGATCAATTTTCAGGTTGATTGGACAAAATGTGGCCTTTGGAGTGAACACAAGGTTTTACAAAGATTTGACCTCATGACCTAGTTTTTGACCCCAGATGACCCAATAATAAACTTGTCCGAGATTTCATCAAGACAATCATTCTGATCAATTTTCAGGTTGATTGGGCAAAAAATGTGGCCTCTAGAATGCACACAAGGTTTTTCTAAGATTTGACCCTGTGACCTAGTTTTTGACCCAAGATGACCCAATTTCGAACTTGTTCAAGATTTCATCAAGACAATCATTCTGATCAAATTTCAGGTTGAT
Source organism: Fragum sueziense (assembly GCA_963680895.1). Taxonomy (NCBI): domain Eukaryota; kingdom Metazoa; phylum Mollusca; class Bivalvia; order Cardiida; family Cardiidae; genus Fragum; species Fragum sueziense. The sequence continues at coordinate 21,286,849 of OY804604.1, read as the reverse complement.
TGGGCAAAAAATGTGGCCTCCAGAGTGCACACACGGTTTTTCTAAGATTTGACCCCAAGACCTAGTTTTTGACCCCAGATGATCCAATTTCAAACTTGTCCAAGATTTCATCAAGACAATCATTCTGATCAATTTTCAGGTTGATTGGGCAAAAAATGTGGCCTCTAGAGTGCACACAATGTATATCTAAGATTTGACCCCGTGACCTAGTTTTTGACCCCAGATGACCAAATTACGAACTTGTTCAAGATTTTATCAAGACAATCATTCTGATCAATTTTCAGGTTGATTGGGCAAGAAATGTGGCCTCTAGAGTGCACACAAGGTTTTTCTAAGATTTGACCCCGTGCCCTAGTTTTTGACAGAAGATGATCCAATTTCAAAGTTGTCCGAGATTTATCAAGACAATCATTCTGATCAAATTTCAGGTTGATTGGGCAAAAAATGTGGCCTCTAGAGTGCACACAAGGTTTTTCTAAGATTTGACCCCGTGACCTAGTTTTAGACCCCAGATGACCCAATTTCAAAGTTGTCCGAGATTTATCAAGACAATCATTCTGATCAAATTTCAGGTTGATTGGGCAAAAAATGTGGCCTCCAGAGTGCACACAAGGTTTTTCTAAGATTTGACCCCGTGACCTAGTTTTTGACCCCAGATGACCCAATTTCAAAGTTGTCCGAGATTTATCAAGACAATCATTCTGTCATTCTGATCAAATTTCAGGTTGATTGGGCAAAAAATGTGGCCTCTAGAGTGCACACAAGGTTTTTCTAGGATTTGACCCCGTGACCTAGTTTTTGACCGCAGATAACCCAATTTTGCACTTGTTCAAGATTTCACCAAGCCAATTATATTCTGAGCAAATTTCAGGTTGATTGGGCAAAAAATGTGGCCTCTAGAATGCACACAAGGTTTTTCTAAGATTTGACCCCGTGACCTAGTTTTTGACCCCAGATGACCCAATTTCGACCTTGTCCAAGATTTTATCAAGACAATGATTCTGATCAAATTTCAGGTTGATTGGGCAAAAAATGTGACATCTAGAGTGCACACAAGGTTTTTCTAAGATTTGACCCCGTGACCTAGTTTTTGACCCAGAATGACCCAATTTCTAGCTTGTCAAAGATTTGATAAAGACAATCATTCTGATCAATTTTCCGGTTGATTGGGCAAAAAATGTGGCCTCTAGAGTGCACACAAGGTTTTACTAAGACTTAACCTCGTGACCTAGTTTTTGACCCCAGATGACCCAATTTAAGACTTGTTCGAGATTTCATCAAGACAATCATTCTGAGCAAATTTCAGGTTGATTGGGCAAAACATGTGGCCTCTAGAGTGCACACAAGGTTTTTTCTAAGATTTGACCCCGTGACCTAGTTTTTGACCCCAGATGACCCAATCTCAAACTTGTCCGAGATTCAATCAAGACAATCATTCTGATCAATTTTCAGGTTGATTGGGCAAAAAATGTGGCCTCTAGAGTGCACACAAGGCAAAGTTTGACGGATGACGGACGCCGGACACAGCGGTATCACAATAGCTCACCATGAGCACATTCGTGCTCAGGTGAGCTAACCAGGTATTTTTGGCATTTAAGGGCAGATAACTCCTGACTTTCTTGTTCGATCTGACCCATATTCGAACTCATCCGAGATCTTATGGTCATACATATTTTGACTAAGTTTGGTCAAGATTGGCTTGTATTTGTAGATGCTAGAAAGTAAACATGTAATTGTGGATGGACAGACAGACGGACGGACAAACAGAAAGTGACCACAATGGCTCACCTTGAGCACTTTGTGCTCAGGTGAGCTAAAAAATGAAATAATCAGGCTACAGAGAGGTTTCATTTGACCACCCCTTAAACCATTAAAATAATTATTTACCTGCTTTTAACTCAAATGAGGGGAAATGATTTTGGGGAATGACATGGCAAAATTAAATAAATTGCAAACCCATTTTTCCCTTTCCAATTCATTTTCTTCATAAAATTCCATTTTATCATGTAAACAGTACAATAATGGATTCCAAGTCGTTTCATGCTATTAAAGGGAGTCAAACGGTGTCACTGCAGTAATGGGTTAATTATAAAGATCTCTCACCTCTCTACTATTTCAGGGATAAGAAGCTGTATTTCTGTCTGCATAGCCTGGCCCTGCAGTAAATATAGAGAAAATTGTTCTCAGTCCTTTTAATTGAACATGAAAAGTTAAGTATATTGCATACTTTTTGTTTTTTAAATGATGCTGTTAATAGAAAATTCATTGAGAAAAGATGGTTTGGTTTTTTGGGGTTTTACGCCATTTTCAACTACTAAGGTCATACTGGAGCACCTAACCGTGGATTCCTGTCGTTTCTCATACCAGTACTACAACAACACCCTTACCAAGCCTCCAGCTGCTCCCCCACATAGGTTCACGATACCAAACCATTGATGGGTGACAGTTTTGTCAGTAAGGGTATTTGCACACGGCTGGGTATCGAACCCGTGACCTCTCGAATGAGAGGCAGATGCACTACCAACTGCGCCATGGCCGCGGCCGGGAAAAGATGGAATGAAATCAGTTGTGATCTGGATAAAGACCCTTATAACATTTCTAGGTAGGTCTATAGTCAAAATGTATGTAGTCTGATAGGGATTCAGCATTTATACATACTGACAAAATAGATCTTGATCAGACTGTGCATATCCGCTCAATATAACTAATAACTTATGTTTGCTTATAGTTTAAATACCATGTCCTCCATTTTTCAATTAATGCAGCAGCTTAAGCACCTTATAATGAGTTCCAGGCAATTAAGACACCAGTACTTGTAAACCTCGCAGCTTATCAGAGTACCAGCTGGTGATTTCACATTGATGATATTTAAAAGAAATGTGTTTTTACAGTATATGAAAATTGTAATCCCTATTTTTTAACCCTTTCCCAAACAAGATCTGATTTTGATGTCCCTAATTAGGCTTGGGAAAACATTGAGGTAAATTAAGATTTTTTTACTTTTGCATTAATATTTTCCATGTTTTATAATACACAAATACCTTTTTGCAGAATATCTATTTTATCATCTGCAGCAGCTTTCAAGTTGGAATTTTGCCATTTTGAAAATGGTCAGTGAATTATTTCATTGCAGCCTGTTGAATCAAATACAAACCTCTATGGGTCCAATTTTATCCTGTCGGACTGCACTAGCCACCACAGCTCTGAGTCCATTATATAGATAGGACAGGACAGCCACATCTTCAGATATTCCCAAAACACCGCATATCAAGCCATACACAATGTGTTGATGTTTGTGGGGCAACTGATCATGTATACTTGCTAAATACTGGTTCTTGTAGACCTTTATGCTGGTATCTAGCATCGAACTCCCCTGAAGTGAAATTTTGTAGAAATGGATAAACAACTCAATAATATAAACACTAAGGGGCAACCCTAAATGTGAACTTCGGCAGTGATATCATTGCAAGACCTTGTATGTACAGTTTGATTAAAGCTGTAGATACATAGTTTTGCAATAACACAGACAACTTACTTAAGTTAATATTGGATCTTTTCGATACGATACTGAAACCAAACCGTTTTTTTTTTTTTTATAAAATTGGAAAAGGCTGATCACCAGAAATCATCTTTTAATTCAAACCAGTCTAAAATTATCTATTTTCAGGAAAGAGTAAGCTCTTTCTAAAAAGACAGTTCTTTGTTTTTCATAAAAGAATTCAGGTAAACATTGAAAGGAAACAATAAATTGCTGATAAACAGCAATTTCTCCTCTTCCATCAATTTATCCTCTGATTTACCTTACAAAATAAACACATTTTTATGTCACTTTTTGTCATCTGCAAGCCCTTGCACATCAGACTGATCTAAGCTATAACTGTTTAACCCATTACCAGATGGCAACATTTTATACTGGTCCAATTTGTAAGATGTTGTAGACGACAATTTCAAGTTAATGGAATTTCAAAAATCTTTCCATTCAGTGGTAGAAAACATTGTTAAAAATGAAAAGCAATTTCTTCATTTCCCACAATGTTTTCTACCCCAAAAGATCAAAATCAAAACCAAAATTTTGTTCAATTGAAATTGACATCTGCAATACCTTTGCATTTCACTGTTTGGGAAAGGGTTAAAAATATAAAAAAAACATCAACAAAAATTCCATATACCGGTACCTGTCTAAAACTAGCCCTCTTTGCCACGTGGTTAGGGGTGGAAGCCTCACATAGTCTGTCCAGATTTTGTAGGTCAGCTACACTGTTACAAGAACTGTGAGCCTCTCTTAGGAATGGTACGGCAAATGAACCTAAAATGCAAAATCATAAATTAACCCTTTCCCATTATGACACATACAATTGTTTGGTAGTCCAAGTTGAAAGCTGCTAAATTATCTGTAATTTGCATCATTAATTTTTCTTATTACACCATTTTAATTTCAAATCAATAACCTGCCATCCATATGTTTATGAACTAGTCCGCATTTGGTCAGTTACACTCTTTTTTGGACATCTATATATACATGTATGTACTACGGAAGATGTGCATTCTAAACTGAATTTGAAAAAAAAGATACAAACCCAAAATTAGAGACAGATTTTCAATAATTTCTTACCAAGATTTTCTATGACACAATACAGGAACTGCTTCAAGGATTCTGTAAAATAACAAATTGGCACTTATTAACACTTTACCAGACAACAAAATTTTGGACTTTCAAATTTGAAAGGTGTTGCAGACGACAATTTAAAGTAAATTGTTGAATAAACCTCAAAAATCTTTCCATTTTGGGTTAGAAAACATTGTGGAAAATGAAGAAATTGCTTGTCACAAGCATTTTCTTCATTTTCCACAATGTTTTCCCAAGCCTTTTTCTGCATGGGAGTCAAAAGGTGTCACTGTGCAGTAATAGGTTAACCCTTTCCAAAACAAGACCTAGTTTTGACGTCTATTAGAATTATGACTTGAGAAAGCATTGAGGCATTTTCTACTTTTACCTCAATATTTTCTAAACTATATTGTACATAATTCAAACTGTTTCAAACATTCATTTTGTTATCTGTAAAACCTTTTGAATTGACCCACTGAATATTATACCCATTGGGTAAGGGTTAAAGATGTAAATAGGTGTATAGAAGTGTCCTCAATACTTTCCATTATTAAGACATTATTTTCATTTTTTCATGCAGGAAAAACTGTATAATGTATATGAGCAAAGTGGGTCATTTGGGCCCAGACGTGGTTCTGAAGAGGGTCATTTTGAACTTTACAGGGTCAATTTGGCCATGGCCCCCTCTAGATTTAACCCTTTCCCAAACAAGACCTGTTTTTGATGTCCCTAATAGAAATGGCTTTGGAAAACATTGAGACAAAAGAAGAAACTGCTGATAACCAGCAGTTTCTCCTTTTGTCTCAATATTTTCTGTGCCATATTTTACACAAATCTTATCTTTAATAACATCCATTTTGTCATTTGTGGCAGTTTTTGAAGTGAATCACCCTAAAATTTTGTGTTTGGGAAAGGGTTAACACTGTCATGATGGCTCACCTTTATCATGAACAACCCGAGTTTTTAAGGCCGCCTCCAAGCCACTGCTGTGAGAAAATCCTCCAGTAGGGTAACCTGCAATACAATCAAATTATGAAAAAGGGAACAATTTTATCCAGTTAACCATGACGTAATTTCAAACAAAGAGTATTTTTTTCGCTATAAAATCTAGTAACTACGGCTTTATTTAAGCAGTAGGCTAGTTAAATAGTTTATTTCAAGCACAATGATTTTAAACTTAAAGTATATCTTGATTTTTTTTTTGTCTCCCCCCTAGTCTGTCTATATTAAGCATAAAATCGATTGCTATTATCAATAGCCTTTTGTGTACTTAGCCTCTGTGGCCCATTGGATAGCGCACTCGACTTGCAGCCCGGTGGTTACAAGTTCGAGCCCCGCTCGGGGGGAAGGTGTGACTTTGGGCAAGACACTTAATTGTCAGCCTCAGTCTACCCAGCTGTTTGAAGTGGGTAGCAGTGAGGTAAACGCCCATTCTCAATAAAACGGAACATTCGATGTTCCATTGATTATATTCTAAATGTCAAGATATATCTTGACATATTTGTCGTTAAAAGCAGCACACCGATTATATGCGTCATGCCAAATTGCATTTTTGATCAAATCTGTTTAATTTTTATCATTTTGTGACCATTTTGATGCCAAAATGTAACATACGTTACTGTCGCCATTCAAAAAATTCGCTTTCAAATTCGTACTTAGACAATTCACTAGTTTTAAACATAGCTATAATTTATCTTTACCAAAGATTGACATTTTAGGCATCTAAAAATGTATCCAAAGTTGTACAAACAAGTTCCCTTTCAATTTTGTTGCATTCTATTCAATGTCGCCAAATTCTGAAAACAATATTTTCCCTTAAATCAGGTGCTGTTTCTTACCTAAAAATCAATATGGAATATGATGTAAATCACTTTTTAAGCATTAAATCAGCGTAGTGTATGATTATTATCAAGTTAGTAATTTAAGCTTTCAATCCGCAATTCTAAGTTTTAAGAAAATAAAGCGATTACTCGCTGGATCTGATTTTGCCATATCAAACTGAAACAAACGTTACCATGCTTTTATCCAAACATATTAGAGATTATGTAGCTTCAGAAGGTTCCTATGTTTCACTATATAGTCTTTTTCAATATACAATAGGAATCGCCCTTTATGTTGAACAAGGCATCACTATGGACGTGTTCCAACATTGAATGAAACGTACGTGATGAAACGTACGTGACCTCTAAAAAATAGTTTATCTCTTAGACGACAGTGATATAGTCATACATGCAAATTCCCATTTCATATAACACTGGTGATGTCATGTGATATCTAATTCAACGTGAAACCAAGTTTTAATGACATCAAAGGTAAAATTTTGTGAATGAAAATGTAAACATCAATCAAGCTTCGTGTGTATGAAGGAATCTGGTTCTTGCAAAATGGTTTACGATATTTCGTTCATGTACTATGTTTCATTTAAGTAAGGGGTGCTTAATTATTGTTCTTAAAACGAATACTCTTACCAAGTATATGTTATACTTATATTGAAGCATCATATCACATGGAAACATACGTTACAATATGTAACGTATGTTTCGCATAGGGAAACATTCAATTTAGCCAATTATGATTCTTTATATTTTATTCATACAAGAAAACGATCTTTAAATAACTTTTTGAATATTAATTCAAAGGCTATGAACAAATTCGTCATATCCATAATTGTTCTTTTAAAAGAATCGAAACGAAATATTTACTGTCCTGAAATCTAATGTTATGAATCCCATTTAAATCAAGTTTTACCATTTCTGCAAGACTCTCTGATTACATGGACATTGTTGCACTAAATACTTATATACCAAAACTGTATATGAAGCAGTTTTTAACTATGGTAAATGTTTATTTGAAAATGAAAACGCTTTCATTAAGCTTTGTCCTGCCGTTGGAAAAGTGTCTGGTCGAAATATGCGATTTTTCAAAGTAAATAAAGTGAAAAGAAAATGCATAGAAACCAATGCCAATGAAAACATACCGCTTTCAATTTCATTATTTGACACTGGAGTTTACATTGCTGTTATGTAGGCCTATGAAGACGGGAACAAGTTCAGCTGACAAATTTTAGAGATAGATAATGACACTGAAAGAGTTGGCAGTACATCATGTTACTTTCATGCAGAAATGAAAAGTTCCGTTTCAGTGTTGAAATAACGAGTAGTGTGTGGCGAAAAAATATAAAATATCATTGAGGTCCTGTATCATTTGCAAATTGTACCCATGCAACTGAACACCCAATGAATCTAGACGTGGATGTTCAAACATTAGAAGGGCGATGTAGACCAGATAGAAGAGTTATTTCAAATATTTGAAACGTACGTTACCTTGTTTTCCTTTGTTATTAGTAACAATGTATTTGTATTCCAACGACGCAAAGCTGTCAAAATAGTAATATTGTCAACTCCATTACAAGGATTAGGCCATACTTGATATATCTTCGATAGTTCATATAGATTGCCTATATGCTAAGCATTTTCTTTAAAATGAACTTTATCCAATTTTAATCAAATATAGAATACATTTCATCAGAGCACGTACTCGAACATATATATTTTTTCCATTCGGAAATATTACATTATGTACTACAAAAACATTTTTGATGGGAAAATCTTCACATTTTTGTCTTGGATGTAAAACAAAATGAAAATCAACTATTTAATAATGTGTTTGAAACGTACGTTACCACATTCTGCCTGTACTTTGCAACATTTAGATTTATATGTTTGATAAAATTCACAGTGAAGATGCGTTTATTCATTTACGGGATAGTTTATATCAGTGTTAAACTTGTAGATTTTGACTAGATTAGGAGAAAATATGCTGAAATCATATTTAGAAAATAAATGAAAGATAATTTTGACAAAATTTTCCAGTTCTCAAAAACATGTTCCACTTAAACTTATGTTTATTACGAAGTAAAGGCAAAGTTCTTCTATATTTTGGAGTTTTTGATTTCTCCGATGATTTTCCTAAATAGAAAATGGGCCCTCACCTTTGCAGACTTGGAAAATGGTTAAACAATTTTATGAGAAAGTCATTATTATCGAAAGAAACATACGTTACCCTTAAATCCGGTACCCTTAGTGAATGATGATTTTCTCTGAAGTGATATTGATAATGTTCGCAGTATTTTGGGAAATCACTCAGCTTGGGTTTACCTTTGAATTAGATGATATATTCATTGTAATCGAAGTTGTCATTTTTTCGACTTTTCCTTCCCCTGGATGTTCCGTTTTATTGAGAATGGGCGTAAAACTTACTGCCTCTTCTCTTCCAATTGTAAAAATGTTTCGAGTAAGAAGTTTGTTTATGTTCAAAAGTTATTCACTGTATAAAGAGCACAGTTACATGTAGATTAGTTACCATAGAATCAGTCGGCATGACGTCATAGCCTCTGTGACTTTCATTTTTTCATCGAGGGTACTACCTCGGTCTTTATCGTTACGGGTCACCGTTTTTGAAGCAGAATATTTCAAAAATCCACCGTTAAAATTCATAAACAAAACTCTTTTTTTAAAGAATGTGATTTAAACTTTCTAACTACCAATGCATTTTTAATATCCGGGGTAGTCCTCGAGATATTAATGCTGAAAGTTGGTAATGCTTTAAGGAATAAGACCGAAGCTTTCACCTCCACCGATGAGTGCAGGTGCGCGCTGTATGACTGACGACGTTTTTGATTGGCTGAAGGGATTGTGCCGACCGAATCAATACACTAGTTCAGCTAGTGGTGCCTGAATAAGCGGGGGGGAAATACGCACAAACAAACAAACAACAAACTTACCACTGTCACAGATTTGTAATAAAGAAAGAAGTTTGTCATTTTCACTCATCATTGTTTATCTAATATCTGTAATAGATTACACGACAAAGTTAAAAAATATGTCAGGGCTTATAAATAGGATAGATAAAACCCATTTAGCATGCTTAGAGCTCTAAAACGAAACTGAAAAATAGACTTTTCCTGATTCAAATATGATACACTGAAAAGTGAAAGCAATTTCAAGTGAATCAAATTTTACAAAGTGTACTTTTTGATTATTAAAATAATATGATAACTCCATCCTGAGTGTACTTTTATCTACACATTTATAAAGTATCCGAAAATGTGCATCCGAGTATTGTACTACTATCCTACCTGACCTACTCTAGCGTGAGTGAGTCTGATTTCACAAGTATTTCACGCTCTGAACAAATATTTGTAAATGAAGAAGATGATACCTGGTATATTTTGTGTCATAACCTCATGTTACACACTGTTCTTTCTCAAATTACGTTCACCTGTGTTTACCTTTGGTTTGCGAGATCACTTTTGGCTATATGGATAATATTGGACCGACACAAGGCCAGAAGGTAGCGTGGCCGAGCGGTCTAAGGCGCTGGTTTAAGGCACCAGTCTCTTCGGAGGCGTGGGTTCGAATCCCACCGCTGCCACATATTTTTTCCCCGATTTTGGCAAATCCATTCCCTAAACAAAGTCTTGTATTGACATCCATGACTAACAGTTTTTATTCCAGCACAGACGCGCACCTGCCAGTAATACCCGAAAGGGGAGTTAGGCAGTATATATAGATAGATAGATAGAAAAGTCATGAGAAAACATTAAGAAAACATTAAGTCTTTACCAGCATTTACTCCTTTTACCTAGATATTTTCTGGGTCTTCATTTTTACACTTTTTTTTATTTAATATCACTTTGATTTTTTCCTTTGACACTTCTTTAGATAAATAGGGTTGGTTTTCAACATGTTTTTTTTATATTCTCTGTTTGGTTGTAGGCTTAACGTTGTGTCAAAATAGCAAATATTTTGCTAAAAGGATAAAATATTGAAAAACTTTGAGCACTAGGAAAATATGCAATGTTGTTCTAAAGCTATATCATAGGCCCTATTCAATTAGATCCTCGACTCTAATTTCATTTTTTAAAGTATGTCTTGATGCAAAGATTTGTACGTTATTCGACGAATGCGTATATAAAAGACGAACATATCACTGCTTTTCAACAAAAATCTCGTATCTGCAGCTAATTTCAAGCTGCAGATACGAGTTTTACGTTGAAATGCAGCCGTAAGCTGATCGGAAAATCCTAGGCCTACTAAATCTCGAATATCAGGCTACATAAGGGTGAAAAGTTTCGAGCATTCTGCGCAGTCAAATATGAATCTGTCTTGCATAAAGAGCAGTGTCATGTCAAAGATGCGACGTCAAAAGTTGGGGTACAACAGCGTAACGTCACGTACTCGTAACGTCGATTTTTTGTCATTTTAACACCTTACGTGCGTAGTATACGAGTAGCCTACTTATTGATAAACACATGACTTCGCTTATCCATCTGCCAAATCTATTGTTAATCAAAGCGCTGAATGCACTGAAGGCCTGTGAGTTGTACTAAAATCAATTAGAGTAATGCTTTTATCGATTTTTGGGTTGTGGGAAGATATTGTTAGGTGCACCAGTCTGTGAAATATATTTGAAATTTGTTGAGTTTAACCAAAAAGACTTAAAACAAGGGCCGTCAGAGACGGACAATGCTCCCCGAATAAGGCATTGTCACAATAAATGTATGCCATGGAGAGCACTTTATTGTCAAGGGCATCTGATTTGCTACTCAAGTATGAAATTTCATCAAATTCTGACCATCAGAGTAGGAGAAATTAGAGAAAAACTGCATTTTACCTTAAGTCCCCTTTTCCCATGACGAGGCCTCAAATCCAAAAAACCGGGAAAAGTACATCGGCATTTTGTCATAGGGAGTTCACATGGTAAGTTTCATTTGATTTGACCCAAGGGTTATGGAGAAATCATTTCGGACGGACGGACAAAGCGGCGACTATATGCTCTCCCTTCGGGGAGCATAATAATGTATCTTGTATCGTAAATAGCTGACCTTTGTAATTAGAACCACGAAGTTAATAAAAAAAAAACATGGTGAACATGTGCATACAAATGCTATAATTTGTTGTTGTTAGTATATGTTGAAAACAGGTGTTCTACTCGCTATTCTTTTAATTTTCTGTATATTTCAATAACAGGTTTCAATAACAAAATATATCTGGTCCAGTGTTCATCTTCCCGACCAACCAATCGTAAAATTGTTCGATCATACTAACAATTTCAAAATGGGGATATGCCAATTTTAAAATTATTCGAATTGCCAAACGGGTTATAACAAAGCAGATTTACGCGTATTAATATATGTTGCAATCGATTGTAGATATTTTACAATTTCACTTCACTACTCTCAACGTATTTTTTTACTTCTTTTATAATGTACATGGGTCACAAAATCTGCTTGAAGTCGTATAGATCTAAACCAGTTCCGACCTACTTTTCATCGCGCAAGAATAACTGCGTTGGATGTTTTCCCATTATTAATTCTACCTACCCCCAGAAAAACCGTATGTTAATATTGGCCTTCACAGGCCAAAAATGAATAAAATTAAATATGTATTATCCATAATTGAATGATTAAGCTAACATTATCCTTTACTTCATAAATATCTAAGCCATTTATTTCCATGTAGATTTACGGTGATGTATATTTCTGTTTTACACATGGGAAAAACGGACGTTCCTATAATTCATCTACATGTGACATCATTTCTTTTTAAATAGATAATCATAATTTGAATGAACTCACTTGTGTTAAAATATCGTTGCCCGGAATTTGACGGATTTAAACATATTGCTATAGAGAGGTGCATTATTAAGCATTTGTTTATGGAAAAACGTACAGATGTGGCCATGTCGGTTTTACCTGCTGGAGTTAAAGGGACATTTCATTCCAATTTCAATTTTTAAAATATGTCTTGATGCCAAGATTGGTTATTCTAATGAGTATAAATACTATTAGTTTTTTTCAGTTGTTGCCAATAAGCGAGAAACACGCATTTAAAGTTGAGACATAATCGATAAATTGCATATAAATCCGAACTGTTGTCCACAACAATTTGTTCAATTTGAACACAAAAATATAAATTTCTCGTAAACGGCGCAATATTTTGGCATGAAATTTTCGGAATTTTCATAAGGAAATATGCTCTTTCAGATAAAAATAAAAGTAAAATTTATGACAAAAAATTCTGAAATGTCACTTTAAAAATAAATTCCGAAAACGATGTATTTGATTCATTTTTAGTCCTTTAACTACAGTAACTGTTCATTTGATGAACTTAATCTATGCATTTTATGTTACATATCACGCTTAAGAATGGGCGCAATTTTCATTAATTCACTGTCGAAATTCTGGACTTTCCATTGTTTCACGTCCATGTAAAACTATATAGACCTACAGACAAATTAATAAATACAGAAACAATTTATATCAAGAAAATTATTCTCCAATAGATTATGGGTATTAACCAGCGTATCGTTCATTGATGACCTTTTTTTCACGACTGATCGCAATTATTTAACGTGTGCGACATCACCTGCAAATGACGTTTATTCATTTTTTTCTAAATTGGGACATTTTTGAGACGCTGCTTAAAACAAAACCATTGCTTTATTTTACGCCAAATCATTACAAAACTTTGCATGTCGCAAATATGGCTCAGATGTATTCTTATTACAAGCTACTTTTGGAATTTCTAAATGCAAGGGCAAAACACGCTGCTTTAAAAAAACACTATCATGCGTATGCGACGTCACCTGCAAGCGACGTTAACGTATTTTTTGTAAATTGGGACATTTTTGAAACGCTGCTTAAAACACAGCCATTGCTTTATTTTACGCGCAACCATTGCGAAATTTTGCATGTCGTAAATATGGCTCAGATGTATATTTATTACAAGCTATATTTGGACAATTCTAAATGCAGGGGCAAAAATCACTGCTTTAAAAAAACACTATCAGGTTTTCATGCGTATGCGACGTCACCTGCAAATGACGTTAACGTATTTTTTCTAAATTGGGACATTTTTTGAAACGCTGCTTCAAACACAACCATTGCTTTATTTTACACGCAATCAATACGAAATTTTGCATGTCGCAAATATAGCTCAGATGTATTTTTATTACAAGCTTTTTTTGACAATTCTGAATGCAAGGGCAAAAATTGCTGCTTTAAAAAACTACTATTGGGTTTTCATGCGTATTTTACGTGCCTGGGACATTTATGAAACGCCGTAAAACAGTAAAATTACATTGGTTGCAATTAAATATCTTAAACCATATTTAAGTCGATTAAAATATACTAGTTAAAATGTATCTCGTCATTCAAATATCACGCAGATATCTTAAAAATTGTTAATTAAATCAACGCTTTAAAAATTGACCCTTGAAATTTAATTAAAAAGTTACAAAACTTAGCGGTGCCATTTTTCGCCACCACCTTGCTGCCGGTTGACACCATTAATGTGAAAATTGCACAATGTTTTGGCTAGCACCAGTGCTCTTCTGTGATGCAATTTCGCGCGTTTGTTATAAGAATTCGCAAAACACATATAGTTGTTCCTTTTGATGCAGAGCGCAAAGTGTTACAAGTTACAACGTCATTTTTGCTGTATTGTACATGTATTGCATTAATAAAATGGCAGTTATTGTTGTCTCAGTTAGTCGAAAGATATATGGTATAAAAGGACAAAATAACAGGATCCCGATGGTATGGAATTATTCTATATGTTTTCTGACAAAAAACAAATGTTTTCCGTTTAGTACACTGAGCAACGTTTTTCACACGTGTACCCCAACTTTTGACGTCGCGTCATACAAAACGAGTAATACCTTGCTTATCCAATAGGATTCGGTCGATGGAACTTAAGGTTTACGAACTGAGAATGAAATGCAGAGCCATAGGCGATATTTGAAAAGTGCCAGTAATTCCTTAACTTTGTTACATTTCCATTCCAAATACAAACATAAGCATTTTGTATGGTTTAGATTTTTGAATTAATGCATATCTATGGAAATATTTGACAAAAATGTTCAAAATTACCTCCCTTGCATATGAATATAGAGTAAAATAATATTTGTAAATTATTTTCTTCTTGAAGCATAATCTTGAAATCCGGCATGGTGAATCAACTTATGTGAAGTGTATTTACAAGTGTGTGTAATTTGGTACATTTCGTATGTGAAGAAAGTGGTGTTTTCATTCTCAGTTCGTAAACCTTAAGCTTAGTACTATATAAGGTAGACTACCAGTAATGTGGCCATTTTTATATTAATAAAACTTCCGCTTTTTGCAAAGGGCGTCGATACGTAACTGAACATATCCAGGTGCGGTCATAATCAATCGGCGTTCGGATATCCTCGGATAATGTCAAAGATCGAATCATCGACTCGGAAGTGTGTGTATGAAGAAATCTTAAAAAATCGGATTTCATAGCCGGAAGTAGCTACGCTTCATAAAGTAGTTTTCGAGATCAACCAAATGCACGACCATGGCAACTTGCGGGACTTGCAGGTTGTAATCATTCTAAAAAGAGAGGACACTGGAACTGCAAACAATGTATTTCAGTATCATTGTCGCGACCATTGTTGACATTAGTCACAAACGAACGTTTCGAATTGTTGTTCTATTCTATTCATAGTCTGAAAGTAGTTCTGCGAGATGCATCCAAGGTATGATTCGATAGAGTTGTCCTTGGTGATCCTGAACGGAAAAGATGCTGGCTAGAGATAAAGCTCATAAAGAAGGAAATCATGACCACTATAAAATTCTTCGAAACAATGTGACATGTATGATTAAGCAGAACAAGAAAAATTATTTCAATGAAGCTGTACAAAATAATAAAGATTCTAAGGCGCTATGGAAAAATCTGAAATGCATAGCAAAAGTAAATCAATCAGATGAATTAAT
Source organism: Fragum sueziense (assembly GCA_963680895.1). Classification (NCBI taxonomy): domain Eukaryota; kingdom Metazoa; phylum Mollusca; class Bivalvia; order Cardiida; family Cardiidae; genus Fragum; species Fragum sueziense. Next base: position 21,271,442 of record OY804604.1, on the reverse strand, counting down.
CTTACCAAAAACAATTATAAAATCCGAAACGATTATTCAGGGTAATCTTAACATAATCAATGAATTAAATTCACATTTTGTTAGTGTATCAGATATCGTGACAAAGACATCTTTTTGTGAATCAAATTTCGAATTTCTCAAAAGAATACTAGACAAGAATTTGATTAATAATGAGTTCAATATTCCATTCATTACGACGCTTGAAGTTTACACTTATATAAGCAAACTTGATTCGAATAAAGCTAAAGGATTAGACGGTTTAGGTCCAAAAATTATTAAACAATGTGGGGCTATTATAACCCCTTCTATTACATCAATTATTAACAATAGCATTGCTTTAGGTGTGTATCCAGATGCGATGAAACTGGCTCGAGTTATACCGATTTTACAAAGTGGGGATAAAGATGATCCCTTCAACTATAGACCCATATCAATTTTGCCTACAATATCAAAAATTTTTGAAAGACACATTGCCAACTACTTACATAAATTCTTTAAAGATACAAATATCATCAACCATTCTCAATCTGGCTTTAGGGCAAATCATTCGTGCACTACAGCTCTGGTAAAATGATAGACGCTTGGTTAAAAGATATTGGTGAGGGTAAACTAATCGGAACAGTTTTCTTAGACTTACGTAAAGCCTTTGATCTTGTTGATCACGAAATACTATTACATAAACTTAAGCTGTACCATTTTTCAAACAAAGCGCATGGCCTTATGAAGTCATACTTATCACAGAGGAGACAGCTTGTACAGCTTGGCAATTTAAAGTCTAACTCACTTGAAATTAAATCTGGAGTTCCTCAAGGCTCAATTTTAGGTCCGCTTTTATTTCTGATTTATATAAATGATATATCATTTTCATCTTCTGGAGTTGATATTGATTTGTACGCTGATGATTCTACCATGTATAAATCAGGATATGATGTGATCTCAATAGAAAACACCCTTCAAGACAATCTAATTCGCGTTCAAAATTGGTGTATTCTCAATAACATGGCTCTACATCCATCTAAAACGACATGCATGTTAATTAGTTCGAGGCATGCACTTACTGACGATAAAAAACTAATTTTGAATCTAAATGGTAACGCACTGGAAAACGTGAAGGTGCAGAAAGTATTAGGCGTTTACATTGACAACCATTTAAATTGGAAATTTCATATTGATTCTGTCTGTAAAGCAGTGAATAAGAAAATAGCTCTGTTCAAACATATAACTTTTTATTTAACAGACGAAATGAAAATGCTTTTCTATAACTCATACATACTACCAATAATGGATTATTGTTGTGCAATTTGGGGCAAACCTGAGCAAGGTTATGTAAACAAAATATTTGATTTGCAAAAACGTATCGGCAAATTAATTCTTGGTAAGTCTAAAAGATTTCCTACAGAAACGTTATTTAAAGAGCTATATTGGCTGACTTTTCAAAATAGATGTAAGTATCATACTGCGGTCCTTATCCATAAAACAATCGGCAACAATGCGCCGAGTTACATGTCAGACTTAGTACGAGTATCAGTCAATGAAAATTATCATTTACGCTCAGAGACAAAAAACGATCTAATCCTGACTAAAAGACCTCGAACGAATATATACAAAAGTAGCTTTAGTTATTTCAGCGTTAATGTATGGAATTCAATTCCAATCCAAATAAGAAACGAACCAAAGCTGACCAATTTCAAAGGAAAAATCAAACACTATTTAATCGATAACATGCAATAATTTAGATCCTACGAGTATCTGTCAGATAACTATTATTATTGATAATTTTGTGTGATTGTAAATACTGACTTTTGTATGAATGTTGTTTGAAGGCCTTATTGTAAATAAGTTAATCATTATGATATTGTGTATTGTAGTGATGTCTTCATAAGTCACCTTCGTTAAATAAAGATATTATTATTATTATTATTATTATTATTATTATTATTATTATTATTATTATTATTATTATTATTATTATTATTATTATTATTATTATTATTATTATTATTATTATTATTATCCAATTGAATCAATCGGCGGCATTTGGATAACCTCCGACCATTCTACGGAAACATTCGACTGAAATTTCAGAAATGAATTGTTAATTAATGCTCATTTAAAATGACATTTTAAAATGGTTCATAGTTTGTTGATAAATAGGGAAACGATAGGAAAAACATTACAAAGACAGCACAAGAGAAATATTTTAAAAATACTGGGAAAAATACAAACACCCAACAAATTTTTCTGCTCTCTCTATATTTTTTCACATTTCAGAATTTGATGATTTTTTACAGTTAAATGTTGTCGATCAATGTTTAATTATGTCGTCATTTTGAACCAGTGTTTAAAGTGACATTCCATATTTATTTCATTTTTAAAAGTATATCTTGATGCAAAGATTGTTTATTCTTATGCGTAGAAATGCTATCAGTTTTTTTAAGTTGTTATTTATAAGCGAAAATACGCGATTAAAGGTGAGACAGAAATGACAAATTATATATAAATCTGAACTGTTGTCCACAACAATTTGTTTAATTTTAGCACACAAATATATATTTCACGTAACCGGTTCAATATCTTGGCTTGAAATTTTTAGAATTTTCATAAGAAAAGATGCTCTTTCAGATAAAATAAAAGTAAAAGTTATGCACAAATAATTGTGAAATGTCACTTTAAAGTTATCGTCAATTGGATAGCTTTAAGGTGGACAAGCAATCCACGAGACGCCAATTGTATACAGGCGAGTATCAGCCCACGTTCCGACTTTCAGGTTCATTCCCGAGTCTGTTAGGCTAGAGCTGCTTACGCCGTATCTCACGTTCATCCCTCTCTCCGAGTCGACCTCCGATACACCGTACATGACCACAGGCGTGCCCTTAAATGCCGGGTTAAAGTTGACGGGCAATACTTCTTCACATGCCGTGGAACTGCATTCTATTTTGTGGAACTGTACATAGCCGGATTGACCTGAAAATAAAGGAAAGAATTTCTGGTATTAAAAATAAACGAGAGCCTTTATGTACAGTCGTTTTGATTTACATATATTAGAGAAGACAGACGTAATGCAAATTATCAATTGTGCTATATATCGCTGCTTTTCTACGAAAACCTCGTAACTGCAGCTTAAAACAAATTGCATTTACGCGTTTTTCGTTGAAAAGCGACGATATTTTATAACTAGACGTAGTGAGGTCGAACTTATCCCTTTTCAAAAAAATACATTGTTTTCACGCCCATATAGAAAATGCTATGAAAACATTTATACGAAAGAAGAAAATGTTGATAATGAACATAATATTATTATCCCTTTGTCCCATAGTTTCTAAACTGACACGATTTAAAAACGCAAAAAGGACTTTTTACAAATGGTATCTCCTACATCTTGCAAAACCGATGTATAGCCATGTAAAATTGTAAATGTTACAATTGTTAACATAACAGGACAGAAAATGACCTTTAAAGCCACGAATAATGCCTGACAGGACGTCAGATTATGCCAAAATGCACGTTGAGTCAAGGTCCTGGCATCGAACAAGACGACGACAGCGAACCCCGTGTTTTCATAGGCGATGTATCATCATGTCGAGATGTACAGGCCGCCCGCGACTACTTACCATAGAATTTGCTGTATACCGAGCCGTCACAAATCTGTTACGTTGGTGACGTTAACGTATTCAATTATGATGGCGTACAGTTGTTACACGCAGCTGACCGGGACGTGGGTGATCTGTAAATCTTCCCCTGTCGTTTACACGTCTCATAAACCTTGAAACCGTCGATTCGGCTTCATTAAAGCGTCTAGCTACCTTCATTTGCGAAACACCGCAAACCAAAAGCCAAAAAACTCGGTTTCTTTTTCGCAAAGTAAGCCTCAGCATTTTGTACAAAATTTTCTTTCGTTATTGTCGGGTGTTTTCAATAAGTAAATCAAAGTGGCAATTTGTACACAAAAAAATCTTAGTGATTTAACACGTGGTCTGAATGCACGAGACACGCGAGCATTTAGTGATGGGTGGTTCAGATGTCGGGATAGTTTACAGAAAACACGACAAAATCACTGAAGCGTGAAGCGTATACATTTTCTCATACATGTCCCAATATAATGGTGCCGATCAAGGCTTGCAAAGGAATGGTTAGTGAAAACGTGTTTTGCGTTTTTAAATCGTGTCAGTTTATGATATAGGCCTATTGTGCCCAAATCCAATCCTTCGTTAAGTAAGATCTTTTGCTGCAACAGCTTTTGAATGTGGACATTTCTGAAATTTGGCTGTGACATGAATCAACGAAATATTAACACGAGCAAACTATCGTATCGTTTAATGATTTTGTCGTCTGTAATAACTTTCAACTTGGACCATTCTAAAACGTGACCGTTTGGGGAAAGGTTAAGTTGAATAATTAATATGCACCAAGTTCAGCAGTTGTGTGAATCAGTTTTTCCAATTAGCACTTTTTTCAAGACGACTACACGGGTTTCGTTCAAGAAAGCATATAGAAAAGGCAATTCTTTTATCTAGTAAACAATGACGTAATTTCGGACAAACAATGGTATAGGGGCCTTTTATGGTGTTATTATAAAATATCGTAACTACGGCTTGACTTAAATCGTAGGTACGAGATTTTATAAAAACACCAACGATTTATAAAAACATAACGGTAAACCCAATGTATTTTTAGCACAAAATTCATTGCCATTAGTCACAAAATCACATCTATATAGGGGGACCATCTATATGCCTACATTAGAGATGCATTACAAGTTATCATCTCGCTGAAATGATGTTGTAGGCCTGAAAGAAGAAACCTTGCATAGTCACCTACGCCTTGCTTTTGGCCTTTCCGATATGACACACTTCAAGGGCGGATCCAGGATTTTTTGCAGGGGGGAGGAGGGGTCCAAGCCCAAATGTGATAAATATAGTTGCTTTTCAACGAATACCTCGTAACTGCAGCTTGTTTTAAGCCACAGGTACCTGATTTTCGCTGTAAAGCATTACATTTAAGTTGTAAGGTCAAAATTTATTTTTTCGGTCAATGCCAGGGGGGTGGGTTCCGGACCCCGACCCCCTGTAGATCCGCCCTTGCACTTCTTGCACGGCGGGAAATCACGTGATACAACAACTGCAATGAGTCTTCAATGAAATTATGTCAATATTTGACCGATATGTGACAATATAATGTGACCGTTTGAAGAGGAGAATACAGAAATTTTATACGCCATGGGTTAAATAGATATGTGCATCATTTACAAATCTGCTGATAAAAAAGAAGAGCCCTATTTAAAATTTCATTTGGTCGTCCATAACTTTTGTATCAGTTGCTGTTTAAAGGTTTAACCACATGCAGAGATTCAATAACAGTTTACACCTTCTCCGCTTCAAAACAAGTTTAATAAATCTTTTTAAGGTTTTCTGCAATTTTGTTGTTATTTTTGTTTTGTTACGCGATTCACTGTCGGGGGTTGTATAAAACTTTGTTCGAAGAGATAAACCTGTCTTGTTATACGTTATCTGATATGTACAGTATTAACCCATTCCTAAACGGCAAAATTTTTGGGTGGTCCACTTCAAAAACTGCCACAAAAGACAAAATGGAAGTTATTAAAGATTGCGACAAAAGGAGAAACTGCTGGTTATCTGATAATCAGCAGTTTCTTCTTTTGCCTCATTTTTTCCCAATCATTTTCTATTAGGGACGTCAAAACTAGGTCTTGTTTGGGAAAGGGTTAAAGGGGATACAGTCATTCTTATTTTGTTATTTCAATTCCCAATCGTAAATTATGGATACTCTTTTGCATCTTGTCGTTGAGTTGAGCCTACCAATGAGTAGGCCCCCTACTCATTAGATAGGATTTGATTAAAAATAAAATGAAATACATGTATTGAGTTTTGAACATCGGTCACCATTTACATTTATCTAGAGCTATGTGATAACACAATCACACGAGGCATCTGGGTTGCGATAACTGCTTGCTGATAGATAAAATGGCGACAGGTGGAAAAAGTGATTTACTAGGCATTCATTGTCCGATTTGCTTAACAGTGTACAAAGACCCGAGAGCACTGGCGTGTTGTCACACATTTTGCTTGGATTGTTTAACCGAACTGATAGCGAAAAGGAAAAAAAGAATTGGAACAAATGGAAGGAATACAGTGTCCAATTTGTGGATCGGTGACTAAAAGCAACAAACCGATTATAGCTGTTGAAGAATTTGTCAATGAGCTGCCAATAAACCACGCACTGGTGTCGGTACTTCTATCTATCGGCAATAATTCAGAATATTTACAAGGACCAAATTACCAGCCATGCTTAGAAAACTGTGATCTAAAACAAACAACTGAATTTTGTCTAAACTGTAAGGAGAACAAATGTACAAATTGCGCCAGCTTCCACAAAAAGTTAGATATCGTGAAAGACCATACTTTTATTAACCTGTCCAATAGCACTGACGATGAAGAGGTCACCGACTTCTCTCACCTAATGAAATGCAATTAACACGGAAAAAGAATCAAGTTTTTCTGCAACACACACAATGCACTATGTTGTTCCACGTGTGCTATAACAGTACATAGATATTGTGATTTTGTAGAAGTAAAGCATGTGAAACAGACTGAAGACTTACATAGCTGTCTTAGAAAAGACTTTGCTGAACTGAGGGACAATTTTGAAACAGCATGTTCTGTACTTGATGAAACTGTTGATTCTACTTATTCTGATATAGCACAAGTGGAAGAAAAGTTCGCGGTTGTCAAGAGTAGAGTGTTGAAAAAGCTGGAAGATTTCGAAAATAGAATAACAGTCGAACTCGAAGAGAATAAAATGTCAATACAATTGAAGCATGGAGAAAAGAAAGGTACATCAGATCACATGAAAGCTGCTCTGCATGGGTTAATTCGTATTCTCGATTCAGTCAATGCAAACGGATCTCCTGAAGCAAAGGCCATCGTTATAGAGAAGCTCAAAAAGCAAAAAAGGGTATACCAAAATGCTCTCGAAAGCTTTTTAATTGACGTTAAAAGTACAAATATCACTCTAGAAATCAGACAAGAACTCGAACTTATTCTAGAGTCAAATGACGACTTGGGCCATTTGGAAAGTCGTCTTGAACGGGTACCATTCTCTCGTAAACTGGATCATCTGTTAGTCATAAAAACTATAGATCTGAAAGCCAAAGAAAATAAAGATGAGCCCTGGATCACTGGTTTAGACTTTCTTCAAGATGATCGCGTTGTCATGGTTGATTTTCGGAACAGAGAGTGCTTAATAATGAACAAGACTCTACATCTGATAGGTTCTCATTCATTGATTTACACACCACACAGTCTCACAGTACTATCAACAAATGAAGTTGTGATAACAAACCAAAACGGGATGAAAGTATACAAAGTAACGGACGATAATACATTAGAGTTTACTAGAGATATCAGAGTCAATGGCAAGTTATATTCGATTAGTGAAACGGATAACAAAGACGAACTTTTTGCATGTTTATATGACACAAATGAGCCTATACGAATAATCGGGAGGAGAGGAAATAAACTATCAACTATAGGTGACTTTCCAGACGTGAAGTTTACACGTCACAGTATGCACTGCGTTTTCTCCAAAGTTAATAACTTCATAGTCGTCTCTCTTAGTGATCAAAATGAAATCCGTATTATCGATAACAATACAAAAGAAACAAAGATCATCAAGAACGAAAATATCAAATCGCCTACAGGTTTAGTAACAGACGATTCTACTCTCGGAAGTTTCTTTGTTTGCAGCGGGGGTACTAAATCGATTGTTCAGATGTCATTCAATGGGACCTTGCTCAGTGTACACGAGCTTGATATGATGATGCCATTTAGTGTCGCTATTTCTGCTGATTGTAAGAGGTTGGTCGTAAGCAACGATGCAAGAGGCAAGAAAAAGGTAGCAATGTTTCAACTGTCATTTATACTGACGGACAAAAGTTACGGTGCAAGATAATGATTCGGATAGCGGGTCTACTCTTATAAATAGAAGACATATTTACAACAAATATTTCAGGAATACATCATTGGGTAAAAGATCAGGAAATACAAGGTTGAAAAACTGCACATGTTATGATTATGTACCATAGTAACGTGCAAGAAACAGAATTAAAATCTATAGTACAGTTCGAATATTATGGCACATGTTTACAAAATGTGCCTACGTAACCAACATAATATGAAAGTTCTACAAACGACAATATTTTTTACATGCAATGGTTCGAATCTTGCAGTTGTCTCACAACTGCAAGACATGAACATATACATGTACACTTAAAGATACTTCTAATGCAACACCTACCTTTTTGGACATAACTGAAAATCTAATGAACCATTTTTCATCAAATTTTCAACAAATTTTAATTATTCATATTGGGTAAATATCTGTAATTTTTAATTTGAAATATTGAGTAAATGGAGCAAAAGGGCGAAAAACTAAGCTCTGGTAACACAATTGATGATTTCGTGCAATGATGACAGGTGAAAAACTTTTTTTCAACAAAATAGGTGTAATTTAATTCTAGTAGGTTATTGCTTCGCATGTTCGAGCATTTCATCACAAATTATGAAGCAGGGGTTTGAGATATGAGCATAATTTGGTGACGCTGCTCTGATGCCATTAAAATCTGCAATCGTCTGGAGTTTTGTGACTTTTCATATTTGAGTCTTGGTGAAAAACATAAATATTTTTTATGTTTGGATCGATCAATTTTAATGAAATTTACAGAAAACATGTGAAAATGTTATTGATTTATATTCGCTTAATATTGCACAAAATAATTATTATACTGCACTATTTATCTATTCATGATGAAAAATGTAAGTGTTGCGTTGGAAGTGTCTTAAAATGTACAAATGTATTGGAAAATATATAAAAACTAGAAAGACCTGAAGGTCTTGAGTCGCTCCACAGGCCTGAATTTCTTTTAATATCAAATCCAAGTTTTGACTAGATTTTTGAATACTTATGGCTCTTACAGCAAAAACAAAGTCAAAAGCAGCAGTCATGTGGTCAATGCAAAAAAAAGTAAATGATTGACTAATATTTTAGGGATGTTAGAGCGATAATAAAATTGAAAACTGTGATTTTGCCAAATTCAAAGACTAATAGTTCAGTATGTATATTTAAAATCAAATCGAAAATTAAACACATGCAAGATGTTATGGTCACTATCATTCTGTTCAAATTTTGTCTATATTAGTCAATATTTGTGGCTTCAAGAGTGGAAAAAGTCTTAGTGTCGAAAAACTGAAATTTTGTCAATTTCAAGGGCACATAACTCAGATTGTAACATCGTGATAATGTTGAAAATTACACATAAGCAAGACCTTGTTGTCAACAGGATCCTTTCCAAGTATCATCTTGATTGGTTAACATTTGTGGTTGTTAGAGTGAAAACAAAGTCGAAAATGGCAATTTTGTCAAATTCAAGGGCACATAACTCATGATGTAAGATTCCGATCAAGCTGAAAATTACACCCAGGCAGCATATAATGGTCATATATATTCTGTCCAAGTATTGTCTTGATTGGTTAATATTTGTAGATTTTAGAGTAAAAATAAAGTCAAAACCAGCAAAATAGAGCCGAAAATGGCAATTTTTGGCAATTTCAAGGGCACATAACTCATGATGTAAAATTCAGATCAAGCTGAAAATTTTACCAAGGCAAGGTCTTATAGTCAGTATTATTCTGTCAAAGTTTTGTCTTGTTTAGACAATATTTGTAGTTGCTAGAGTGAAAACAAAGTCAAAATACAGCCGAAAATGGCAATTTTGTCAATTTCAAGGGCACATAACTCATGATGTCAAATTCAGATCCAGCTGAAAATTTTACCAAGGCAAGATCTTGTAGTCAGCATGATTCTGTCAAAGTTTTGTCTTGATTGTTTAATATTTGTAGATTTTAGAAGAGAACTAATGAAAACCTGCTATTTTTGACATTCAAGGGCAGATAACTCAGGTTATACTGATTCAATCCATATTCGTTGAAGGAATCTGAGAGAGGGTCACCCAAGGATCATTCCTGTGAAGTTTGGTTGAAATCCATCCTGTAGTTTTTGAGAAGAAGATTTTTAAAGAAAAAGTTTACGGACGCACGGACGGACGGACGGACGCACGCACGCACGCACGACGGACACACCGCCATGACAATAGCCCGCTGGCCTGAAAGGCCAGTGGAGCTAAAAACCAACACATTTTCATATGTTTACATAGGTTGGAAATGTAAACATGTGCTATAAAATCACGACTCGGCTATTGGCCTACTTACATTTTTCATCTATCTCTGCTTGAAGGCTGGCCTGTACTCCTGAAATATGATGAAATCAACCAATAATAAAACAATCACTTAATTACCACGCCCACTTTGAGGCGGAAAATCACACAATAAAAAACGTCACTCTAGGGAAAATACGGCTGCTTATCTCCTATATAACAACATTTGGTTGTGTATGAAATTTTGTTGAGAGGATATCCGGTTGGCGTTTAGGGAACCAAGAAATCGGCGAGTGAAAGGTGAGTTTCAATGTTTAATCGAAATGTTCAGATTGTTTCTAGCTCGAAAATCAAAAATCGGAGAATGTCATGCAATGTTTTATTCATTTTCACATACTTGTGAGCCTCATGCATCTAAACCCCGATTCCCAGAGATTGGACGGAAATTCAATTTCTCCCTTTGCAAGGGTAACCCAAATATTGACATTTTCGACATTTCGATTAAACGACGAGACTCATCTTTCACCTTCTGATTTGTCGGTTCCTCTAAACGCCAACCGGATATCCTCTAAACTTTTTTTCATACACAACCGAATCTTGTGATTTAGGTGATAAGCGGCCGTGGGGAAAACAGGTTTCTGTGTCAAAATTGCTGAAGATATACATGTACGTGACAGGATGACTCAATTTATTTTGTCAATTCATATTTTCACGGCTAGGATTCACGCTACACAACAACAAATGATGAATGAATGTTTTAATATTTGACAAAATTTGAACTTTTTTCAAAGAAGAGAATGATAAAAATACGTGGGCAGTTTGGATCTAGATCTACATATTAAGAAAAAATTGATTTGATGGCGAATAAACTGAGTTTTGTTTGCTCGCCAATATTTCTTAATCACGTCTGTTTTAACTTAAAAATATAATTTAAAAATCTTTATCACGTTTTGTTAAAAGGTTCCATCACATTCACAGTGATTTTCACATTCTCTCATTGAAACATTGTTATAGTCGGGATTAACAGAATTATTGAAAATTATCAAAATTGTTGTGTCACGATAGTCCCCCACCGTGTTTGTTGCAGATTTCATTTGACATGACACAGCTTTAGCTTTTATTATAATAAACTAATCGCCTGATTTTTTTTTTTTTTTGTAAAATTAAATTAATTTGGTAATATTTCCTTGCATAGCTTTTATATCTGTGTAGAATCTACTTTAATATTACGGATTTCATTTGGCCTGACACTGACCTTTATTCGAAACGTGTTCATGAATACTACGCATATAGCGTAATATTTTTAAAAAAGACTTGTACCATCGTACACAGATATAACAGATATACAAGAAAATATTACTGAATTGTTGTTTTTAAAAAATGCGTTTAATGTCTGATGATAAAAACTGAAGCTGTGCCATGTGAAATGAAATATGTACAAGTATGTATGCATTTTACGAAATTAACAAAGTATAAACACGTTTTGCATACAGCTCAGGGCCATGTCAAATGAAATCAGCCATACCTATAAGAGTAGAGTTGAGTGCAGCAATAAGTTTTTCCTGTCGTTGAAGTGCGTCATATACAGATTCATCATCCATCAGCAATCGTTTGTTCCCTTCCACATTGCCACAAATCAACAACGTAAAACAGAATGCTAACAACAACATTCTTGACTTTCTCCTACTGCGGACTCAAAGACAATGAAATGTTTGCAGTTTATCAAATGAATTTGATAACAATTTTTGTGGGTCGCTTAAATTGTAAGACGAATAAGCCTTTGGTCGTTAAACATTGAGTTGTATTTCGTCGCTTTTCTACGAAAACCTCGTATCTGCAGCTTGTTTTAAGCTGCAGATACGTGGTTTTCGAAGAAAAGCAAAAAAAAAAAAAAAAAAAAAAAGATTATACAAGCAAGGTATTTGCAAGTTAGGGAATCACGCGACACAACAGTAACAGAAGACAAATCTGACATACTTTTGTGAATATTTGACCGATCTGAATTAGCTTTGAAATGAACCATGGAATTGTCTGTGTGGTAGATATTTTAAACAGCGCAAAGTCAAGATAAAAAAAACGTATTTTGTCTTCAATAACCTTTTTATCGTGTGGTGTTGGAACGATATACAACATATAGAAATTTTATAACAATTTTACACCTTCTATGCTTCAAACGAAATTCAAATAGAAAAATTCATCTAAAAAAAAAAAAAAAACAGCACAGATTTTCTACAATAGATTGTTGTTGTTGTTGTTGTTGTTGTTGTTGTTGTGTCACTTGAATCCCTTCCGTGACCAACCGCGAAGGTTGAATTCGAGCGACGTCTTTATTTCCGTTTGCTATCTCATAAAGGCGTTAAGCCATTACCAGACGGTATAAGTTGGACCGTTCCAAATTGAAAGGTGTTGCAGACGAAATTTTTAAGTTGACGAAATTTAAAAAAAAAGCCATTTTGGGTTAGAGAACATTGTGGTAAATGAGGAAATTGCTTGTCAAAAGCAATTTCTTCATTGTCTACGATGTTTTCCTAAGTCTTTTCTTTTAAAGGTGTCCAAAGGCATAAATATGCAGTAATGGGATTTAATGTATTGCACATATGAAAAAATACCAATTGTTGAAAAATCCGGATTCTCCAATCAATTTCCATTGGCACGAAAATGGCGAAGTATCTTATAATGGACGAAATGTAGGCCTATCAATGTATCGTCGCTTTTCAAAAAAAGTTAATGCTGCAGCTACGAGGTTTTTTGTTGAAAAAATGAGGCCACGCAATTAAATTTCTTTAGTTCATATACGAACTATTTGAACAGCCCCGGCAGGTGAAAATTTAAATATATAATCATCGAACGACAGGTGATAGATTCACGGTGGATAATCACGCGATGCAATAATTACTGAATATCTTCAATAAATTTGTTAATACGGGGCCGATTTGAATTCGGTTTGAAGTAGAGAATAACTCAACTCAACTCAATAAACTTTAACACCTTCGATGCCAGGGTTCGGCATATGCCGTCCTGCAAAAATGTCGCTATAGTGCCAGGGTACGGCATATGCCGTCGGCTCGCATGACTGAGAAAACCCCTCGATATTTTGTTCTATCTTTAGACCGAGTCGTAACGTGACTGTAAATTTGACCAATGATAATCTATCTTTGATTTATTTTACCTAGAAATAGAAAAATCGTCATAGGATAACATAAAAATAGCATAAATGTTGGGATTTTGACTTTGGAAATTGAAAATCAAACAAGATGGCGGACGGCAAAACACATGTGGTGCAAAAAAGTGAAAAATGTGTCTTGAAAGCTCAAATTATGTACGATGGATGAGGTTGTATTAATACAAGAAGACAATGTACCGGCTGATTCTTCTTCTTACTTTGAAAGGAAATGTTCGTTGGAGTTAGACAAGGAAATTGAAAACAATGTTCGAGCTGGTGGTAAGATTTTCGGCATTTCGTCATTTTTTTCAGTTGTCAAAGTTCAAAAAAGCATAATGAAGCATTGTGTGACTCAAAATCGACTAAAATATATTTACTGGATAGCATTTTAATTATCTTTCGGAAAATATAAGGTTTTATATAGTTTTATTGAAAAGTTTTTTAGTTATTAGTTGATTTATTACACTGACGTTAGTTTCCTAATTTCTTGGAAAATGGCCTGGCACGTACGAACCAATTTTACAATATTTCTCTGGCATCGAAAGGGTTAATTCAGACTTGAACGGTGGTCGTTCCTCGTCATAAACACATATTTACAACATATTTACAACATACAAAGACAAAATGTTACATATATACAGGAGAGTAATTTATAATGAAAAATAGTAGAAAAATGTTAAGGAAAAAGGAGAGAAAAAATCTATGCGGAAGTTGCTTAAATTTATTGTTGGTTTATCAATAGGTTATTCTTTCTAATTTCAAAACTTTCATTGCAGAAAAGGGCTAATTTATTTAATGTTTTCTTATCATTATTATTAAGTAATTCGACCAATTTAAAGACACTAGGACTTCTAAAATAGTATTTATCAATGTACTTTTTTCTTAGATTAGTGTAAAATGGACAAAATAGAATAAAATGGAATTCATCTTCAACTTCGTTTAGATCGCACATGTTACAAATTCTTTCATTTCGTGGAATGTTCCTATGTCTTCCATTTTCAATATTAAGCATGTGAGAAGAAAACCTTATTTTAGCGAGAGTGTTTCTTAGTTTTGGAATGTTCATATGCCGAAGATATGGTGAAATTTCAAAATTTGGCTTCAATGCTTTGTATAAAGTTAAAGAAGTTTTTATTTCCTTATCTCTGTGCCAATCATTGATGAAAAGGTCAATCATTCGATTACTGAAAAATGGAATGAATACTTTTTCATTAACTGAAGCGGGGAAAAGCCATACTTCATAGAACCCGTTTGTTTGTAACATTAATTTTACTTTTGCTAGCCAAGTATTACAATTTAAAAGATCAATTCTACACATGTCACTGATAATTGTATTAAGTATGCAATTCTTGCTCTTTTTTGAAAAGAGCCTTATAAAATATTTTACCGTTCTAACTTGCATATTAATTTTAAGTGGATATCGCCCGAATTCACCGTACAATGCAGAATTGTTCGTTTGTAATTTAACATTTAAAAGTTTCTTTAAGAATTTTCTGTGGATTCTTTCTAAGCAACCTGTGTTTGTAAAAGACCAGACTTCGCATCCGTAACTTAATATAGACCCAACGAAGGAATCGAAAAGATCTAGCATGATATTAATTGGAATATATTTGTCTTTACGAGGGTTGTCCTGAAAGTTCGTGGACACACAATTTATTTTGCTTCATAATACTTTGTTTGTGAAAAAATCTTTATCAAATGAAAGCTAAACATCTATCAAGTACTTTTCCAGCAAAAAGAAATACATTTAATTTGCAATTAATTTACAATAGGACCTAATATGACCCTACATAGGGGTACCCGGAGCACGTCAAATTTTGAGCTTTTTGGCTACCCATGTCTGGTTTTTAATTAGTGATTTAACATATGAAATTGGCGGGAAATAAAATAATAAATGTATGAAAATGTGACCTAACATTCCGAATCCATATTGTTTTGATTTTAATGTTGTCGCGTTAAAAACTGACATTTTAGGATGATTTAAAGAAGCTTGATATGGATCGAAATCTATCAAAAATGACGACGTCGGACGTTTGGGTTGAGCAGCGCGTTCTTGTGAAATTTTGCGAGGAACTAAGAAAGCGCCGGCAAAGACCAGGGAATTTGTTAACTTATCTACGAAGAGACCATGTGCGCAGTATTATATCGTTTGCAACTGTCACAAACGTTTTTTGGGAAGCAATAACTGATTCTAGGTCTAAAAGATCGAGTGTTATAACAGATAGAAATGTTAATTTGGTGAGTGACGTCGTGAATGACGATATGCAAAATACGGTAAGATATATCGGAGGAAAAATGTGAACCGTCAAAAACAATTGTTAACGAAATCTTGAGAAAACATTTGAAAATAAAAACAGTGCGTGCACGAGGGCGCTTAGAATGCTTTCTGAAGAAAAAAAGCAGCACAAGTCTTCTTGACAAAATTATTTCTTCGTCGCATGAACGTCGTAACGTCATGACGTGCTCCGGGGTGCACCAACCTTCTTCACAAAATATATGTAATTCTGTTAGAAATGGAGGGATTTCGTTCAAATTTTGAAATGTTGTTTCTAAGATATTGTTTAATGACACCATGTGTGTGTTATAAGATCTTCTTTTCTCATTTTTATATATTAAACAGTGTCCACGAACTTTCCGGACAACCCTCGTAGTCATTGACATCAAAACACCCAGTGCTTTCAGTGCCTTACTAGAAATTGTTTTAGTGGCATTCATAAAAGTACCGTTTTTCGATAAAACTACGCCAAGATAATTAAAAGAGTCTACTATTTCAATGTTATCGTTGTCATAATAAAATTTTAATTCTGGATCAATTCGACCTTTTTTGAATACAACGATTTTTGTTTTGTCTACATTTACTGTCAGTTGCCATTTTTGGCAATATAATTTGAAGGTATCGATTAGGTTCTGTAACCCTTCGGCTGTTTCCGATAGAAGTACTGAATCGTCTGCAAAAAGCAGTATGTTTATAATTAATTGATTAATTTCTAATCCACTAACAAGATTTTGTTGCATAAAATTTTCAATGTCGTTCATGAAAAGAGAATAGAGCAAAGGTAACAAAGACTCGCCTTGCAATAATCCCGTCTTACTTTCATACAATTCTGAGATGGTACTCACGTGTTTGACGCATAATTAAGAATGTGGACAAGCGTCACGCATTAGATGGACGTAGTTGATTTTTGAAAAATTAACTGATAAAACAGTTATTGAAGATAAACCGATTTTTTTGGTTATCTTCAATAACTTTTTTATCAGTTGATTTAAAAAAATATACCACGTCCATGTTATTCCTGACATTTTTTCCACCTTCTCTGCTTCAAACCAAATTCAAATTGGTCAAGTATTGACAAAGTTATTGAAAATTATCGGACATTCTAAGTCACGTGATTATACACCGTGAGATTGTAAGCATAAAGTCAAAACATTGAAACATTTGCCTGAATGAAAAATGTCACATCGACGGTATGATAATCATTGAGTTAGTTTCGCTCGTTTTGATACGAATTTGTCTTGTACTAATCGACAACAGTCAGCGTCACTGCATACTCGATATACCACTAAACAGAGTTTTTGAAGAATCAGATTAAGCCAAGTAAAACTATGTGTGGTTCAGCTTAACCCATTACCAAATGGCAAATTTTAGACTTGTCCAAATTCAAAGATTTTGCAGACGGCAATTTCAAGTGGACAAAATTTAAAGGTTTTTGGTCGTTTTTGGTAGAAAATATTGTGGTAAATGGAGAAATTGCTTGTAGCAAGCAATTTCTTCATTTTCTACAATGTTTTCAAAGAACATTATCTAGTAGGGAGTCAAAAGAAGTCTTCGTGTGGTAATGTGTAAAAGATCTAAGGGGAAAAATAGAATCGGTCGGTCGTCTAGCCTATTTCTTTTTTTCTTTTTTCTTTATTTTGACATGAATTTTATTGTTGTTGTTGTTGTCCATGTTTCTTGGATTTTTTGTCTTGAAGGGGGAAAAACAACGGTCGGCCTTATTTTGCTAGGGACAAATACAGATTTTTATCGAAATATAAACAGAACATTCTTGGGATTTCACATAGGCTATAATGCAATTATTATACAACACATTTGGAGTCCTAAGTCAAGACAGCTCGTTAAGCACCGCAGCCTTGATGAACACATCCAGAAGCTCGTATGGATCGCAGTCTGATGATGGTCTACGCTCCTCAAAATACCCTCGACCGTTCCGAATCACGTTTTTCGGTACACGAATGGCGGAATTTCTGGTGCCCCAACCCACCGTGAACTCCGACCTCGGCACGTGCTTTCCGCCAGCCAATCTGATGGCGTTGTCACGCCCACCGTTTCTGTCATAGTACTTAAGTAGGCGGTCCTGTGGTATGTTTGACATTGAAGTCAACGTATCTTCAATTGATCTGCAATAAATATTAGATGAAACTCTTCATTGACCATGTTTAACCCTTTCCCAAAGGGCAAATTTTAGACTTGTCCAATTTGAAAATTGCTGCAGACGACATAATGGATGTTGAAAAAAAATCGGATTTTTGAAAAAGTTTGCTTAGAAAATATTGAGACAAAAGGAGAAACTGCTGGTTATCAGCAGTTTCTTCTTTTCTCTCAATGTTTCCCATGCCTTTAATTATAGGCACGTCAAAACCATGTCTTGTTTGGAAGAGGGTTAAGCCTGTCAAATAGTATGCCCAAGTATTACTTGAACAATTAAAACCCCTATTTTCCAAAATACACACTGCGCCCAATAGTTTGATATATGAGGGACCATTTTTCATTACTTGCTATTTTGACCCCCAATTTGGTTACTTTGTTGCAATTCTTGGACGTGAACGGGATATCACCCTCAAAGAACTACACACGTAGCCCCCTAATTATGTGTTTCGATCATATACGATTCGGTAAAAAAGCTCCACCAACACTTGCCTGACATGAAAAAATAAATAGAGACGGACATAAATTGTTTTAAATAAATTGCAGGGTGGGGAATCGAATAACGACACAAATTACAAGCAGCATTGGCGAACATTTTAGTATAGCTAGGCATACATTACGCAAGATCTTTTTACTGAACAGTTGATATAGCAAAAGATTGTAGAAAAAAAGATACCTTATACCGCCATCTTGTCTCATTGCCTCCGTACTAAAGTTGATGTGTAGACCGGAAGGGTGACCGTGACCTTTAGGCAGGGGGTCAAAGGTCACCTGGACGTCGTTCATCTCGGCGACCCGATGAAGCAGATAACGGGAGATAATCGTGTGGTCGGCAAGCGTGACTGGGTCTGATGGTCCGAGCTGATACTCCCACTGTAAAAGTCCAGAAAATAAAACTGTATAACTATTTCCAAGCAATAACAACATGTTCGAATGTCCATAAAATTATTACCAATATGCTGCAGTTAGAACTAGAACTGCTATAACTTAGCTTTATATACTTCTAAAACTTTTAAATCTCTCAGTTCTATTCCTTTTCAGCTATTTGATTTGATTTAATAAAGTAGCCAAAACCCATATTATACAAGGTTCCAATGACCACTGGTGGTGAACTCGGTCAAAGCGAAGGACGTTTTTCGCTACAACAATGTACAGATATTTTGTGTTCTAATGCGAGTTTAAAGATCTGATTGGATAGTTTTTCTAATAACAATGAATTTGTTCTAAAAATAGACCGGGTTTGCCAATATGTATTGACAAACCGTCTGTGTTGGTATACAATCTCGTAACTACGGCTTTATCGAAGCCGTAGTTACGATATTTTATAACAACACCTACGGAATACTGTGGTCGCGAAAAAACGTCCCACGCTTTGGCCGATTTCACCACCAGTGAATGGCTAATACATTCGACTGCTACATGTAACAAGTAAATCGTCTTTGTTCGTCCAAAACCATGGAACTACATGCACAGCTTATTTATTTTTGTATTAAGTCACGTGACTTTTGAAGACACATCTTTAAAGTGACATTTCGCATTTACTTCATTTTTTAAACGTATGTCTTGATGCAAAGATTGTTTATTCTAATGCGTAGAAATGCTATCAGTTTTTAGAAGTTGTTATTTATAAGCGGAAAATACGCCTTTAAAGTTGAGACAAAAATGACAAATTCTATATAAATCTGAACTGTTGTCCACAACAATTTGTTAAATTTTAGCACAAAAATATATATTTCTCGTAAACGGTTCAATATTTTGGCTTGAAATTTTCAGAATTTCCATACGAAAAGATGCTCTTTCAGATAGAATAAAAGTAAAATTTGTGTAAAAATAATTCTGAAATGTCACTTTAAACACATGCAAAAGATACCTGTCCTCGAGCCTTTTCTCTGTTAAAGCCGTAAACGTCCAATCCTGCCGTTAGACAAGCGTTGGCGTGATCCTCGGCCATTTTACGTTGAAAACCGGACGTCTTTACGAGGCCTACTATATTGTGGTAATCTGTAATTTACGATACATGGTCAAATGTGTTACATGTAACTTTGAAAATAATTCTGCATAAAATTACCCTTCACGTTTCGTTCCGTAACTTTTAATCAATTTCAAAACTGTTTAATTTCCAGATTGGATACAAAATATACAATTGTCACTAAAATCAAGCAAATCCAAAGCTATGGAATACATGTAATACGTAGACACCCACAAGAGATGGACTTGGAATGATAAGAATTGTTAGAAATTGAGTGAAAGAAACAACAGCAACAACAACAAATAGAAAAATGTTCTATAATTGTGTTAGCACGTGACCGAATTTTAAAATGTGACCTGTCACGCTAAAAGGGACCTTATCCGAACTCCAAAAATCCAAGTTTTTACAAACTTTCCATACTCAGCACAGGTAAACCAGATCCCGTATGCGAAAAGTGAA
This sequence comes from Fragum sueziense, assembly GCA_963680895.1. Taxonomy (NCBI): domain Eukaryota; kingdom Metazoa; phylum Mollusca; class Bivalvia; order Cardiida; family Cardiidae; genus Fragum; species Fragum sueziense. The sequence continues at coordinate 21,251,197 of OY804604.1, read as the reverse complement.
CATATTGTAAGATAGGGACAACATTCCAGATTTAGAAAATTACGTAAAAGTGAAAAGTGTCGGCCCTAGTCTGGCTGCGCGGACTGCGCAGACTGACTAGGGTCGATATTTTTCACACTTCCGATAAGGTCCCTTTTAGCGTGACTGGTCACAAATGGTTTAAACCAGTGAAGGCGGAAAAAACCAAGGAACATCTGAATGAGTTTGTTCTTTTTAGCAACGCAGGATGCAAAAGTTATTGACGACTCAACAAAATTTCCTGTTAATAGGTTCAACACTTCCAGATAATTCATGACATTTTTGAGTTGCTCTGCTTCAAATTAAAATAAAATCGGTCGCGTATAAACAAAACTAACGAAGATTTAACGAAGATTTTCTGCAGTTGTTAGTGTTTGTGTGTAATTACTCTCCAAAGCCGAGTTCTATATTGATTAAACCATCAAATATGACCTCTGCAGTTTTCGGTACGCCAACAGCCTATTTGGTCGTCATAATCTGATTATAGAACATCATTTGAATTATCGAATCAAAATCATTCAGCTTTATCTTGCATGATCATTACGTATACATTACGTCGCTCTTTTTTTTGGCTGAAGCCGGTAACATTTGAATTATCGAATCAAAATCATTCAGTTTGATCTTGTTTGATTCCGTATACATTACGTCGCTTCTATTTTTGGCTGAAGCCGGTAATTTGAAGCGTCAGCCAATGAAAGGTTGTATCAGCTTTTTAAATTGTTTTGTTGTGTGTAGCCAACGATTGGATACTGAAATCCCGCCAATGCCCCGAGATTAGACGTGAAATGACCCCGCGAGAACAGAGCTCATTCTATCGAAATGGAATGTAGAGATAATGTGCTCTGTTCCTAAGAGAGTAGTGTGTAATGCGAATCCAACCAATACAAGTTGTTGATACGGTTGCGGTCTATTTTTATGTGATTTTATTGACATGGTACAGCTTCAACTTCATCATCATAAGCGACACGCTAATCCGAATTACTAAAATTGTTCAGTCATGTTACTTTGTTGTATATCTTTTATATTCATATACTTAAAGGGACATTTCATTCCCATTTCAATTTTTTAAAGTATGTCTTGATGCCAAGATTAGTTATTCTTATGAGTATAAATGGTATTAGTTTTTTTAAAGGTGTTGCTGATAAGCGAGAAACACGCATTTAAAGTTGAGTCAGAATCGATAAATTCCATATAAATCCGAACTGTTGTCCACAACAATTTGTTTAATTTTAACACAAAAATATATATTTCTCGTAAACGGTGGAATATTTTGGCTTGAAAATTTCAGAATTTTCATAAGGAAATTAATATGGTCTTTCAGATAAAAATAAAAGTAAAATTTATGACAGAAAATTCTGAAATGTCACTTTAAATCTAACACATTCCTTTACTTTAAACAAGATGGTTAACCCTATTTTGTTGAAAACATCGGTATACGTATACGTACCTGCCTTCACTTTATCCGTCGTGATATCTATACTTATCCCATCTCCATCAAAGTAATATTCTTGTTCAAACCCCACTAGCACCCCTTTATCCGCCACCTTCTGCATTGTTTCCACGAGCTGTTGTCGATGGGACCAGGCTAATTTTGGGGGTACAAAACGGGGAATAATCACAAGTTTGGTGAATCTAAGTCAAAAAAAGAAATCTAGTGTAGGCCTGAAAACATTTATTACCTGATAACCTTCTCGATCTGGAAAAAATGACTCATTGTATCAAATTTATAATCTAAACTGTATGCTTTTCAAATAACATTTTGTTAGGAAAGGATTCTCTTTTCAACACAACTCCACCCAGCTATGGCCGACTTCGATTGGGACTATAGCTATTATTGGGAACCAACGCTCTTCTTTCTATTAGATTTATCGCCGTTCCGTGTCAGCCAATCAAAGTATTTAACAATCTCGAGAATAATCGGTTTGCTGTTTATCAGAGGAGTTCCAAATGGCGTAATACTCGGATAGGCTGACCACAGTAGGCCCTATTTTCCGTCGGTCAGAATAGCCTCGCGGAAATGACGTCAAATAGGCTACCTGACGCTATCGATCGTCCATTGTTCGTAATGAGAGATGGCTTCAATAGCTCAGGCTACTGTCCCAATCGAAGTCGGCCTATGAAAATAATTTCATATGTATATAGAATTCGACAGACAATGTTTTTGTGTTTATGTTTTGGCATTCTTATTTTTGAAAACAAACAACCTTGTTTACATTGTTTACAAAAGAATAAGTAATCATATTATAATCGGGCATACATGTAGGCCTATTCGAATAATTTAAATCGTCGCTATTTACGAAAACCTCGTAACTACAGCTTGTTTTAAGCTGCAGTTACGAGTTTTTCGAAAAAAGCAACGAAAAATTGTTACAGAGCAACAGATAAAGTAGAGATAAAGGAATTCTAAATTTGTTATTCTAAATTCCAAATCCTATGTTGTAGGTACTCATTGCCAGAATCGTCTCGATGAGGCGATTCCAATAAGTACCCAACAACAAAGGATTTGATTATACACTTAAAGACACTTCTAACGCAACACTTACATTTTTGCTAATAACTTGAAATTTAATGAACCATTTTTCATCAAATTTCCAACAAATTCAATTCATTCACAATTGCACAATATCAGTAATTTTCATAAAGAAACATTGTGTAGAAATGATTAGATTTGCAGTTCATATGATATGACTAGAAAACAAAAAGTCGCAAAAAGCTGTGCGAGCTGATAACGTAAATTCATGTTATCCATGTAACAGCGGTAAAGTTTATAACATTCTGCTAATATTCTGTGTGTCCGTCATGGACCTAAATGACACGAAGACACCCCCTTCTCATTTATAAAGCATAATTGATGATGAATCTTTGCGGAATCATTCTTAACTCGACCCTTTTAAGTTCCTGTTCCAGTTGTTGAAAATTTCTTGGTGTAAAAGGCGAAAAACTAATTTTTGGTAACATATTCGATGATTTTGTGAAATGATGACATGTACAAAACATTATTTCTTTAAAAAATCGGTGCAACTGAGTTCTAGTATTGCTTAGCACGTGAAAGCAATGTTATCAAATCTTTTGAAGCAGTCGTACGAGATATGAGCATGATTTGGTGACGCTGCTTCAATGCTATTTAATTCTACGATTGCCTGGGGTTAGTATCCTATCCTTTCAGTAGCTCTGTTGTTATAAATTATGTGGGCGTTTAATTTCGTAACATTTTGTGAGAAGACAACATTAATAACTTTGACCTTTTCCCAAACCACAAGACTTTAGGTTGGTCCAATTGGAAGGCTGTTGCAAACGAATGTTGATAAAGGAATTTTTTTGTATGATATTAATCGAGGAAATATTAAGGTTATATTGAGACTATAATGATTTTCTTCGTTTTTTTTTTCAATGTTTTCTAAAATATTTGTACAGTTCACTTCAAAACCAGCCAGATGTTGGTTGGGAATAGGTTTTACAGACACGAATGTAAAGATGTACACGTAATGACATAATTTAACGATGAATGTAACCATAAAAGTTTCGCTCTTTTGCTTTTATGATCGTCATTTATATTTCTACCCGAATAAACAGCAATTCTACAAGTTTAATTTTGAAAGAGAACCATTTCCCAAAACAACAACATTTATGACACGTCTTATATGTGATAGCCGTTGATACAATAATTGATTACAATCGAAATTGGAATTTCAATAAAGTGTTAGGTCGGAAAATAATGAGGAAAATTGCTTAGGTCCTATTGCCCATAAGCCTTTTAAAGAATTATAAAACTAGGTCTTGGTTTGAAAAGAGTTAAGCATAAAATGACTTCAAAATCGAGGTTGGTAGCCCTAAAAATCCCATAAAAATCAAATCATTCAAGCGCTAGGTGTCAGTACAATTTTATTTCAAAACCTTTTCGACATTTTCTTATGCATGAATACGCAGGATGTATGCAAGTATCATAAGTCTTAGTTATCTGAACGTATTTAATCCGTCTTAAAACTGCGGACTATTGAAATTATAGAAAGAGGACGATTTGGAACAAATTGATTGACCAAGCATTTTCCTACAATGCCCCTCATTTCCGCTATGGTTCGTATAGTTAACATTCCTACTTTTTTCACCGTCTTCGAATGCGTGTAGAGAGAATAATTAAAATATTGACATTTCCTCGGTTACTGAAATCTTTGCCTCTTTAACCCTTTCCGAAACGACATTTTTTGGGGGTGGTCCTATTCAAAAGCTGCTGCGGATGACAATATGCATATTGATGTTGTTAATGGTAGAATTTGTGTAGAATATAGCTCAGAAAATATTGAGGCAAAATGACGTTAAATACTAAATCTATACAAGGGACGTAAAAGAAAGGCTTGAATCTGAAAAAAAAAGTTTTAAAAAAGAAATATTTATACCTATCGGCGTGTTGATATCTTCCATGACGTCACAAAGCACGATTTGATGACGTCCATTCCTGAAGGGGTCGTTAAAGATGGCGACGGGTTTGAGCAACTTTTCATTCAGACATTCCGACACAGAGCTATAACTGGGTTCCTCTCCGTCTTTCAGTTCCCATATAGACGTGTGACCTATAGGAACATCTGTATGGCAAGCAAATCATTATTAAAGCTTAAAGTCGGTTGGAAGCATAGAAGCAAACTCAGGAATTTGCTTGAACAGGTAGACGTACTAAACGTTTCCTGATAAAGAGTTATTGGTCCAAAATTGGAACAAATGTTTCTTGAAGTAACATTAGTGCACGAATATGAGGTCAATCCTTTCCAACACGTACAAGTTTTAGACTGTTCAAATTTGAAATGGGTTCTTGATAATATTTAATGCTTGTTGAGAAAAGTAGACCCCGTGTATGTTGAGTTTTAAGCTGGGGTTACGAGGTTTTGAAAAATTCAACAATACATCAATTTTCTGCGGTTTTTGGTTAAAAATTCAGAGCTCTTGTAGTCATACAAGTATCCAATTTGAGATATGTAACTTATTACAATTTGTCGTAGTGTCTTCAAAACTTAAAAAAATGTCGTAGAAAGGCTAATCTGTAGGAATAAGGGTTTGGGGGAAAAGATACATGCTACAGGCGTACCTACTGCAGGATTGGGCTCAAGATCCAGAACTCTTGTTATTATACAAAAATATTCAAAATAAGATATCGTCGCTTTTCAACAACAACAACAAAAAAAAAGAAATCAGCGGTAAAACATACAACGTAAAAACCTCTATTCTTTTCTTAAAAATTAAAAATAATTTGTCGTAGGGTCCACAAAGTAAGAAAGATATCGTAGAAAACATATTGCTTTTTTAAATGCAGATCTATTAAAACAAGTGAAATTTTGAGAAAAACAAGAGAAGGAAAACATATGAGCCAAGATCTGGAAAAACGTCCCTTAAGGCTTTTGAGCCCAACATTGATCCAGATCAGCCTGTGCATACGCACAGTCTGACCAGGATCCATGTTGTTCTCTAATAGCCTCTTCGTGACCTGTAGTAACTTAAAGAGAGCAACGTGGATGCATATTGGACTGTATTTGATAACAGACTGATCTTGAAACTCAATTTTTAAAAATGCTATAAGGGACGTTTTTCCAGATCCTGGCTCATATTTACCTTCTGCAGATTTTGGCTCAAAATCCAGAACTCTTGTTGTCATACAAATATCCAGTCTTGTATGGTTTACGTAAAGATAATCCACAAAAACTTTGTCGCCATGGTAACGATTTATCTGACTCATAACACTGCAGGAACTGAGAAAATAAATCGATAAATAGATATATAAATAATCAAACAAATGAATAAATTATAAATTAATGAAATAATATAAACTTGAGTAATCAAAATATATTGTTACTGTACTTGTGCAACCCTCTCTCAACTTTCCCAAATAAGGCTTGTTTTTGACGTCTAAATTTATACAAACTGCTTTGAAAACATTTGAGACAAAATTAAACAGAAGATGAGGCCAGCATTTCTATATTTTTCTTTTAGTGCTTTCCGTGCTGTAGCACGATGGGGAAACATACGACACAAAAATTGTAGAAAAGTTTCAATCTTTCTTTTCATACTTGGTCGACTGGAAAATGATTTGAAGCAGAGAAGGCGGAAATACGTCATGGTTTGCTAGATGACTGTGAGAGATATGCTAAAACCAGCTTATAAAAAAACTTATCACTGACGATCAAGTAAACTGTAGCATCGTCACCAATACTTGTTTATAAACCCATTACTGCACAATGACGCTTTTTGACTCCCTCACAAGAGAAGGCTAGGGAAAACATTGTGTAAAATGAAGAAATTGCTTGTGACAAGCAATTTCTTCATTTTTCACAATGTTTTCTAAACTAAAATGGAAAGATTTTCGAAATTTCATCAATTTGAAATTGTCGTCTGCAATGTCTTTCAAATTGAGAACAGTCCAAAATTTTGTTGTTTGGTAATGAGTTTTAGTAGAATTTTTTTAAAAAAAAATTCTACTACATCCAGTAAATGCCTGACCTATTTAACGCATTCACTACTTTAATCAGAATTCAAAATTAATACATGTAGTTAAAATATTAACAGAATCCTTTATTGTATGTTGTTTTCTAAAAAAAAAATGTAAGACATATCAGCGAGAGGCTCAGATCTTGAAAGGACTGCACGAGGTTGCAAAATGAATCTCGATCCGTCTTGGCATAACGCTGCTTTTCAACAAAAACCTCGTATCTGCAGCTTGAAATAAACTGCAGATACGAGGTTTTTATTGAAAAGCGACGATAAACTGTCATAAGGACTCCCTTTCTCCTGACCCTGGCTCAATCATTTTAGGATATTTACAAAATAAACATTCATAGTTTAGCATAACACAAATACCATGCATGTTCTGCAATGTAGTGAGCTAGTTTAGATATAAAAATGTGTATATTTAATTTTGATTTCAATTGTAGACAAACGTCATTGAAAAAAGCTTTTTCATCTAGAGCATTGCAAGTATTTTGTCGCTATTCAACGAAGTCTTCGTAACTGCAGCTTGTTTTCAGCTGCTGTTACGAGGTTTTCGTTGAAAAGCAGCAAGTCTTTAAGAGTTCTACTCTAGTATTACAAATTTCGAACGCTATATAATGTTCTATATAGACATTACTGAAGAAATGGTGTTTCTATTTAGAAGTGAAAAATGACCCCGGACACACCAAAGAGTTTGGTCTTTAATATTAGGATGGAATGCCCGAAAAAAGATAAAAAAAAATGCACAACTATAACATTGGATAAAAAAGATAACCAGAATTTCTTTTACGTATATCGTCACTTTTCAAGAAAGAAAAGAAAAGGAAAAAAGTCACACTGCACAATACTGAGAAAGAATTGATAGTGATAGTGTAATTGATGCATATAAATACCTGCCTTAGGTCTTAATTGTTGCAAGAATGTATCACTAAATGGTTTAAAAAATTCGCGAAAAGACGCATTTGTTAATTATCATCTCTCAAATCGCTTCTTTTCGTCGAAAACCTCGTAACTACAGCTGATTGTAATGGCATCAATGTGTGTTCATACATAGTATTACATGCATACAGTTCATACAGCTTTCGATGCCTGTCCTCGGTTTCTTGAAAAAACTTAAGTACATACTCATGAGTACATGCTCAACTTCAATGGAATACTCTCCAACGTTGAAGGGTTTCCGATTGAAGTTCACGTGGATTTCGTGTGATTTGAGTACGGTGCTCAGATTTGAGTCTGAGAACGTACTTAAGTTTTTTCGAGAAACCGGGGCCAGATGTATATATGTACATAAGCTCTATCACGGTGGGGATTGTGCATGATGGGATGGATAACGACTACCGACAATAGGGCTCGATTTTATCAAGTAAACCGGGACGTACCCCGCCTTATCGAGCTCTTTCATCGGATGTATGACTTATTAGATAACTCATGATACCTTTTCTGAAATATTGTCCCAACCGACCAGAAAGCGAAATGGTAACGACTACGGCCAAATTAACCACGCTTTAGGTAAGAATTTGTGCAATAACTTTCTTATTTCTGCGTCAATTTTCATGCGGTTTGTTGCATGTACTCCGTCTTACTGAGCCCTTTCTCAAATGTATTATTTATCTGGAACTTCCCTGTACTTTTCTCAAAAACCGATCCCAACCGACTAGAAAAAGGGCCTGAATTTTTCTGGTCGGTTGGGATCAATTTTGGACAAAGTACAAAGATTCTACAAACAAGTCATATATCCGAGGAAAGAGCTCACTAATGCGGGGTACATGCAACAAACCGCTTGAAAATTGGAGCAGAAATAAGAAAATTATTGCACAGTTTCTTACCTGAAGCGAGGACAAATTTGTCCGTATACTTCGTTTTCGTTATCCATCCCATCATGCACAATCCCCACCGTGTCTATAGGTCCTTTATTTATTTTTATTTTTTCAAGAAGAGGCAGTAGGGCCTTAGTTTTACCTCACTGCTACCCACTCCATACAGCTGGGCAGACTGGGGCTGACAATGAAATGACTTGCCCAAAGACACACCTTACCCGAGTTGGACTCGAACTCGTAACCACCGGGCCACAAGTCGATTGCGCTTACACCTGCTCCACTACGGCTGTGTAGGAATTGGTTTTAATATAATTATGATGGAAAGCGAACACCAAACAAACAAAAAAGAAAGAAAAGTTACAGACATTTCGAAATGCTCTTACAGATCAGACAAGAAGCATAGAACCCTCTCCAAGGAAGACTATATATACTTTGACGTCCCCATTCTAAAATATAAAACATTGACGCAAAAAAACAAAAAAACAAAAACACCTGATTACCAGGATGTTTTTTTTTTTTTTTTTTTTTTTTTGCTCGGGTATTATCTGTGCCATATATCATTAAAAATCGAATTTATTGACACCTTTTTTGTCGTCTACAGCAGTTATTTATTTTTTCCATCCTAAAGTTTTGTCATTTGAGATAGATTTAAGAAAAGAAAAAAAGAAAAAAAGAACAGACCTTAACAACACTTATATTCCAAAAGTAAGTCTACGTTTTGCACAAATCAGCGCTTTTGCACAAAGCTACGTATATGCCTTTCACTCGTCTTTATCAATATTGAATTAGTTTCACTGTCACAAAAATGCTTCATATACCATTTAATGGTATGTCACTTTTCAACGAAAACCTCGTAACTGCAGCTTGTTTTAAGCTACAGTTACGAAGTTTTCGCTGAAAAGCGACGATAAGTCAAGTCATACAAAAAAGTATCCAAATCAGACTGTACTTTGCTATATCTAAAGGCAAGATTGATTAGACCTTTCCCACACGCAAAAAATAGGGTTGTCCGATTTAATGTCTGCTGCAAACAACAAACTAGATGTTGATAAAGACACGATTTGGGTCTAATTTAGCACAGAAAATATTGATGCAAAAGGAGAAAATGCTGATCATCAGCATTTTCTTCTTTTGCCTCAATGTTTTCTTCAGCCTTTTCTACCAAAGACGTCACAACAGATCTTATTTGGGAAAGGGTTAATAAATATAGTGGTCGATGTCTATACATGTCACATTCTTCTAAGGATTAAAATAGCTGTCTAATTTAACGCATCGTTTTGTCCAAATTTAGTAAAACTAAAAATCTATTACTAAAGACCAAGGTAATATATACGGATCTGCGTCCACATTACGCCTATTCTCTTAAGAGCACAGCACATTCTCTCTTCATTCCATTATATTTGATGGTTAATCAAAAGACCTCGGCTTTGGATAGTACATTACGCCCGGAACACGTCTAAAACAGGAGAAAAGTGCAGTATATTTTTGGACGTGATGTGGACGCGACATAGACGCGGTTTCGTATATGACCGGGACTCAAAGGACATGAAATAACCCCGCCACTTCATTTATCCGGACAAGCACCTATGTCGACAAAGGGCAATAACTCTAAAGATCTGACCGTCAGAGTGATGGTACTTCTTCACTGCACCTCTTTATAATGAGATCAATCCACGTATAATGTTAAGTACGTTTTCAGTTATTAGTCCGTCTTATGACCCAGGTAAAAATAAGATTCGCTGCACCCCCAAAGGTACCAAGGTTGTTATATACCATCTTGTAGGGAATTTTATGCCCAATGCAACGCACGATGTTGTCATTCTGACAACCTGTGCAGGAATTTTGTAAACACGATTTTATAGGACCGGGGTATGGAACAAAAAAAAAATCTGTAAAATATGAGGATTTGGGTGTAGTCTGACAACAAGCCAAGACGAATGTGCATTAGCGTGTAAAGTAAATATTTTATCATTTTCTGATAGAGGATACATTCTTGGTTATTTTACCAAGTGATTCAACTCTGGTATCCTTGGGAAACTTGCTAAAACAAGATGGCTTCTAAGATGGCGTCCAAAAACCAAATTTGACGTTAAAAAGATTCATTTCACTACGAGTTTGTTTCTAAATTATGCTTAAAAAGTTATATTTAATAAAAGATTATGTGGAATTTATCTTTGGGTGTGATTTAGCACATAAAGCTATTTAAAATCTGCACAAACATGGCCAATAAAGGGAGTTAATTAAATGAAAACGTAGGCTACACTTAAGAGACATACATATTTTAAGCTTCACAAGTAAAGCAGATTGTGTTTCATGCCCACGTATCGAAAGATCGGGAGATATTGTTTTACTCGTGTCCATCAGTCTGTCTGTCCGTCTGTCTGTCTGTCTGTCTGTCCATTCGTCCGAAAACTTAACATTTGCCTTTTCTCCATTTGTATTCGACATACAAAGCTCACATTTGGTATGCAACTTTAATTCAATGATTTATATCTCTTCTATACAATATGACCTTCCTCAAGGTCATACGTTAACCCTTATCAACCCTAAAAGTTAATGAAAGCTTAGATTTTAGAAAAGTAGCCATTTTGGGTGTATTCGTGTTTCACAAACATATCTTGTTTAGCTTAGATTTCAGCGTTAATTATACCTTTTATTTTTGGACCATGAATTGTTACCTTGAATCTTGGCTCTTTTATAATAAGCTGAATGATATATAATTTAGATATTTCATACATAATCCATGCTTTTGGACCATGAATTCTGAATTTATGATTTTGACTTGACTTTGACATTTTTACACAAAAGTAACTCCAATCCTCATCTTTTAGACTTGGTAGTACAAAGCTTAGATAGATCACATATGGATGATTTATATCTCGACTATTTATTTGAGACCATAACATTTGACATTGTGACCTCGACCATGTACGTTGGCCTACAATTGTAAAGAAAGATTAAACTTTTGACGATTATATAATTATAATTTGAAATATCATTATCCAATTTTCAAAATTAAGAATGGTTTCACAAATTCTATTTTTCATATGCTGCAGATTTGCACAATGGTCTTTAAGCTGTTTCTGTTTCCCCAATTCTCAGGACTCATCATCGTCATCGCCATCGGTATCTCTGTCCGGATTATTGTTGCTGTTTTTACAGTCAATGCATTCACAGATATCTGTGCATAAAAGACCAAGTTTTAGGCATGAACATCTTCTTCCACAGCACCCTGTCTTGCATTTACAACTTACAAGTTCAAGAATAGCCCTGGGAGCCGGTTCTTGGTCCATCCAGTGAATATACAATTCACCCTCCTTCAAAATCCAACCATGACCATGCGGACTAGGTATCTCAGCGTCCTTGTCTAGCGCATTTCTCCAGATTGCTGCTTGATAGTTCGCCCTGTTGGTATGCATTTTTAAAGCATCTTTTGTTGGAGGCAAACTGCTTGATTCTGAAGACCTACTACAAAAATGTTTGTAGCGTGCGTTATGGATATTGGACCCGTCACATCCATATAAAGAACAGACAAACTGCTCGCATAAACTATATAGCTCTGATGTTTCATCAAATTGTTCCCCAACTTTCGCCATTGATTTGCACATTTCTGGATTTTTCAGAACCAAGCCAAAAGAACGTTGTTTGCCTTTTCCAACAAATGCACTTGTTGTGTCGCATCCAGTGAAGGTGTGTAAACCGAGAAGTGCTTCTGTGATATCCCTACCTAACCGTCGGCCAATGGAAGTGGCACTTATACAACGCCTCCGTTGTTTCGTACCTGTAAAGAAAAACATATTTGCTGGAATCTTTGGAGATAGTGCACAAGCCAGTACGGCAACATCTGTGTCTGGTGATTTGATAATTATGTTCATAGCACCATGTAGAGCAGCGTGTTGATCATCCGTGTATCTGCCTCTTCTTGCTCAGTTGATAACTAAGACACATACAATTTTGCCATCTGTTGCAGATAAACGATGGCACTGATTCCCATGGCTTACGAACAGAAACGCATTGATTAACAAGTCACTATAACAGTCTTGATTCCATTCTCGGAATAAGAAACTGACGAGGTCAGTTTTGTTCTCTCCATGTGATAGGTACTTCGAGAATTGTCTTGGGCATTTCTGATCTGGAGACTGAATAGTCACCTTTATCACTCCCTTCTGCCTCCGTTTGGCACGTTCGGCATATTTGATAGATATCTCAGGGTACTGGTTTGTTACAAAGTCAACTCTACGATCACCAGGCCGGAGGTTAGTCATGACACACTGTAGAACATACTTTGCAAAAGCAGAAAATGTCATTGGAATGTCTTTCAGGCTTTGCAATAATGCCATTCCATCTATAATCCAAGTTGCAGAGTCTGGAATGTCGTTCATTGCTGGTGCATAAGCTTCAAGAATGTGTAACAAACTCGACTTTGTTGTCTTGGCTAAGGAACCATCAGTTGTTGCTAGAGACCAAGGTAGAGGTCCTAATGGAAATGTAAGAACATTCCTCATGTCCATCTGTCTATTTTGTGCCATAACCACCATGCGAGCAAACAAACCTCTGTCTGCTTTAAGCACAATTTCTTTTCCCATTGACTTAACATGTTTTGTTGTTAAAAGGGTGCTAAACGTAGGAAGGTTCAATTTTGACAATGGACTGAAGAAGTCTATTTTTGTTTGTCCTTACTCTATCGTTGACAGATTTCTTGAACTGTTCCTCACCTATGGTGTAGGCTGTTAGCATTGCGTCTGATACCTGTTCTGATGCTACAACGCCTGATGCAAGATTTACCAGTGACGATTCACTTTCTTGTAATTCAAAGGGATTCACCCAGGTCTGAAGGTTACTCATTACACCCTGCACATCTTTCTCATCTTTTCTCATTCTAGACAAACCTTCATCTTTTGGTGGATTAGTATTATCCTGAATACCAACAAGACGTCTACATTGTCTAGCAACATCAGCCCTATCATGTGCAGTCAAAACCCAACGTTGAACAGCTCCCCTGTTTAAGCTGATACCAATAATACCACCTTTTGTTTTCGTATCTCTGTTCATTGTTTGCTCTATGGTTTGATCAACAGGTACTTGGGAGAACGCACTTTCTCGGTTACGCTGTACAGCAAACCCCCCTTGTTCTAAGGTTTGGAATGCATGTGGATGGGTCTCTGGGAGAACCTTCATTTCACACCAATATAGGGTCAAATACCTAGCATAGTTGGTTCTATCATATGCGAACAACCATGGCAGCATTTGCCTTACTGAAAGAAGATGTAAATCCCAACAACCTCTCCTAGTTGCTCTTATGAACCGAAGCAGCAACATTATCATATCTATATAACTGTCCCAGAAGGAGAAAAGTGTACCATGATCTTCTTTACAGAATATTTCATACTCATCCATGATATCTTTATAAGTATTGCTTTGAATTAAAGTCATATATGTTTCTGGTCTGAAATCTTCTAGAATGGACTCAAGCTGTTCCTCAACATCAACTAATGCGTTTAATTTTGAACCCTTTGATTGCAGCCAATGTGTGAAAGCGGTCCATTTCATTCTAAACAGAGCTTCTAGGACAATTCTGTGAGCTCGCAAAGCTCTGTTGTAATGCCGACCCTCTATAACACCATTAATTGACCCAACTGCAACTACGCCAGATTCAATTAGAATGTCTACAAGCCCTGCATCTGCATAGCGTTTTCCTATCACGGCCAGGAAGGTTGTAATAACATGAAAAGACCCCATGCGAAGAACAACATTTTGGAATTCTATATTCTTCTGGAGAACTATCTCTTGGGCTTTGGCATAAATTGCTTGGTCCATCACAATTATTATATCAACTTGGCCAAGCTTTTGTCCCATTGCAACTGAACGCTTCAGTAACGTATAGACTGTGTCTAACTCGGTTGGTGAAGCTTCAATTACAGGACAATATCCCACTGAGCTGTAAACAGGAACATTCTCGCTGTACAGCCTGGCATTAAATCCTGTCCATCCAGGTATTGTTTGTCTAGAGTTACTATTGTCTGGATCAGTTATCCTTAGAATGCACCACGCCGTATCATGTGTTTGGGCATCAGTTAAGCGTTCTGTGTTGTCAGATAGTATAAGGTCACTATCTTTCATCATATTCAGAGATGGAGTCTGTCTTTCTACAGACGTATAATGCTCAACTTGACTCGGCTGTGGTGCCAAACTCTTTTGTCTTACATTGCCTACTTTGGCTTCGGACATTCTTTGTACTGATTGTACTTCACGCTGAATTATAATCCCGTTAGTACAGTGTGTGGTACCGTGACCACTTAATGTCTCTTCATTAATGTCATTATTGTCCCAGCTAAAGACAACTGGCACATGAGGGTGTATTGTCTTGGGGATATAGATTCCGTCTTCTTCTATATTTGCCAAGTAGCAATTTGCAAATGTGGTCTCTACCTCTTGGATCATGTTATCGCACAGGCCATGACCAAACCTGTTCAGCATTTCCACTAATTGTACACTTCTTGTTAGATGCTTGGCAGTCAATGGAAGTGCGATATGTTTGGGATTTTTAATGCGTCCGTTTGTCGTACAGTGTATCAAATCTTGGGCCAAGGACAATGCTGTCCTACGAGTAGTTATTGGTACATCTACCATTTCTTCAGAAACTGGACTTGGTGATATATCACCGGCCAATAACCAACATAAAAAGTTGAAAAGAAGACTGGGCACTTGAATGTTGTCTTCTGTTAAATCTTCAGGTTTAGGAGGCCAATGAAGTGTGTTTTCCATATTCTGAATATGGGCTCTGATAGCCTTTGCTGCATGAAACACGTGATATGTATCACTGCAATTGTCAGAGTTAGTGTATGTAAAGGGAATATTTTCCTCGTTATGGTCATGTGAGGCAGATATCCCGGCTTCAATTATCTGTCCAGGAGGCACATCAACCGCATATACCATCTCTGTCTCAGTTCTACAAGACGGTTGCCAAAAACCTACTTTATTCCCAAACCATTTAATTACTTTCTTTTTTACCTTTTCTGTTCTCAATGCTTCAGCATCTATACCGTTATTCTTCAGATATTTCACATATTGCTCTTTTATATCTGTCATTTTTAAGACATCTAGATCTTCAATGATCTTTTTCTGTACAAAGCGCATAAGGCTGTCCTTTGCGCATGCGCGTGCCTGATCTTCAGGAGATTTCATGATTTGACCTTTTTCTGGAGCAATGATCGAGGCAGAGTCGGAGCTTTTCGTATAGGCCCTATAGCAAGATTTGTGGTACTTTACCTCTTTAGCCACAAGATCTTCACACCTAACCGCTAAAAGCAACCTTTGGTCATTTTTTGCCTCCGCGCTTTTCTTTACATGCTCATCTGCCTCAAACGAAAGACACTGAGACAGATTTTCTATTTCTCTCCCATACCTCTTTCGTTTCTGTTGGCAAAAGATGCACACTTCTTCTATGTTTGGAATAGGTGTAGATGTTCTACCTGAACGCGGATGGTCAAGTGTAAGCTTATCTGTAATAGGGGTGATATCTTCAAGCAACATTGTCTCTGATACTTCACTTCCAACGCGCCGTTTTTCTATTCGATCAAGAAGCGTTTTATTCGTGTATGATTGATAGCATTTTCTGTGCTTAACGCCAATGGGGCCTTTGTCCCAATGGTCCTTTAGCTGAACGTAAATGTTGTCCTGACGAATAATTGCTGCGCTTTTAAGTTTTTCCCAACTCTGATCAGTAAACCCGCTGAGAGAATCTTCATCGTCTCTGACGTGACAAATGCATTTTGTCCAATCCGGCTCCTGTTTTGCAATTTTTGGACCACGTGGATTTAAATTTAATACTGAATCTGCCATTTTACAACAAATAAAAATAAACAAAATTTGTTATTCAGAATTCTGTCTGAACCTACATATTAATTCTGTCTGAATGTACAAATAAATCGAATGAAATGAAAAAGGTAAGAATTGAAAAGAAATAAATCAAGAAAAAAAATGAAGACAAAGTTAAATTATGGCAGATTAAATTGTATGCTTGTATTATATTTTTGCTACTTTACTGCAAGCGATTAAAAGTTAAAGTGAGTGAGTGCGTCCTAATTATTTCTAAATTTCTAATTATCCAATTAGCACGAGATTTCAGCAAGTGTCATTTTACATGAACAATGTTTATCCTTTTCCTATATATCACTTTGACATGACGATCTCACAAGATGAAACTTTGCAGAAAACGAAGAAAGAATAATAAATTCTTAGCAGCACGCTTTTCCAAATTGTTTTCATTAAATTGTCTTAATCATTTAAAATACTGTACTTATTAAATGAGTTCATTTCTACGGATTTCGTCGTCTGCAATCTATTTTGGACTAGTAATAAATTTTGTCTTTTTGGGAAAGGATAAGGTAAATACATTATTCAGTTGGAGATGAAAACCTCGTAACTACAGCTTGAAAAAGCTAGTATTACGACGTTGATATACCCTACCGACGGCATTTGGTTAATTAGCCCGTTGAACGACACAAGGGCGAGGCGAAGTATAGAAGGTCGGGTGAGGCATCGTTTCATCGACTTTTACCGTAATGAGGTCGTCCAAAATCGAAACAAGAATAATGTAATCTAAAAATACGCTTTCTGGCGTATAAGACAACAATAATGTCATTATTCTTTGCATTTCACTATGTATAAATTACCCCACCCACCATGAGCTAAGTATAATACGATATAAAAATTATTTCTCTATAAAAATCATTTAAAATGTATTTCATATATCTGTTCTAGACATTTCATTTACATTTTATCAAATGAATAAGGGATAAATACGTTTAAAGTTCATTTTCCTACGACATACGTATTTTTTTTAAAAAATCCTATTTCGTACCCCTCCCTTATATTCGTGTGTTTACCCTGGATCTGCACAGGTTGACGGCTTGACAACATTGTGCATCGTATTCAGCACAAATCAAGCTTTAAAATGGTATATAGGAACCTTGGTACCTAGGGGGTGCAGCGAACTCCTTAAATAGCCCCCTTATTTGATTTCATCAGACGGACTATATGCTCTGGGTAATGTTTGTACTTTGATAGACAGACAGACAGACGGACGGATAGGCAGGCTGATTCCAGTATACCCCCGAACGCATTCATTTTGCGGGGATGTAATAATATGAAAAAAAGGCAAAGCCTTTGACTAAGGTCGACTTACTCGTTATTGATTTAACACTTTCCCAAACAAGATCTTGTTTTGGCGTTCCTAGTAGAAAAGGCTTGGAAAAAACATTGGGGCGAAAGAAGAAAATGCTGATAATCAGCATTTTCTCATTTTGCCTCATTTTTTTCTCCGCTATAAAGTACACAGTTCTAAACTACCTGTTTAAATATCAATTCTGTCGTCTTCAACAGATTTCAAATAAATCCTGCCTACAATTTCAATGTTTGGGATAGGGATAAGTAGTTATACATCGCTGCTTTTCAAAGAAAACCCCGTAACTGCAGCTTAAATTAAGCTGCAGTTACGAGTTTTTCATTGAAAAGCGACGATATGTAGCTTTTGCTAAATGGGACCTTCTGGAAAATTCAGTTTGCCACCGTCCGCACTGCCTGACTAGGATCGGAACTTTTTACTATTCTCTATTAAAGGCAATTTCCTTGATCTATATTGATTTTCCTATCTTATCATATGTTTATTTTCTCGTATCTTGTTGAAAGTTCCTAAGTCTGATCTGTTCCTCAAAATCTGATTTCATGGACATCGCTGGATGTCCTTAAATAACTTGACGACTTGCATGATTTCCCATACTTGTCTTTTTGACAAAAAAAAAACGCAACAAACAAAAAAGCAAACAAAAAAAAGACTGAAAAAATAACCAATACATGAGAATTATGCTTTGAATTTGAAAGAGCAGCTGTTTAGTAATGTAAGCCAGGCCCGCCTCTGAACATGGCCAAGGGGCTAGCCCCACCCAACCCCTAAAATTGGTCGTAAATGCCGAAAAAAATCCAATACAGCTCTCCAATATTAGACACTAGCTCGGCAAAGGGCTAAAGCCCACCCGCCCCACCCCAATTTACTGTACCCCAATTTGAAATTGCTTCATATGGGCCTATAAGCCTTATCGTTGTCCAACCGAATTCAGAGACAAGACACATCAACTCCTCCGTTTAAGCTTGAATTATTAAAATTCTTCCTTTCGTTCAATGTTTTCCTGTGCATTCAGCAATGAGGTTGTCAAACCAAGGGGATGTTTGGGAAAGGGTTTATCTTTTATTGATATCAAGATAGCATCGTACTATTTACCAAAAACACTATTTGACAAGCAATTTCTTCATTTTCCACAATGTTTTCCAAAGCCATAATCTTGCAGGGAGTCAAAAAGAGTCATTGTGTGGTAATGGGTTAAAGAGACATTTTTTCATTTGGTAAAGCGTTAACCATTTTCTAAACCAAACCTTGGTATTTCTTTTCTCCAAAATAATACTTTCTTATGCTAGTACATATTTTTCACTTTTAACCCTTTCTCAAACAAGACCTGATTTTGACGACACTATTAGAAAAAGCTTGAGAAAACATTGAAACAAAAGAAGAAACTGCTGATAACCAGCAGTTTCTCTTTCGTCTCAATATTTTCTAAGCTATACTGTACAAAAATCCTTTCTTTAACAATGTCCATTTTGTCGTCTGCAGCGAATTTCAAATTGGACCATCCTAATTTTTTGTCGTTTGGGAAAGGGTTAATATGAATTATTTTGTCGTCTTTAGCAGCTGTCAACATGGACCAGTCTAAACTTTAACATCTAGTAGTGTGTTAGATGAATACAAGCCCCAAGGAAGCAATTCTAGATGGGGTAGGGGAGCTTTAACCCCCGTCCGGGCCAATGTCTGAATATTGGAGGGGCTTTATTGGATTATCCCGAAATATTTAGTGTAAAATAAAATAAAAAACTCGGCATGTTTGGCCAACTTTTTTATTGGGAGGGCTTGGCACCCCTGTTCCTACGAGCCTTGAATAGGAAACGCTAATTCTGTCCACAAAGTAGTGTAACGGGAACCCCTTTTATGTGACCCGAAACCCATCGTCGTTTTTCAACAAAAAACTCGTAACTACAGCTTGCTTCAAGCTGCAGTTACGAGTTTTTGGTTGAAAACAAGCGACATTTACTGTGAGAATTCAATGAGGCAAGAAATTGTTTTGAATGATTGAAATATCAAAGGCAATACAGTATGCGAAGTCAATGATACCCTTTCGATTCAATGGAGCAGCAACTTAACACTTCCATGATACCTGTAAAAACATCAATTAAAACATTGAAGCAAAAGATGAAATGATGATAATCAGTATTTTCTTCTTTTACGCATTTTTTCTTTAATACAATGAGCGACAAATTAGATCCTCTCATCGACTTGTCGCCCGGACGTCAAAATGGGGTGTTTATCTGGGAAAGTTCACACGCGTTATGTCGATATCGGATAAGTCGGATTTTTGTTTCAGTCGAAAAGTAAAAAGTTGTCCCGTCCTCTGGAATTTAATTTTAAACGTGTCAAATAAAAGATACGTAACAAATATATCATTGAACTATCATAGGAAAATGATAGAATTGAGCAATTTCTGCCCTTTTCCTACTATATTTAATACATGAACGTATCTGACGAGTGACAAAATGGTCCAATGTTATTTTACCTGAAACCTAAAAAATATAGGATGACCCGAACTCCTGATATGTCGAAGTGTTTCGACGACCACTCCGACTTCGAAGTAACGAGTGTCGACTGAACTTTCCTAAAAAAACAAATTATTAGGCTGGTCTTATATGAAAGCTGCTACAGAATGGACGTGTGTACACAAACTAAGAGAAAATATAGTGGCAAAGGAGTAAATGCTGATCTATCATTATTTTCTTCTTTTCGCTCAACGTTTTCCAAAGGAACTTAGTTCCGTTAAAAAGCGTCACTGTTTCGTAAAGGGTTTATGAAACAAAAAGTCAAAGCCTTGATTATCACTTACGTCATTCTTCAATGTCATTGGGCGTATTATTCCACAGAGATACAGATAAGTGGTGCTTTTCAAAATGAAATATATGTCATTTATCATTTATCAATCCTTATTTTATGGTAACCCATTTGAATCGTCTAATCGCCATTCGCTAAAATGGCATTTTTGTGTCGAATTGCTGTTTCGGACGTATACGAGTAGCATTAAGATTCTTGACTTAAACAATTCTCAGTACAATCCATGGTTAGAAGAAAATTTGAAATATTGAAATTTCTTTACACTGTTTGGGAAACTTTTTTTAAAAAAAATTCAAGGTACTACCTTTAAAATGGTATTTTTGCATGTGTTGCTGTTACACACCCACGATATCAACACCCGTGACTAAAATCACTTTTCGGTGAATGCCATGACTAAAAGAAGATTTGAAATGAAGACAGTTGAAAGTGTAATACCTTTAGAATTGTATTTAACCCATTTGTGCCTAGCGTCCACTAAAGACGACACATGACTTTATCTGTAAGTAGATGCTTACGTATGTGTTTATCTCTGTTTCTCATCATTTGTTTGTATTGATAATCCATTGATAAGCAAGGAAATGCTGATCCAAGTGCTCATTAGCGATAAAGGTATCAGTAAAAATAAATATTATAAGAGAAGGGAGTGATTTTACTGAGAAAAAAAATAGACTTGAAAATGGGTAGGGGAAAAAGTATGTTTATTTCCTTTATTTTTTATATTTCTTGTTTCATTATTATTCTGTAATGTTCCTCATCTGTGGGTAACTGCAGATACATTTTCCAGAGAAAAATAATATGTTTTCATAGTTTTATAGAAGAATATAATTTTGTCCACTAAAGTGGACGCTAGGACTGAGAGGGTGCCTGTTAATTCTTTGTATAGTAACAACATATTTTAAATTGTATGTAGAAAATATAAAGTAAACATAGTTGTATCTATGCTTGAAGATGAAGGAAGATATATTAGCCCAATTGTGACCTTGACCTTTGTTACCCAAAAACAAAAGGCACCTCCTTGGGTCAAGGGCAACAACGGAGTAAATTTTTATGGTCTTATGTCAACCGGTTCTCGACTTAGAGCACGGAAATGAATTTCAAACAAAGTCAAATTGTGACCTTGACAATTGGCTTTCGTGACTCCAAAACAATAGGCACCTCCTTGGGCTATAGGCAACAACCGTGTTAAGTTTCATGGTCCAAGGTCAATAGGTTCTTGACTTAGAGCACGAAAACGGATTTTAAACAAAGTCCATTTGTGACCTTGACCTTTGAACTTCATGATCCAAAAAGGTTAGGCACCTCCTTTGGTCATGGGCACCACTTGAGTAAAGTTTCATGACCCTAGGTCAAACGGTTTACGAGTTACAGCAGGGAAACAAAAAAAGTTTGTGGATGGGTGGATGGACGGACGAACGGACATATGATACAGCCGACATGGTGTAACCAATATAACCCCTCTTCTTCGTAGGTGGGGGTATAATTAACAAATTGTGCTTGTATATTTGCAAATTTCGTGACAGAAACTAGTTTTAGGGGGAAATATAAGATAACTTACACGTACCCATTCGTGCCTAGCGTCCACTTAAGTGGACAAAAATGTTTTTGCACAAAATCATACTTTTCCTTTGAAATTTCAAAAAATTAATGCCTAACTTGTTGTTTTCACACGGTTTTCAATGTTTTCTTTGATTTTTTCCTAAAATAAAAATTCAGGCATAAATGGGTTAAGGTTTACGAACTGAGAATGAAATGCAGAGCCAGAGGCGAAATTTGAAAAGTGCCAGTAATTCCTAAACTGTGTTACGTTTCCATTCTAAATATAAACATGAGCATTTTGTATGGTTTAGAATTTTGAATTAATGGATCCTTATGGAAATATTTGACAAAAAAGTTAAAAATTACCTCCCTTTCATATGAATATAGAGTAAAATAATATTTGTAAATTATTTTCTTCTTGAAGCATAATCTTAAAATCCGGCCTGGTGAATGAACTTATGTGAAGTGTATTTACAAATGTGTGTAATTTGATGCATTTCGTATGGCTAGAAAGTGGTGTCTTCATTCTCAGTTCGTAAACCTTAAGAGTTTAATTCGAATAAAAATGATACAGATTCTATATAAAGGATAATGGGAAAGAAGTTTAAGAAGGATTTTAAATAGTGTCCAACTTATGCTGATGACAAGCAATATCTGTCGGACACATAATTTTGTTTAAAATATTTAAAATGCCATTTGATGAAAACGTAATACCTCAACATACAGCCATGTTAACACTTTCTAAAAACGTCCCCATTCCTAAATGCATGGGAAAACATTGGGGCAAAAGAAGAAAATATTGATAATCAGCATTTTCTTCTTTTATCTCAATATTTTCTCGAGTAAGCTGCAAATAAAGTCTATCTTTATCAACATTTATTTTGTCGTTTGCAGCAGCTTTCAAGTTGGATCACCTTAAAAGTATGTTGTTTGGGAAAAGGTTAAACTGGGAGGAGTGCAAGAAAGTTGCATGCGACAAAATATCTGCTACAGGGAAAGGGACAATACGTGGATATTACCCGAGATAGGGCCATGAGAGGGAAAATTATAAAATATTCATTTTCTCATTTTAATGAGACTTTATTAATAAAGAATGTAGCAAGAGTGTTTGTTTCCAAAAACAAAGATAACTTGGGTTCATTTTCATTTAAGATGTTTATTTCATAGTTTGCGATGTTCAAACTAGCTGAGTATGCCCTTAATTTAAACGGAAACGATGATTCTAGACGTGGCCACAATCGAGTCGCACATGCCATTGTTGACAATGAATCCTCTCAGGTCGAAGCCATTCCTTGGGCCCGCTTGGTTAAGATTCGGAGAGCCATTGCCTTCTCGCAGGATGACAAAATAGTAGCTGAGACTACCAAAGGTGCCTGGTAGATCGTAATCAAACACTGAAAGAATGTGGTAATAAATTATACTCAAGTACCACGCATTCAAAATACGATATTAAATGATCGATTCTTTTTATGGGAACACAATAGATGCTCTCAACATGCAAGTAGATTTTGAAATAATAATACTTCGACCTATCAAACTAAAAATATGCAAAGAGATATTAGTAATTCAATCGAGAAATAATTTCTTACCCTAAACGAGTTTTGATTGAATTTTTATACATTTGGATTTTGCTTAGGGTCCACTGTTCATTTAAGGCATAAAACCCATCATTAAAAACACCACTTTCTAGCCATACGACATGCATCAAATTACACACACTTATAAATACTCTACAAAAGTTGATTTACCGTCCCGAATTTTAAGATTTTGCTTCAAGAAGAAAATATTTTAGAAATATTTTTTACTGTATTTCCATATGCAAGGGAGGCAATTTTGAACATTTTTGTCAAATATTTCCATAAATATGTATAAATTCAAAATTCTATAGTTGTCGCCACATCGTATGGCACAATGTTTATGTTTTGTTCAAATGTAATTGAACGTTAAAGAAAATATAAACACGTGCCATACGGTGTGGCGACAACTGTATTGTCCAGCAAGATTAACCTGAGACATCTGCATATGTAATGACCCCACTTCGGCAATGTTTTGTTAAGGCACTCAACTAACGGACTTCGGACACGAAAATTAAGTTGTCCCGGGTTAATTTGGGTGGACAATAAACCGGTCAAAATGTTTATGTTTGTATTTGGAGTGGAAATGTACCACAGTTAAGGATATACTGTCACTTTTCAAATTTCGCCTCTGGCTCTTTGGTGCTAATGATGGGTTGTATACGTTAAATATAAAATCACTAATATTATGATATTCAATTCAGGGGATAAATATCTAATGGTATTTAACCCTTTCACAAACAAATCTGCTTCTGGCGTTCATAGCATATCAATGATTTTCAACGGAAATCTCGCAACTGCAGTTCGGGAATGGGTAAAAACAACTCACTTATATTATTGCTTTGATTGCTGACGTCAGCGAAGTCTCTCAAATCAGAGCCCTGCGAAAGGAGGGAAAACGAGATTAAGGAATACAACACCTTATTAATTACAAAACGTTTCATGTATCTTCGGGCGTCATCCATAGCCGCGGAAACTGACGAGGACTCTTTGTAACGAAAGAGGATTTAAAGGAACAATATTTTCACGACTAAATTCACGCGCCAGATTTTTTGTTGACGTTTGAAGAGATAACAATTTATCTGTATTATTCACTTGGATTATAATCATTAGGCGATTATGTGTTGATTTCTTTACCATTTATTATTTAAAACTTATAAAATGGCATTTTGAATCAAATTTAATTATATAATATAGGGTTAATTCACGTTTTTGAGGTCATAAACATTTACAGAGGCCCGAGAAATACTTCAACGCCCGAGTGCGAAGCACGAGGGTCGTTTTCATATTTTGCGGGCCTCTGTGAATGTTAACGACCGAAAAATACGTGAATTGACGCTATTATTGCATAAAAGGCATAAAATTCCAATGATTACTTACCCCAAAAACCTTGATATGTGCGAAAAATGAACCGAGGTTAGATAAGAAAATGTCCGCCATTGTTGTTTTGTTCTGATAAATCTTTGTTATGCGTGACGTCGGTAAAACGACGTCACGTCATAATTTGGCACCTAAAGGCGAACGTCACTTATTTAACGTTAGACGTTGAGAATTTTGCGGGAAAGGAGACAATTGTTTCTTTAATGCTTTTTGGTGGATTATCGGGAAATAACAGATGATTATCATTTTGATAAACTCACCGCCTATCCAGTGAAATTATCAAAAGCTTGTACCCCGCTTTCGTTCATTTCGCCCTATTTGACGTTATACAAGCCGGGCCAAATAAGTGACGTCATCATAAGCGTCGCATAGCAGTCACGTGCAAAATGACGCGCTTTAAGTAAATCTGTGATAAATTTTTAGCATTTTGTCCAATTTTTGCATTAAAGAAATAGAATAATCGTTTGTTTTGCGAGTTAGACCGATTTATATTTCATTCCGTGAACAACGAAAGCTGCATTTTCACTCGTGACTTCGCTTTTGTTGTTCACTCAATGAAATATAAATCGATCTTACACTGAACCTCTATTTATTTTGAAGGGTTTAATCGAGGATATTTGAGTGCAAAGCCGGTCCGATATCGCACTGAATATAGACCGGTTTTCACGATATCGGACTGATTTCTTCCCGTTTTATGCTCATAACGGACTGAAAACACACTTTTTATGCAATAATAAATATTTTGTGATACAACGGAGAACGATATCAAAGTGACGTCAACATTTATTATAATTATGCATTGATATGAAAGTTAATTCCTAAACAGAAGCAATGTTGAAACTTTTGGCACTTTGTTTGGATCCGATTAAACATGTGTTGGGTTATTTAGGAAGGAATATTCAATTACGGTGAAACATGAGCAGTTTTCGGGATTTTGACATTGCTCTCCCTTAGGAATGGAACAAGCTTCCTGCTGGGGTGATATTGCGATTTTTTAGTCCATGCGACCGTCACATACTCGTACGTATCGGCAGCAGAAATTACCATATATAAGATAATTTGAAAAGAACTTAAATTAATTTAATATAAGCAACATTGAATGTGACCGGTTGCTGTGTACTTTTGCAACTTTTTTTCAGACTGTCTCCATTTAAACATGGAAAAACAAACTTAAACTTTCCTTTAGTCAAAATTTAAAGAATATGGCATTTTTTAAAACTCAATACAATATTATAGCAAACTGTTTTATATAAAATGAAATATCAACTTCAGCTGGAGTTCTTATGTTTTACAATATCACCAACGAATTACTCACCTTAATGCCTGTGACAGCCCAGTTGAGATAGAACTTCAGACCTGCCAAACTCACGCAAGGGGCACCAGCTGTCACCATTAGCACGGTGTAGGTTTTGTCCTACATAGGCAAAAACGACTAACACTATTTTATATGCAAAAATAAAGACATAACCCAATGAAATTGCAATATGTTTAATTAATGTATTGTATATGTGAATTGTATTTGCTACAATGATAGCCGGAATGACAGAAGTAAACAATGGACAGAAAATGTTATTCATATTTTCTAATGATGTCCTTCAATTGTCAGTTCTGGTATGATTAAAATATTAGGATATATTGTGCCTTTAAATAAAATGTCCCAGAAAGGCTTTTACTTGGACATATAAACCCTGTAAACTCTACATTATTTCAATTCTGTACATTACTTTAATCAATTTCTTACCTAATTAGAAAGAATATGTCAATCAAATTGGACATAACGGGTATCAAATACACGTTATCTTACCCGTTCAGCACCAGAAAAGAACAAGAAAGGATGTTGTCGCACTGAATCGTACGATTGAGGATCGCCGCATCCCACCTCTCTGTACTCAGGCCTATAAATGATGTGCAGGTCGTCCGGCGAATCGCATGTTCCCGTAAGACGCTGCTCCAGATTCGGGGGCGAGCAGCACAGAGCCGCATTAGTCAGCATAAATAGGACCAAGCCGCTGCTTACAGACGACATTGTGTGCTTTCGATTTCTTTGTCAGCTGCGTAAAATAAATGTATTAAATATACATGAAGTAGAAATATCCCTAAAGTATACATGTAATGATTTATACTCCATAAAAATTATTGTTTCTTTTCGGCCGATTAGAAATCGCCCAAACTGTTTTATTCTCATTATAGGTGGGTTCACATTGACGAATTTTCTTACGATTCCTTACGAATTGGACATTCGCAATCACATTGCCGGTAAGTTCACGTATTGTTACGATTTGAGCGAATTTAACGGACGGTTTACGTATTTCAACGACTAGTTTACGGACTGTTTACGGATTATTTACGAATCAATAGGAGTATTGCCGACTTAGTTACGAATGTTTATGAGTCCTTTGTTTTTATTTTGTTGTTGTTGTTGTAAGGAAGACAACCTCGTTTTTGAAAATCTGACATTCGACAAGACGATATGACTTGCGAACGAAATAAGCTTGGGTTTTACCAACAATTTCTTCAAAACCATTAACCCTTTCCCAAACAAGACCTAGTTTTGACGTACCATGGTTTGGGAAATATTGAGAGAAAAGAATAAATTGCTGATAATCAGCAATGCAATTCTTTCTGTTCACTCAGAATTTTCTATTCAATACCATACAAAGTTTACACTTCTTACATCAATAATTGTTTTGTCTGTAACTCCTTCCAAATTGAAACAACAAAAAATCTTGCCGTTTGGGAAAGAAAACTTAATTGCTTCTACCGGAATAACCCTCATACTACCGTATTGGGTCATTTATGACCCCAGACATATATTTATGAATGCTTGATTCAAAGTTGTTCTCCGATACACGTTTACTTTTTTTTACTTTTTCAATCTTATATTCGTGGATAATAAATCATTTTTTTATTGAACATCGAACAACGTTTGAAGGACTTATCGTCATTTTTTGTGATGGGATAAAAAAATGACCCCAGTGCATATTTGTCATCAATTTTTAATCGAAGTATAGTACATGAGCAATGATTTCGAAAAAAGTGTACTTATATCATGTAAGATAAATATTTATCATCTTATGCCTCTGCATATTCACAAGGTCTGACCAGGACCCACACTGTCCTCTCGCAGCTTCTCCATCAAACATAAACCTCATCAGGCCCTTTGGGGAGCCTGATCTGTTTTAGTATTATTCTCGGAATATCATATCATAATTGCCCCTTTTTAAACATCCCGGCTCGTTTATATTCGTAAACTTGCCGTATTATATTCGTGAATCACTTACGGGTGATTTGCGATTAACTAAGAGTCATTTACGATTGAATAACGGAACATTTAATCCGTGGACATTCGTGAGAAAATTTTCAACATGTCAAAAAATGTCCCCGTATGAGCACGAATCACTAAGAATATCACCGATTCGTTGCGAGTTGTTTACGAATGCATAAGAGTTGTTTACGAATACTTGCGGTTATATACGATAGAACTTTCCGAATGGGCCACTCAAAACGAAATCTATGAATATGCACGATTTCTTTACTATGTCTATAATATTTTTGGTTGTAAATAATAAGATATAATCTCCATATCATCATCAAGCAGCTGATATTGAGAAATAAAGCATTTTATACTTACGAGTTATTTACGGATGCCAGCGTATTGTTTACGAATGTTCACGGATGGCCTACGAATGTCCAATTCGTAAGGATTCGTAAGGAAAATTCGGTAGTGTGAACCTACCTTATGATTATTTTAATCTCGGTTTATCCGGCATAGATATTTTTGTCTAAATAGATAAAATAAGAACCATGCTTTGTGTGAACAGTTTTTATTTGTCCAGGCTTTTCGGAGGAAAGTAAGTAAATAATGATCTGTTTCAGATGAAGTTTTCGTGTCATATTATATATAAATGTTATATATTAAAAGAATGGCGTGATTTTGTCGTTGAGTCAGATTTTACATTTTACAGATCAGTTCCAAATTTGCTAAGAGGGTCGTTCGGTCTGACTTGCATCAGTGAGTCGGCCACTGCGATCCAAACACTTAAATTTTTTATCCTATAAAAAGAAGCATTTTATTTACGAAAAACCGCGATTAGAAAGGCAATCTCTTGTCTTACACGTACCTTTATAATTATATAAATTACACTTAAAATGTCCTTCGCAGATTTAAAACAAATGTAATTAAAAAACACTTTCGTGATAAATACAAAAAACTCCACAATAAAATAGAAAAACACATAACTATATATTCTTTTTAAAAAAAACACTTAATTCGAAATGTTTAGAAAATGCTAACAATTGGCCTATAAATAATTTCATATCTATATAAAACAATATAATATATATTCACCTACCTCAAAGTGTTTTCTATAAAAAGCACGTTGTTGTGAAATCTTCAAACCGAGATCAGAAGATGACTTTCGGTCTCCGACAGCCGCTTTTTATACATGTTTGTATCACGTGTCCAATGTCATATCCTAATGTACAAATCTGAATTTTTAAAAGTTCGTACGCATTCGCATATTTCTAATTTCCGTCAAAAACACCAACCTATTGCTTGAATATAGGATGTGTTAGCATGATTTATTTTACTGATGACAACATAGGATTTGCAGACTGTTGAATTTCTACTTGCTCTTTTTTGTTCAAACAGCATACAATTAAAGAATTATAATACAATAGAATTATCAAAAAAGTTAAAAGTTGGAAAGTTAAAGGAGACAACATGACGAAGATTACCTGAGGTAGTATTTATGACATGCCTAGCACAAAAAAGTTGATTCAAAAGAAGGTTACGCTACTTACCAGCATTTTCTTTTTCCCCCAATGTTTTCCAAAACCATTCTTATATTGGACGTCAATACCCGGTCTCGTTTAGGAAATGTTTAATATTATTTAGCAATTGGCATATAGATCATTTCTATCAACGAGAGAATGAAAATAAAGTTTGGTTAAGGAAGGTCACAACTTCGTAACTCCAGCTTAACGTTTATAATTACAAGGGTTTGTATGACGTACTAAATGGGTCAAAAGTCTAAATAGAGCGTGCACGCATAAAATATACGCGTCGACGCATAAATTTTACGCGTCGACGCATAAATGTTATGCGTCGACGCGTATATTTACGCGTCGACGCATAAAATTTACGCGACCAGTTGAAAATATATGCGTCGACGCGTAAATTTAACACGAGCAGTAGTAAAAAATGTGAAACTGAGGCTGGCCATTGGGAGAGGCGGTTACAAACCTTTCCCTTTATACCATAAGATTGATGGACGAAACGAAGGATCTGATTGGTTAATAGATAAAATACGCGTCGACGCGTATATTTACGCGAGCAGTTGAAAATTGACGCGTCGACGCATTTATTTTATGCGTGCACGCTCTTAATAGACTTTTGACCCATTTTGTACACCATAGGTTTGAGCATCCACTTACGAACTGTTGTACAGACTGTTGTTGTAACGCCACAGTTTGATGATTTTACTAAATCGACGTTGCGAAAGAATACTTATTTTAAATAATTTCACGACATCACTCGAAACAAAGATCTCTAGGCATGCTAAGAGAACAAATGAGTTTGAGTTTATTGGGGTTTTACGCCGTTTTCAACTACCAGGGTCATATCGCGGCGGCTGGAGCACCTAACCGTGGGTTCCTGGTATTTCTCGCACCAGTACTACCACAATATCCAAACCGAGCCTCCAGCTGCTCTCTCACATAGATGATTCACACCCATTGGTGAGAGACAAATGACTTTTGTCAAATGTCAGAATGGATACTGGCCGAGCCGGGGTTCGAACTCGAGACCCCTGGATTGACAGACTCCGACGTAACCGACTGAGCTATCCGGAAATTATAAGCTCGATTTGATTATGTATTGTTTAAAAAGGCTTTTTAATTTCAACCGCTTCTGCTTTACTTCTAGAACTTAGCAGACGCCATCCATAAACAATCAATTTCAGTCATTTCCTTTAATAATAATATTTCATCGTTTCCGAGCTTCTATTTCCTAAAACATATTTGTTTTGCACGGCTGGTGGCTAGGAAAGGATATTGCGTCATTTCTGTTTCACTTTAATCCGGTTTCAATTTGCGTAAAACCGATTTTAACAAAATGGATATTTTTCTGTGTGTTTAGCACTGTTTAGCACTGTTAGTGGCATAAAACATTCTTGCTGTGAAATGCTGTTGCTTTGTGATCAAATGATATCGCTGCTTTTCATTGTTTTTGTAAAACACGACAATACAGACTATATAAAATGTTTAATACAGAAAAAAAAAACAAAACGAATTCTACAAACAAAAGTCATAAAATAGAACTTGGAAAATGTCAATTTGGTACAATGTTCCAAATTGTAAGGTTTTCGCACCAGCAGTTGTTGCAAATACCTTTTATTTAGCCAATTCAAAGAAATTTTTCTTAAGAAAAAGATACTTTGAAGGTGCAGGTGGCTACATATCGTCGTGTTTTCAACGAAAACCTCGTATCTGCAGCTTGTGTTTAGCTGCGGTTACGAGATTTTTGTTGAAAAGTAGCGATTTATAACATAACACAGAACCTGTTGCATGCTTCTTGTTAATTGAAAAAGAAAACGTCTTTAAAAAGTCTTTTTATGGATTTACACCAAAAATTCACCTAAATTTCAAGGTTTGGCCTAATTTAACAAAGACCTACTTGGAAAGAAAAAAAATGAGATTAAAAAAAAGTAGGAGACAATTTTTGGTTAATCTTCATTTCCTGTTAAATCAGTTGACTTTCAAAAAAACTACCACGTATCGTCCATCTAATGCGTGACGTCTGTCTTCCTTCTTTGCTTCAAACCGAATTCAAATTGGTCAGGTATTAACAAAATCATTAAGGACATTTTGAAATTGTTGCATCGGGTGATTATCCACCGTAATTGTTGTACACGTATCATAGCTCCTGTTTGCAAGATATATTTTATAAGAAAAGCAAAACGAGACTCTAAAACTCGGTAATTTTGCGTGCGAGGGTTCGAATCTTGCAAGTGTCTAACACCTGTAGAATTCCATCCATCGAGTGTATAAAAGCAAAGAATTTTGTGCTAAAATGACTGGGTATGTTTCGATCAACCGTCGTTGTTGTTATAAAATCCTATAACTACAGCTGAATTCAAGCCGAATTTAACGAGATCGTTTAACGATACCTTAGAAATACTATTGTTCGTCCGAAATTACGTCATTGTTTACTGGATAAAATCGGTCCCTATTGTATTAGGCGGGGGGGCAGTGGGGCCTACCATGCACCCCCCCCCCCCTAGACTTTTTGCCACTGGTGCCAAATTGTTCCTTAGGTCCTACTTGTTGAAAATCAGAGGTGCCCCCAAGAAAAAACTCATTCCCGCTATATGAAACAGCACCGTTTCCATGGCAACCCTTATGCGCTTTTGAGAAAATGACAGTAGTTGAAAAAAAAACATCAATATCTCTGCTTACAGATATAGTAGATCAGTACTTTTGGTAGCAAAATGAAGCTTAGACATTGCTCCTGAATTTGGTATGTACATATGCAAATTAACTAATTTGCATATGCATGATTTTTAAGATCTAATTAAAAAATTTGATGAAATTTTCGTCATTTTTTTAAAATATGATACAAAAATAAGCTATTACTCACTTAGTTTGTTGGTTACATTAACAATTTTGGTATCAAATTGAAGCCTAAACATCCCTCCTTAATATACATTAGTCAAATAGAATATTTTTTGCGTGCATGATTTTTAGTGATTTTTTTTAAATTTTGCCGAAAAATTCGCATATTTATGAATATTTGATATATGTAGTTCTTTCAAGCCTTATAGAAGGACTTACTCACTTTGTATATGTAAAACTTCATTTACAAAATAGAATTGGGCATTTTAATGTCATTTTACTGAATCAGAGTGCATTAAATTATATTCTAGGGTGCGGTTTCCATGGCAACATATCTTGAAAAAGGGGTTTAGAGGGTATTATAGGATAAAGAGCTTTTGTTCACTAAGTCCTGGATGTAGACTGACAATTAATGTTTTAGATTGATGTCTAGACATCCATCTTTACTTTTTTGAATAGTTATGCAAATTAGCTTATTTGCATATGCATTATAATGAAGAATAAATTAGAATAATCAATTTAATTAACATCATTTTTCGCAAGTGCAGCTGGAAAACAGATGTAGCTCTCATAGTTCTAAATATATATTAACACTTTTGGTATCAAAATAAAGCCTGGTCATTTCTCTTTATTTTCCAACGCAGTAATGCAAATTAGCTAATTTCCATATGTATGATTTTAAAGATTTAATTAATATTTATCATGATTTTTTTTTGCAATTTCTATTAGGAATAAAACAGAAAAATAAGCTTTAGCTTATTAAGTTGGTGGTGTGCAGTTACAATTTGGCTATCAAAATGAAGCTTAGACATTCATCATGGTTTTCAGTAATGCAAATTAGCTTGTTTGCATATGTATAGTTTTTAATATCTTTTAAAATATAATATTAGAAAAGAAATATCTCAAATTTGGGATTACATGTATTTGATATATGCAGTGATTTCAAGCTGTATGGATGCACTAAAACATATTTTATGTATCACTTCATGTTCACCACATAATTATTCATTTTAAGGCTGTTTTACAAAATCAGTTTGAATTAGAGTATGCAAGAAGGTCCATAGAAATATAATATTATCTTCCTTAAAACATTTAAGAGGGCAGGAGAAAAAGCTTATGCTTTCAAAGTCCTGGGTGCAGATTCTCTATATGGGTTTCAAAATAAAGCTTAGACACCCCATCTTTATTTTTTGATCACTTATGCAGATTAGCTAACCTGCAATAGCTATCTTGCAAATGAGTTTAAATAATGATATACAATAAAAATATTTTCTATTTGTTAATACTTATTTAAATGAGATATATAGCAAATTCAACATTGTTGAAGGACTTCATCATGCTATATTTTGATATCAAATATTCTGGAATTAATAGTTTGTAACCCTTTTATGTTTGCGTGAAACTTACAGTGCAAGACAACTATCTAGTGATAGAAGGCAACTGGAGGAGTGTAGAAAGATATGAGGGGGTGACTTATCTCGCCTTAGTAAACGAAAAATGGGAAAAGAGGCTATTTTCTTGTCACAAGGAAGTAACCCCAATATATACTCTCCATACAAACATGGTCCATAAGTTACCTAATAGACCTGAACCAAAATTCTAATAGACCTGAACCAAAATTCCATTTACATCTTATCACATTGTTTTTCTTTCAATAACAAGTTACCAGTCCTTGCGACCCTTAAAAGTTCAATAAGATAAGATAGAACAGATACAGGTAGGCAAAAAAAAAACATA
Organism: Fragum sueziense; assembly: GCA_963680895.1. Classification (NCBI taxonomy): domain Eukaryota; kingdom Metazoa; phylum Mollusca; class Bivalvia; order Cardiida; family Cardiidae; genus Fragum; species Fragum sueziense. Next base: position 21,217,061 of record OY804604.1, on the reverse strand, counting down.
TATTGAGTACAAAAGCATTGGTAAGAGCATTCTGGTCTTTAAGGAGAAGGGCTTTGGAGAAAATAATAACAATCTTTGCCTCTCCTACCAAACAGGAGACAAAATATACTCAAACTACGTCAGAAGTGTCATGATTAACGCAAGCGAGACCTTTCCAAGTCTAACCTAAAATGCCTGAAGCGAAATGACCCCACAATAATTATTCAGATCAGCAACATACAACCACAGGATATCTCCAATACCAGCTCAAGCGAGCTACGCAAACAGCATGGTCTCGAAGAATTAGAAACCCCTCTTGAGGGAAAGGAGAATAAGATGGTATGGACATGCTTATAGATCCAATTGAGCAATAAAACAGAGTACAATTTGCAGGTCACAGGTACGCGCAGATGAGGGAGGACTTAGATGAAATGGAAGCAACTGTCAGAAAGGGGTCTTATAGAAAGGAATATACCACCCATATGAAAAGAACAATTGGATTGATGTATTGATTGATTGCGGTTAAACACCACTTGAACTGCTATGGTCATATCATAGCAGCTGGAGCACCTTTGCATGGATTTCAGGTATTTCATTCCACCAGTACTACCACAATATCGAATCGGAGCCTCAAACTGCTTTCTCACAAAGATGATTAGCACCCATTGGTGAGAGACAAATGTCAGAATGTGTATTGGCCAAGCAGGGATTCTAACTCAAGACCCCTGAATTGATAGACTCCGTCGTTAGCGACTGAGCTATCTCGGCTTATAATGCAAAGTAAATGGAAGAAGGGAGTGAGAACAGCCATACATGCGCAGCAAGACAGCAAGCTGGAAGGCAGCACATTGAAGTGGTCAGCACTTCTACACCTGCAAGTTAAATACGAAACTTGGAAATGAGTGAGTGAGTTTATGTGCAGAGACAAGACTGGTGCTTTTAGGAATTTTATAACATGTCAAGAGTATGACTTTTTTCAAGGAACAATGGATTATGTATACAGTTGGAGAAGTCATCCTGTGTGAAAGGAGAAGACAATCGGCTGTATGAGGCAGTGAGAATTGGCACCTTCAACTTATTTTTCCGTCTCGACCATCAAACTAAATCTTAAAAAAGATATTAGAGATCATAGAGTAATCATAGAGTTTCATATTTTTAGAGAGAAGGGAATCAATCGGCCAAGTAATGGTCTGAGTAGGACTATGATGCGGCTCATATGAATGGAGATTCCTTATCTTAAATGAAAGAAGGGATGAGGATAAAAGGTTCTACAGAGATGACAGTGTCTGACAATGTAAAGAAGCAGATTTTTCTGAGACTATTGTTAAGTTAGTAGACGGTGAAGACTATGAGTGTGACAATTGCCTAGTCAAAAAGTAGAGTCATTTGAATCACAGTACCTTTAAAAGATGACTACTGATCTGAAAGGACTAAATCAAAGTCCTACTGGTAGGGGTTGTATTCCAAACCTGGACAAGAAATCATGAATAGTTGAAATATTGTAGCAAAAATGAAAGAGAAGACAGCATTATGAGTGTTGTAACTGAGACTGAATATGCTTTTAGTCTTAGACAGAGGATAAATTTCATAAGAGACATACAAATTCAGATTAAGAGAGGCAAGAACTTGAAGTCTGACCAACATTTGAGAGAAAGCCAGGATTACGAGGTTCACGATATTGTAATGTATCACTTTGACATCTGCACTTCATGGATTTGTGACATAAACGATTGTAGGCATCATACGGGAAAGCAATGTCGGGTAATCAAGTTGGATATTTGCATGAGAAGAACACATTCAATATTCTTCTAACAAGAAACCCTATCAATCACAGAAAAATACTGAAAGGTTTTATTAAGTAAATTAAAGATATTCTTTTATTGTCCCATTATTCTTTCCTTCAACAAAGAAAAATGCACAATTTCCATTTTACAGGATGCAACACTGTTTTATCAATGCAGGACCTTAGCGCATTTGTTCGGACCTTGATTTATGACCTTGACATTCATACCATTTATTTTGGTGCTAAATGGTGAGTGTTTGTGGGATGTACCTACTAAATTTAAGCAAAATAATATAAAAAGATTAATATACGAACTATTAATACTTGACTTTAGGGCTGCATGATGATATATTCAATATAATCAAGTCACTCAACAATTTGAATCTTAAATTCATTGTTTATCTCAGAAGTGTTCACAAATTTAAGTCAATTTTATCAAAAAGGGTCAAAATTAATTGTTTAAATTCATTTAAAATATAGCTAATGCAAGTTAGCTTATATGCATACATGCTAAAAAGAAGATGGACAGACTTTATTTTGATACCCAAATTGTAAGTCTACCTTTGGTGAGTTATATCTTTTTCTCTTGCTACACCTAACTGCTTTTAAATTAAAAGAAAACATGTTTCCGTGGAAATGACACCTTCTTGCATATCCAGACCTAATTCAAAACTATTGTAAATGCATTTTTGAGAATTTTCCTTTTTATAAGCCTAAGATAGGAATACAATTAATGTGTTCCAATATTCATTATTGGGTTTCAAATCTGTATAATTAAAAAGTTATTTAGAATTCAAAAAAATGTTTTAAATGTTTAATTTTAAGAAACTTAATATTTTTCTCCTCTCCAGTAAATTTTTACAAAACATAGTTACAATAGTTTTGCACTAACCCCTCGGTATTGTAAATCAAACTAATTCTGTGAAAAAGCCTCAAAATGCTTAATTATTTTGTTGTCATGTAATGTTACATAAAAATATGATATACCATATAGTCTTTCCATACAGTTTGAAAACGCTGTGTGTATTAGATATTCCCTATTCTTTATTTATAAGTATTTTTTTTTTAAAAATGTGCATATGCAAATAAGCTAATTTGCATTACTGAAAACCATGATGAATGTCTAGGCTTCAATTTGATATCCAAATTGTAAGTGTTCACCACCAACTTAATAAGCTAAAGATTTTTTCTGTTTTATTCTTGATAGAAATTGCAAAAAAAAAATCAAGAAAAAAACTAATTAAATCTTTAAAATCATACATATGCAAATTAGCTAATTTGCATAACTGTGTTGGAAAATAAAGAGAAATGACCAGGCTTTATTTTGATACCAAAAGTGTTAATATATATTCAGAACTATGAGAGCTACATCTGATTCTCCAGCTGCACTCGCGAAAAATGATGTTAATTAAATTGATTATTCTAATTAATTCTTCATTATAATGCATATGCAAATTATCTAGTTTGCATACCTATTCTAAAAAGTAAAGATGGATGTCTAAACATCAATCTAAAACATTAATTGTCAGTCTACATCCAGAACTTAGTGAACAAAAGCTCTTTCTCCTATAATACCTTTTTTCAAGATATGTTGCCATGGAAACCGCATCCTAGAATATAATTTAATGCACTCTGATTCAGTAAAATGACATTAAAATGCCCAATTCTATTTTGTAAATGAAGTTTTACATATACAAAGTGAGTAAGTCCTTCTATAAGGCTTGAAAGAACTACATATATCAAATATTCATAAATATGCGAATTTTTCGGCAAAATTTAAAAAAATCACTAAAAATCATGCACGCAAAAAATATTCTATTTGACTAATGTATATTAAGGAGGGATGTTTAGGCTTCAATTTGATACCAAAATTGTTAATGTAACCAACAAACTAAGTGAGTAATAGCTTATTTTTGTATCATATTTTAAAAAAATGACGAAAATTTCATCAAATTTTTTAATTAAATCTTAAAAATCATGCATATGCAAATTAGTTAATTTGCATATGTACATACCACATTCAAGAGCAATGTCTAAGCTTCACTTTGATACCAAAAGTACTGATCGACTATATCTGTAAGCAAAGATATTGATGTTTTTTCAACTACTGTCATTTTCTCTAAAGCGCATAAGGGTTGCCATGGAAACGGTGCTGTTTCATATAGCGGGAATGAGTTTTTTCTTGGGGGCACCTCTGATTTTCAACAAGTAGGACCTAAGGAACAATTTGTCACCAGTGGCAAAAAGTCTAGGGGGGTGTATGGTAGGCCCCCCGCCTATATGGAGTACGCTCTCCTTCTTGTTTAAGGTGGGTTCACATTGACGAATTTTCCTTACGAATCCTTACGAATTGGACATTCGTAGGCCATTCGTGAACATTCTTAAACAATACATTAGCATCCGTAAATAACTCGTAAGAATGAAATGCCTTTTTTTCTCAATGTCAGCTACTGGATGATGATATAGAGATAATATCTTATTGTTTACAACAAAAAAAATTAAATGGCATTGTAAATAATCGCGCATTCTCATAGATTCCGTTTTCAGTGGTCCATTCGGAAAGGCATACGTAAGTATTCGTAAACAATACTTAAACATTCGTAAATAACTCGCAATATATCGGCGACTATCGCAATGATTCGTGTTCATACGGGGAAGTTTTTTGGCATGTCCAAAATCTTCTCACGAATGTCCACGGATTGAATGTCCCGTTATTCATTCGTAAAAGACTCTTAGTTTATCGCAAATCACTCGCAAATCATCCGTGTGTGATTCACGAATATATACGATAACTTTACGAATATAAACGAGTCGGGATGTTTAAAAAAGCGCACTTATGGTATGAGATTCCGAGAATGGTACTGAAACAGACCAGGCTCCGCAAAAGGCCTGATTAGGGTTATGTTTGATAGAGAAGCTGAAAAAAGGGCGAGTCCTGGTAAGACCTTGTGTATATGCAGAGTCTTATGATGATAGACATCCTAGATTATAACAAATATGAACGTCATCGTTTGTTATATGTTTTATTTATGTGTGAATAGTTCGTATATCATTTTGTACATGATGTGAACAATAAAAAATATTTGATTTGATTTGATTGAGTATGTCAAAATTGTTGACAAATAAAATTAATGATAGAGGAAATACTATTTAATGTTTTGCTAAACGTCAAATGATTTCTAATTGAATTTGCAAAAAAAGAGGACTAAGAGACCATTTTTTCAATGCGTTCATATGCACTTGGGTCATTTTTTATCCCAGCTCAAAATTGACGATAAGTCCTTCAAACGTTGTTCGATGTTCAAGACAATTTGACTTGTTATCGACGCATAATTATTAGATAGAAAAAGTAAATAAGTAAACGCTCATCGGAGAACAACTTTGAGTATAGCAAGCATATTAAATATGTTTCTGGGGTTATAAATGACCCCACACTATGTATGAGAATTAATACAGTAGAAACACTTAGGGTTTCTTTCCCAAACGGCAAGATTTTTATTGTTTCAATTTGAAAGGAATTACAGTCGACACAATTAATTGATGTAAGAAGTGAAAACTTTGTATGTTATTGAATAGAAAATTCTGAGTGAACAGAAAGAATTGCATTGCTGATTTTTCAGCAATTTATTCTTTTCTCACAATATTTTCCAAAACCATGGGACGTCAAAACTAGATTTTGTTTGGGAAAGGGTTAATTGTTTTGAAGAAATTGTTGGTACAACCTAAGCTTATTTCGTTCGTAAGTCATGTTGTCTTGTCGAATGTCAGATTTTCATTAACTAGGTTGTCTTTCTTACAACAACAACAACAAAATAATAACAAAGGACTCGTAAACATTCGTAACTAAGTCGGTAACACTCCTATTGATTCGTAAATAATCCGTAACCAGCCCGTAAACTAGTCGTAGAAATACGTAAACCGTCCGTTAAATTCTCTCAAATCGTAACAATACGTGTGCCTTTCGGCAATGTGATTACGAATGTCCAATTCGTAAGGAATCGTAAGAAAATCCGTCAATGTGAACCGACCTTTACATACTAGACAAAACATGTTAGAAAGCGTCGTGACTACAGTATACGTTGTACAGCGGACGAGAATTGACCTGGCAGAGCACTCCATTCGGTTAGCATGGGCTGCTCTGCCAGGTCATTTATCGTGAGGTATACATGTTAATGCTTTTATTGTCGCCGAACTAAGGGAACATTCTTTATGAAAAAAGACACTTTGATAGTGCAGATGGTTTACGCAATGAAAGACGTGTTGCGTGTGACTTAGAAATCGACTTTGAAATAAATTGTTTTGAACGTCCTTTTTAACAGTTTTGCACCAAAAATGCAACAACAAACACGAAATATACAATTTCCAATATACATGTATCTTTATCCTAATTATACGGAAGTTTTCAAGCTGGAAAGAAAATTTTGAATGCGAGATTTATAAAGTCAAATTTCGAGAAAGGGAACGGACGTCGCAGACGCCAACCAGATGTTGCAGTTAGAAAGTGAAATACCATACTAAGACACGAAAGACGCTGTTCAGTTGATACCGTATATCCATGCTTTAGAACAAAAATCTAGTAACTGCAGCTTGCTTTTTTTATCATCTTGTCTCAATATTTTTTCCGTCTTATGGTCAAAATTCTTTCTTTATAGATGTACATAAAAATTATGCACCAACGTTGTCGTCTTAACCCTTTACCAAACAAGTTTTAACGTGCCCTACAGAAAACGTGTCGGAAAGCTTTGATATAGATGAAGGAAACGCTGATAACCAGCTTTCTCTCCCTTTATCTCAAAATCTTCTATACCGTATTATACACAGATCCTACTTTTATGAAAACCCATTTTATTGTCTGCAATAGCTTTCAAACTAAATAAGTTGCCGTCTGGGAAAAGGCTAAAGTGACATTTCAGAATTTTTTGTCATAAATTTTACTTTTATCTTTATCTGAAAGAGCATATTTCCTTATGAAAATTCTGAAAATTTCGAGCCAAAATATTGTGCCGTTTACGAGAAATTTATATTTTTGTGCTAAAATTGAACAAATAGTTGTGGACAACAGTTCGGATTTATATGCAATTTATCGATTATGTCTCAACTTTAAATGCGTGTTTCTCGCTTATTGGCAACAACTTCAAAAAAACAATAGTATTTATACTCATTGGAATAACCAATCTTGGCATCAAGACATACTTTAAAAAATTGAAATCGGAATGAAATGTCCCTTTAAGACGCTGTCAAACTGGAACAGTGCAATATATGGCATTGATCATCTACCCCAAACTTTGTCGTTTGGGAAATGGGTTTTACAATACCTTAATTATCAAAGATATTCACCATGGTGAATGTTCTATCTACATAAACCATTTAGTACTGAGAGTATCATCATCACACTGACAGTGGCACGTTGGGTACTTTTGTTTGAGAAGGGGCAATTTTACTTGGCGACTAGGTCCTCAAAATATCCACCGATGCTTCTTTTCTGATTGCCAAAATGACTTAAGAGACGACACAAACCATGATTGATTTCAAGTCAGCCAATGACATTCCGTCAAGATTCTTAAAGGAATCTTTCAACGGACTCCGAGTGTAATTCCTCTTCAGCTTCTTCTTTCCTCTGTTTGTTGCCATTACACATTGGATGCTTTGCTCTGAATAGGGCCATTGTCTCGATTTTGCATAGAGTTCACCATTGCTGTGTTACTAGATCTACTTTTAATAATAATTCTGAAACCGTGCCTGTACTATATTTACCATGCATCACATTTTTGAAGAGAGTATATATTTACATTTACACTGGCCAATAGGCTTATATTTACGGATGGAAATAATTATAACAGAAACTAAATAGCCGTTTTTCGTGTGTATCGTTTATTCTGAACAATGGGATTAAATTTAGCTGATCGCTGCTTTTCATCAAGAACCTCGAAACGACAGCTTTAATCAAGTTGTAGTTAAGTGATTTCTTTGGAAAACTAACGATAGCTGTAAGTATAATGATATTCGATTATTAAATATTTCAATGCAGTTGTTGCAGCTTTTGAATGTTGCTGATCATTGTCAATCAACATCATTCAAACACACAAATCATTGTGTACAATATTTCAAATGTCGCCTTATGAAAGATCAAAACATAGAACGCTTTGTGACAGCCAGGTTCCAATTGCAAGGCGCCTAGGTGAGAAAAGATAAATGTTGTACATCATTATATGCGCATGTTGGCTGCATATAAGATATTTAAAGGAGAAAAACTTTCTAGAGATATCAATTTTTTACTGTCAAGAATATCAAACGGTGGTGTTCGTACGATAGAAGTCATTCTCTTATACGATGTGGTCAACGTTGTGTGTAGGCCTATATGCTGTCTATACGTTTCCAGAAACAAGCATTTCGGATACAGCGACAAGAGAAACACACATGTTATTGCTATTCAGGAATTGTTTAAGGTCGAAACCACTCCTTGATTCTGCTCGAATCAGACTGGGTGTGCCATTTTCTTCCCGCAGAAGAACGAACTTGTATCTGACGCTCTCATAGGTCTGTGATCTACTCATATAGTACTCGTACACTGAAATAATTGAGGTAAATTATGTATAATCATATCAAATATTGCTATCACAGGAATTATTTCACAGAGAGAATACAAATTCGAATCATAATGTGCGAGTAATGACCAGTATATTTTCAGACTTTTGCATAATAAAGGGCCCTATAGCAACCAAGGGAACTCTTAAAGGACCAGTTTATTTTTTTTTTAAACTAGAGACACAACTTGTTTGTACATATATAAACAGGTGGACAATTATTTAACAAATATCTTCAATTTAAATGTGGGATCATTTGGGTCCAGCGAACATTCACTCTCAGTTCCTTAAGTCCTTTTTAATCAAGTATGTGCCTTTTTCAAACCAATCCGCATTTTTCATTTCCTCGGTTAAAGTGATATTTTACTTTTCCATTTGCAAGATCAGTTGAAGGGTCATGATAATAAAAAGTATTCAGAATTCTTGAAATCACCAACAAAATTGCTTCCAGATCGTAAATCTAAAATGGGGTTATTTTGACATTCTATGATTTTTAATGTTCAATAACTGAAATGACCGCACTTCGACACCCGAAATAGTTTTTCATCTGATTAATTCAGTAATTGTGCAATTCTGTTTTAACCCTTTTAACCCATCCCCAAAACTGTGTTTTGATGTGTTATATAGAAAAGCATCCGGAAAAACTTTCGCAAAAGAAGCAAATGCTGTTGATCAGCATTTTCGCCGTTTGCCTTATTATTTTCTTGACCATTTACAAAAAATATAATTATTGATATTCATTGAATCGTCTACAACAGCTTTCTAATTGGACCCCCCTAAATTGTGTCGTTTTCGAAAAGGTTAATCATGAAATGGTATTCGAAATAATTTACCTATATTATTTGTAGGGTAGAAGTCATACATCAATTCAGCAGCCTGTAAATGTAAGAAAAACATTCATTCTAAATTAGCCTTTCTCCGAATATCGAGTGTAATAATGTGTAATTTTACAGCTATGCCGGGAATACGCGAAGAAGCCCTGCATAATTTACAGTCTATGAACAGGGAAAGCCTTTTTTGGCAAACAAAAACATTTAACATGAAAGCCCATTTTTTCATAAAGCAGTCTCAACTTTCGGTCAAGTGAAACAACCATGCCAGAAAAATACAAAAGACTGCATTGGTAGTGTCCCTTGTGCCTAGGATGTAGTCTAGCTGCTTAATTAGATAAACTTAAACAAAACAAAAACGACGTAACACCAGAAATTCCAACGTCACGTATAAACTTCTTATGTCTGGATCATCTCCAAAATATTGACTATTTAATCTATATTAGATTTATATCTGTTAAAGGAGAATATTTAAAATATCATCTATTCAAATTATTTGTAGCACACTTGGTTGCACACTGTGCAAAAAAGTTTAGCACATTTTGAAACAAGTCATTTTTAAGTATCTGATTATTATATAAAAAGTGTTTTATGTTGTCGAGTTGTCCCGATTGACAACCATCACACATACAGTGCGTGTGTGGAATAAACAGTCAGGATATTGGACAAAATCCAGATAAGTAAAAGCCACGTACGTCATGTGTGCAGTGTCATCGATATTGTCTAGTTTGTCCAAAGACACACGATTACACAGATCTTTTAGCAGAATCAATTTAACTGTTACAAATTCTTTGAAATTGATAATTGGAAGGCGAACGATAATGACGTTAGAACAACGTCAGAGAGCTCTTAGCATGCTCTAATGAGGCATGCCCGTTAGAGGTGTCGCTTTGCATTTCAATAGGCATAAATCGACAATCAGACGCCTACAGTACAGAATTGATGCAGGTTTGGCCGCAAATGATCGACATAAATGTTACAAATCGCCTTAAACGACGTCTAAAGAGGACAGTTTCATTATGACGTCCTTACGTCGTAACCCGTTTAGTAGGAAGTTAGCCCGACTCCTCTGGAACGTCACAGGCACTATGTACAGCTAGTGACGAAAATGTCGGGGATAGGTTCTGTACAGCTTGCATCAAAGCCTGCCGACCTTACGCCAATGACGTTGAGGCATCGGTAGGCAATGCGTCAGTGGGTATGGACACGTTGCTATTGAACCAGGAGACATGGGAGTGATGAGTGTTTACAAACGTATCACCTTGTACATGTCATTTGCGAGGCGAGGCTAGCGAAAGCAATGACGTCTGTAACGTCCTTGACTTTGAGCGTCCTCTGCAATATAAATGAGGCAGAATTCCCCCATGTTTGGTCTGCAGCATTGAATGTCGTTTTATGGCGATCACAGCACTGCTGGTGAATTTACCCGATATTGAAATTTGCCTGACTTTCGCTGTCTGACCCCTTTGCACTTTAACGTAATATATCAAGTTAACGTTTTAGAGTTTTGACACAAAAGTTTCAGAAAACGTCAGAAAAATGAATGCACAATCAAAGTATTAGTTTCCTTTTAAAGATTTCGCTATAGTTTTTAACTGGGAACAAACATTTTCCGAGTGTGCTAAGCTTTTTTGCACAGTATATATCAATTCTTTCACCTTTATTCCTGTGACCGCCCAATTGAGAAAAAACTTCAGGCTATACAAGCTCAATTCAGGTGCATCGGCTGTCATCATTAACATGGTGTAGGTCTCGCCCTGAATGTGCAAAACAGTTTCCTCATGGAATAATGGTGCATGTTATAAAATTCTAATCGACTAAAGGGATTTTCTGAGAACTCGATACAGCTTATTAACTGTTAGAAACAAATCAGACTTACATAATTATGTAGCAGCCAGATATCATAATTAATTGGGACATATAAACAATTGGTAAGATAGAGAAAACAGTCTTGATGTAGACTATTTAATTAGAATGACAATTAAATATCGGGTCGATATTGTTCACTAATTCAGAAAGTCCCTTTAACGTGACGAGTCACATAAATTATAAACATGGCTTTGATTTGTGAAATATTTTTAAAATGCGTGTAAGTTCGTGTTAGTTTTATTCCAATCAGCACGCCAAGTACATGTAATCACTCGCAAAACAAAAACAGAAGTTGCAGAAAAATCTTCAATAATTCTGTTAATACCAAGAATTTGATTTGAAGCAGAGAATGTGAAAAGTCTTGATTATCCTTTTTGATGTTGAAGATCTTTAATAAAACACATGATTATAAATTCTATGACTATCAAACAAAACTTGGTTTAGACGACAATAACGTTTTTATTATGAGTTGTACAAAAGATTAACTACATGCAGAAAATTGCTCGTGTTTTCGTCTTCTCTGATTCAAACATATTTTTTTTCAAATCGGTCACGTACAAACAGAATGACTAAGATATATATATATATACAAAAATGTTGTAACATGTGATTCCTCACCGTTGTGTGGACTCACATGACATAAAAACAACAACAATTGCAGAGAATCTAGAAAAAAACTTGTTAATACGCGACTGATTTGAATTTGCCTCAAACCAGAGTACCCGATAAAAAAAATATTGATGAATAACAAACATTTTGTTTTTTTTTTTTTTGTCAGTGACTTTTTGTATCAGGAATATTGTTTAACAGATCGAAGACATCCGGCAAATCTCCGTCACTTGAGTGAAAAAGGGCCATTATCTGCTTGAAAGGAAAATCACGTAAACATCCTTTTCCAAACAATATGTGTTTTTGACAATTATGTTGAAAAGTACATATTAAAAAAATTGAGGCACGGAAAAAAAGACTGATAAGCAGAGTTTTCTACCCTCCTCCAGATATTTGCTATCATATAATGTATACAGAGTTACTTTTAATTCAAGTTGATGTCGTCATTTGCTAACTTCATATAATAAAGGTTTTAAGCTGTAAAATCCTTCAATATTGTGGTAAACATTATTAAAGGGTTAACTGAATTCTTTAAGATTTCCGACAATTATTGTTGTTGCTGTGTACCGTGATTCCCCGCCGTGCGTATTCTTACCTGTTCAGCAAAAAAGAAGGACACAGCAGGCGGTTGTATCATAGAGTAGTTCAATTGTGGTCCACCGCATGCCACATCTATGTTGTTATAAATGACATACAGTACATTGGGCCAAAAGCATGGTGACGTCAGTGCATCCACGAGTGCCACCTCTTGTTTTGGAGAGCAGCACAAAACTGCATTAATAACCATAAACAGGACGAAGCTGTTAGACTCTAACGACATTCTCTGTTTATCTTTACTTCATTAGATGTACCTGTTAAAAGAAATAAAAAACGTATAGAAGGCGGGATCTTGATATAATAATAACGACATTCTCTGTTTATCTTTACTTCATTAGATGTACCTGTTAAAAGAAATAAAAAACGTATAGAAGGCGGGATCTTGATATAATAATTACTTTTATACTAATTGTCTTAGTAATTTTAAAATCTCTTTCCACGATCAATGGTACATTATCACATAGGACGATATGAATTATTGCGAAAATGTCTTAATAGAATAGTTCCAATTAGCAAATATAATGAGAGTCTTTAATTATAATCAAATTATAATCAAAGCTAAGGAATATATCAATTCACGTAAATGAATTATGAATTGCAAAATAAATAAATAAACTCCAATTTACCTAAAAGCGTTTTCTACAGAAGAAATCCGTTGCGATGTCTTCCCAGCGAGATCAGAAGTCGAATTTCGATTTCCAAGCCGGATACTTCGCACCAGGTGTCTAATATCAATTAACCCATTACCACACAATAACTCTTTTTGACCCTTCACAAAATTATTGCCACGGAGAAATCGTAGAAAATAAAAGAAATTGCTTGTGACAAGCAAATTCTTCATTTCCCACAATGTTTCCATAAAAAAGGACACACAAATTTTAAAAAAAAATCACTCACACGAAATTGTCGTCTGCATGATCTTTGAATTTGGACCACACTAAAAGTTTATCGTTTGGCAATTTTAACCCTTTCACAAACGACTACTTTTTAGGTTGATTAGAATTCAAAGCTACTAGAGTCAGTTCAACGTGGTTGTTGATAATAATAATTTAATGACGCTGTAGTTACGAGGTTTTCGTTGAAAAGCAACGATATTCTCATTTTGCATAAATATTTTCTGGGTTTCATTGTGACCATATACTGTCTTTACCAAATACAATTTTGTCGTTTGCAGGGACTTTAATATTTGGACTTGATAAATGTTTGCCTCTTTTGAAAGGTATAAAACAATCAAATATATATTGCGTGTATTTAAGTCATCTGGAATAATTAGTCATGTAATAACAATATTACAATACTTTAAATTACTATCTGCAAAATGAGATTGTTTGATGTTTGAAATAATTTTCCTTTGATATGATATAACGGTGGTGGTAAAATACACAAAATGTACAAGAGAGGCAACTTCCTAGTCGCAGTGTCGAGGCACAAGTCACAAGTTTATTGTGGCTGGTTGATGCCATTTTGTATCTTCGCCTAGGTGCCGCCACATAGAGCATGAAAAGAGTAACCTGTCGTACTTTCTCCTGACATGGCGAAAGGTCTCCATGCGAAAACACGAAACAATGAATCTGTCGCAGTTTCGTTTACTAGCCGTAAATCGTATTTTCGGCTTGCATACGTGTCCGGACAATAGGAAATATGACTCGTCACTAAACCAGACAGCTTGGAAAGCGTCGGCATAATTTTCTGCAACGTCTGTAGCCCAATTACAAAACGTGCGTCTTTCCACTTGATCCGTTATGGATAGGCTTTGCATAATTTGAATTTTGTATGGGAATAGTTCTTAATCATTTCTTATCATGTTATGCACAGATAATTTAGCAAAAAAAAAAAATGTCTCTGATGTTATGCGTTCTATTGATTTCTCTGGGCTTCTTTCTAACAAGTCTTTAAGAGTGTTTACATTTTCCTCATTTCTACTGCTCTTTGGGCGACCTGACCCGATTTTGGAACATCTTTCACTGTCCAGGTTATTCAAACCTTTTTACTAGCTTGTAGATGTTTACAATACTCACATTCGTACCATTATATTCATTTTTAAACTTTCTTTGTACATCTAAACACTTTTTGTTTGATAAAACATTTTAACGATAAAAAACGCTGATCAGATGTCAGATGCGCAATTTTGAAATTAACAACTTTATGCGTGACGTCTATTACGTCAAGACGATGTTCATTTTAGCGCGTTAATTTCATGCACACTGGAATGTTAAGCATATGTGCCTCAAAATAGTACATATTTCGTTAGAATAGCCCAATATATAACAAAGTTATAATAGAACAAAAATGTAAACTTTCCTTTTGGACACCCTGTACGATTTTAAAGGTAGCACCACAAAAAAGAGATATTTTTGAAAAATGTTTCCCAAATGGTGTAAAAATAAATTTCAATTATTTCAAAAGTTCTGATATCCATGGAATGTATCCAAAAGTGTTTTTTAAGTTAAGAGGCCTAAAATTGTACGTTCCATACACACATACAGCACAAAAATACCATTCTGTAGGTAGTACATTAAAATAAGTATTTTTTGAAAAAAAATCTGTCCAAAACGGTGTAAAAACAACCGTTTTCATTTCAAGTCTTCTTTTAGCAATGGAATGTACCGAAATGTGTTTTTTAGTCCAGGGCCCTATTACTGTACGTTTGTACTTGTACAAGCAATACAAATCAAAATATCCATTCTAAACGTAGTAATTCAAAAAAGTTTTTTTTTAAATATGTTTCCCAAACGGTGTAAAAATGAATTTTCATTATTCCAAAAGTTCTTATATCCATGGAATGTATCGAAAAGAGTGGTTTTTGTCTAGAGTCTTATAATTGTACGTTCCTAACATCCATACAGCCCAAAAATACCATTCTGTAGGCAGTTCATTAAAAATTGGATTTTTTGCAAAAGTCAAGTCTTTTTTTGAGCCATGGAAGGTACCAAATATTGGTTTATTAGTCAAGGATCCTAATATTGTACGTATGTTCCAGTAATGCAAATCAAAAATACCATTTTAAAGCAAGTACCACAAACAAGAAAAGTGTTCGAATTTTTTCCCAAACAGTGTAAAAATGAATTTCCATTATTCCAAAAGTTCTTATATCAATGGAATGTATTGGAAAGTGTTTTCTTAGTTCAAGAGTTCTAAAAATTGTGCGTTTATAACAACCATACAGCACAAAAAAACCATTTTGTACGTAGTGCATTGAACATTAGATATTTTGGAAAAGAATCTGTCCCAAACGGTGTAAAAACAACTGTCCTCATTTCAAGTCTTCTTTAAGCCATGGAATGTACCGAAAAGTGTTTTTTAAGTCAAGGATCCTGAAATTGTACGTATGTAACAGCTATACACACAAAATACCATTCTGTAGGTAGTACATTGATAATTAGATTTTTTGGAAAAAAAATACCCCAAACGGTGCAAAAACAACTGTTCTCATTCCAAGTCTTTTTTTAGCCATGGAATGTACCGAAAAGTGTGTTAGTCAATGCTCCTGATATTTTACGTATGCAATAGCAAAACAACACACACAAAAAGATTTTAAAATCATCATGCTGCCTGCTTTTTTTTCTTTATATTTCATGATAATTATAAGTTTATTTGTGGAGAAGTTTTACATGTTTTTCATATCTTGACAACATACTGGAACAGGGTAAATTTTAGAACTAATTTTGCTTAGATTATTTCAATACTATGAATTTTTGCGTTGAACCCTTCTATCATTTGATATAAACTATTTTTTCATACAGGATCTGGGACTACTGGACAATATTTCTAGAATAAATTCGGCTATGAAACTAAAAACCAGAATATGCACACTCTTTTATTGAGGTTACCCTCGTTTTTCCCGGTAAATACTTAAAATTGATGGAAAATTGATTTCTAGAATGTTCGATTCCAAATAATTCATGAATATGAACCTTTATCTAATGGAATAACCTCAAGGCATATTTCATAAAATTCCAAGCGTGGGCAGACTCCGATGTTAATTTTCCTATCCATGAAAAACACCCTTTCAATGCGTTTTAGGTGAGAAAAAGATAAATGCTGTACAGTATATATTCTTATCTTGGCTGCATATAAGATTTTTAAAGAAGAAAAACTTTCTAGAGATGTCAAATTTTTTACTGTTTAGAATAACAAACAGTGCTGTTAGTACGATGGAAGTCGGTCTCTTATAAGATGTGCTGAACATTGTGTGAACGCTGTTTATACTTTTTCAGAAACACGAATTTCGAATACAGCGACAAGCGAATCACACATGTTATTGCTCCTCAAGAAATGTTTAAAGTCAAAGCCACTCCTTGGGTCTGCTGGATTCAGACAGGGTGTGCCATGGTCTTCTCGCAGGAGAACAAACTTGTATCTGACGCTCTCACAGGTTTGTGATCCACTCATATAGTACTGGTACACTGAAATAATGGTGATAAATTATTTATAACAGAAATATACGAGGGTTGTTCGGAAACAAGAGACAACCTCGAATAACAGGGTAAAATAAGACATATTTACCCATTTTTGACATACATTTTTGTAACCTTTAATGTATACCAATATGTAATTTCATGTAAATCGTACACCGTCTTCACATAAAACATGTATTTCAAAACTAGCTACTGAAATACGCACGCCGCCGTACAGAACGCCACGCCATTTGACTATTAACCCTTTCCTTTACGGCAAAATTTTAGGGTGATCCTCTTCAAAAACTGCCACAAATGACAAAATTAATGTTATTAAAGATAGGAAATGTGTAAAAAATGGCATAGAAAATATAGAGACAAAAGGAGAAATTGCTGGTTATCAGCAGTTCCTTCTTTTGTTTCAATGTTTTCCCAAGCCTTTTCTATTAGGGACGTCAAAACCAGGTCTTGTTTGGGAAAGGGTTAAAGGAAAAACAGTTATTTCTGAAAGCACCATCAGTTACACTGAAATTTTTTATGTCTCCCTGTCCATCTACTGAACACCCACAATACAAGTCACATTTAAATGGTAATTATACAAACTTCCATACAATGGTACGTAGTTGTTGAAAGTCATCAACAGTGATTCGGACATATTCGTCGATAGAACGTCGAGTAAATCTATTTTTCAGTAAATGGTGGAAGGCGACTGCATCTATCTTTAACCTCAGATGAGGTTCATGCCTACCGAAACTCACTCTGTAAGCGGCAGAAATGTGCACACCTTACTTTACGTTCTTGAATGACATCCTCCAAAGATACTTTGTTTAAATAAGTGATTTTCTGGCATTTACGGGAAACATTTTTTGAAAATTATCTATTCTTCCTTTGACGGCGTCGCAAAAGAAAGCACTCCTGTCATCGATAAAATGAAATTTTGTCACGATGTCAAACGTTTGAATATAACAAATAAGGTCATGAATCATATTTGATGTACTACGCGTTAGTATCAAAGTTTCTCACGAAATTAAATTATATATGTTAAAGTGACATTTCAGAATTTTTTGTAATAACTTTTTCTTTTATCTTTATCTGAAAGAGCATATTTTCTTATGACAATTCTGAAAATTTCAAGCCTAAATATTGCGCCGTTTACGAGAAATTTATATTTTTGTGTTAAAATTGAACAAATTGTTGTGGACAACAGTTCGGATTTATATGCAATTTATCGATTATGTCTCAACTTTAAATGCGTTTTTCTCGCTTATTGGCAACAACTTCAAAAAACTAATAGTATTTATACTCATTAGAGTAACCAATCTTGACATCAAGACATACTTTAAAAAATTGAAATCGGAATGAAATGTACCTTTAATGTACACATAAATGTAAATGTGTAAATAATGTAAATATACCAACATAATAAAAAAGTTCTTATTTGTGAGTAGTGCGCGGCCACATGATGGTTGTTTTGCTATGGTTACTACTAGCAACGACCATATAATCCATATCTTAAATATTTAATTGAATTTAACTCGTTATGTTTTAAACATTGCGTAGACTTAGACGTAATTAATAAGAAATGCGCAAAATAATGCTATGAAATGGTGTTCGTCTTAAAACTCTCCGACCAATCATCGTACGATTGCAGAAAACAATAACTGAGACGGAAAAAGAGTCTTATATCTTTTGAGATACACTCACTGGAACTCCTGAACGACCAACTTTTTATGTATTAAACAACATGTGATAATTTCTTTGGATTGGCGATTTATTGTTTGAGATAAATAAAGTTTAAAGTGAAAAATACATCAATGCCACGTCCAACACGTAGCACTTGACGTCATTTTGGTAGAAATGTAAAAAAAGTGTGAGCGCAATTTGAATTTCGTAACCGATATTGATTTGTGCGAAGGCTAGGGCAGATCTGTTTCCCCAAAGATAGGTTAGTTATTCCAGATCCATCCTGGCATACACATATGAAATACCATTAAGCCTGAAAACAAGATTATTTTAACTTATACACGTTTTTTATGTTCAATAACTGAAACGAATATTTCACTTTGAAATCCAAAATAGTTAGCTAATTAACTCTGATGTAAAATCCTGTTTTAACCCTTCCCAAAAACGAGACCGGGTTTGACGTGTCCTATCGAAAGGCTTCGGAAAATATTGAAGCAAAAGTAAAAGATGCTGACTGATAAGCAGTATTTCCCCTTTTACCTAAAAATTTAAGCCAGATTTTACAAAAAAAATATCTTTATCACTACTTATTGAATCGTACACAGCAGCTTTGGAATTGAAACAAGCTAAAGTTGTGTCGTTTTCGAAGGGTTAGTTAATTAATACTTTTCCAAACAATTTACCTATATTCTTTGTAGGCTTGAAGTCAGACATCAATTCAGCAGCCTGCAAACGGAAGAAAAAAAACATTCATTCTACATCATTGTTCCTCTATTACGACTTTATATCTGATCTTTTGGAAGCGGAACTAGTAAATTTATTGACAAAACAAACAAATGTGCCACATTTTAAAGTTTTTTCTTTCTTTAGAAAAAAAAACTTAATGCGTTTGGAACACACAGGAACATTACTTAACTGACAAACATCTAATCAGCCGAGACTTTTTTCCGACGATCGAGTGTAATAATGTGTAATTTTACAGTCATGCCGGGAATACGTTAAGACCCCTTGTACAATTTACCGTATATCAATCGTTGGCCAACATTCTGCGAAAAGGGAAAGCCTTTTTTGACAAACAAAGACATTTTACATTATATCCCATTTTTCATAATGTAGTCTCAACTTTCGGTCTAGTGACACAACCATGTCAGTAAAAAACAAAAAGGCTGCATTGGTAGTGTCCCTTGTGATTTAGAATTAGAATTCTGCTTAAGAAACATTTACAAAACTATAATGACGTAACATGAAAGATTGTAATGTCGCATGTAAAATTATATTGTCGTATGAACCTCAAAAGACCACTTCATTGGTGTAATTCATGAAATGATTTTAAACATATCTATATCAACTCTAAAATTAATTAATTAATTTAGATTAGATCTATGTCCGCCAAAAAGAATATCTAAAATAGCATGTTTTCAAATTAAAACACAGTTGACCAGTACATGTACATACATCAATTCATTTACCTTTATTCCTGTTACCGCCCAATTGAGAGAAAACTTCAGGTTATACAAGCTCATGTCAGGTGCATCGGCAGTTATCATTAACAGGGTGTAGGTCTTGCCCTGAACGTGCAAAAAGTTCTATTATGAAAAAGAGTACATGTTATAAATACAAGCATGGCTGTAATTTGTAAAAGAGAATAAAACTGCATGCCAGTTTGTGTTTTTATTCCAATCAGCAAGACTTTTATTACATTAACAACAACAACAACAACAACAACAACAACAACAATAACAACAAAAACGCAGGGACCGCAGGATTTTTTTCAATAATTATGTTATTACGTGACAAATTTGAATCTTATTTGAAGCAGAGAATGCGAACAAATTTATTGATTTTTTTATATCGATTTCTTGAAAAACATAACAATTCAATGACCAACAAACAAATTCTATTTGTTCATCGACATTTTTTTTCATCATTTGTTGTTTTAAAGATCACGTGTAAACAAATTATTAAGAAATTAACAAATGACTAAAAAGGGCGTGTCTAAATTCTGTCCACGCATGAATTTTCTTGTAATTCTGCATCGTGATAAAGGGCCATATACAAGCTAAGAAAATGCAATTAGTATCTTGGATCATCAAAACTGGATTTCAAAAAGGCACATTGACTAACTCCGACTATAACACGAAACATGCCGTCATTTTTAAGCGTCCCAAAAAACCTTACTTTTATGTATTTTCAATATCTGTCAATTGGATTTGTTCCGAGACACATAAGGCATTTCATTCATACCAGCAAAAATTATTTGAGGAAACTATTGAGAATGTTCTTTATTGAATTAATCATTAAATTATGCATATTTGCAGTAAAATTTGCAAAAAGAGAAAACTTGAATTCTAATGTTAATGAGATCTATCCACCTGTAAAGTTTCATATTTCTACCTTGAAAACTTTTTGAGTTATACTCCGGAAAAGTATCAAGTTATAAAATCAACAAAGGACAATAACTCCAAAAATGTGATCGGTAGCGTAACGGTTCTTGCTCACTGCACCTCTCCATAACAGATCCATCCACCTATTAAGTTTCATGATTCTACCTTAAATTGATACTTTTCGGGTTATGCTCCGGACAAGGTTTGGTCTACGGACCGACCGACCGACCAACCGGCAATTGCAAAACAATATACCCCCATTTTCTTCGAAAGAGGGCATAATTACGCTATGGAACTAACAAACAGAACGCTTGTAATGTGTTATGTACCTTTTTAACAGTACTTGATAAAAAAGACAATTGAAAAGTAACAAACATTTTGTTTGCTTGTCAAAGACCTCTTTTATCGGGAATTGTTAAACAGACCGAACACATCCAAACAGCGCGACGTGGTTTTGACAACCCTGTTGGCAATAGCATAGCAAAATATTAAGTCAAAAAAGAAGACAATCCTCATAAACAGTACTTTTCTACTTTGTTCTAAATAATGTTCTATCCTTTAATGTACACATAGTCATTTTATACATGTAAATGTTGTCATATGGAATGGCTCTTACATTGGACTTCCCTGATTTGTTTGTGGTTTGATAAAGGTTTAACTGAATCCTTGAAAAGATTCTACGATACGCAGTGTTATTGGAAGCCCGTAACTACAGCTTTAATGTCGCGTTTTATTTTTACCTGTCGAGTAAAATGGAAAGACACAGCAGGCGGTTGTATTACTGAATAATTTGATTGTAGTCCCCCGCAAGCCACATCCCTGTCATTATAAATGACATTAAGTACATTGAGCCAATCGCATGGTGACGTCAGGGCCTTCATCAATTCCTTCTTTCTCTCTTGAGAGCAGCAAAAAACTGCATTAATAGCCATAAATAGAACCAAGCTGCTGCATGCAAACGACATTCTGTGTTTTTAGTTTTACCTTATTACACGTACCTGTCAAAGGAATAAAAATACAGGATCTGTATAAAAAAAACACTATGAACCGATAGTCTTTAATTGGCAATTTGAAAAAAAAATAATAGAATAAAAAAATCCATGACCAATGGTACATTTTTTCTAACATGAAAGAAATGTAAGACCACAATACGTCGAGACGATGCTGCTGTTGCCGTTCGCTTAACCCTCATTCTACCACACGTGGACAATCTGACCCCACGCGTCATTTTTTGCGTGTCATATTTTTACGGCATGCACTCTGGTGTCCAAATTTTAGGAGTTTGTTGGTCTACCACAACATTCTTCATGTCACGCAACATTTTTAGATTTAAGCATAATGTGAGTTTGCAATTCTGATTTTTAGCTGGGGTCCGTTTGGACCACACTATAATTACTCTTTATTTAAATTCACTTTTTAAAGAAAAAAATCTTCATCGAAAAAACTACTGGATTCATTTCAACCAAACTGCACAGGAATTATCCTTCGGCGACCCTCTCTGAGATTCCTTCAAGGAATTTTGATTTAATAAAAAAAAAACGTAATCAGAATGTTGGTGACTATAATATCTTGCCGGAGTGCAATTTTCAGCTTGATCGAAAGCTTAGATCATGAGTTATATGCCCTTAAATCTTATGCAAAAATTGCATAAAGTAGTAAAATAAATACAGGCCTATGGAGCGATTCAAGCCCTTTAGTGCCTTTCAGTTTTTCAATTCCGTATGTTTTGTGTTATTATCATTTGTTAGTAACCAATCTAACATTTTAAAAAAAGAATATGTCTTTTGTGAATCTTTTTTGTCGCGAAATTCAAAATTACATTCGGGGTCCAAATGGACCCCAGTTGGTAGGATGTGTATGTAAAATATGTCGGTAGGATGATGGTTAAACGAGAATATATGACGCAACGATACATTTCATAAAGCATGTGAACACATCGTCACTATTTAACAAAAATCTCACACATAAAGGTCTAAACACTCTGTACTAACGAGTATTTTTAAAAAAAAAAACAGCGAAGTACGAATGCATAATTTTATGAAAAGCTAATTGAAAGCCAATGGAAGGTGAGCATAACTTCATACGTATGAAAATAATTTCTGTAATAATTTCATTCTACCCATCATTGGATCTGAAGCGTAGATGTAGCAAACCCTCTTGCCGTCTGCAATCGGTGTTGACGAAATATCTTACACACCATTACATGCATTTTCGGATGCCAAGGAACAAAGTGGAGGTAGACTCCTTGAGGTTCGAAGATGCATGACATGGGGCGATATGAATTGTCACGAACAACTTCATTACAATTAACATTGTTAATTAGCTAAATTACTGGAATTTTTAATTGTACATTTAATCAAAGGTAAGAAATAAATCAATTAACATAAATATATTTTAAAATTTTAATAAATAGATGAATAAAAAACACAAATAGATAAATAAATGAACATTAATTACCTCAAAGCGTTTTCTATAGAAGAAATCCGTTGCGAAGTCGTCAAATCGAGGTCAGAGGATGCCTTTTGGTTTCAAAGAACGGCTGTTTTGAATACAAACTTTGTGCCAGGTGTACAAGACTAATTAAAGACTTACATAAATGAATCATTGAAAGTTAGTCGTCATCAGGATATGTGGTATTTTCAACAAAATATGCCGCAATGCTATGTCTTTCACAAACGGTTTATTATTTGCATGAAAAGAGTTCAAAGCTACTGGTGACAACAAAGTGGATGCTGATAAAGGAAAGATTTGAGTAGACATATTCTCATTTTGTCTCAATATTTTCTTGGTTTCATTGTAGTCATATACTGTTTTTAACAAATAACTTTTTGTCGTCTGCAGGATCTTTAAAACTTGGGCTGTGTAAATGTTTGCCTCTTTTGAAACGCATAGAACAATCAAGTATGACTTGTGTTGCGTGTATTTTAGTAAATTAAATATGAAATAATTAGTCATGTAAATACAATATTACAACACTTTAGATTTCTATCTGCAAAATGCAAAATATTTGAAATAAATTTTCCTTTGATATGATATAACGGTGGCGTTACATTACAAATAAAGGAACAAGAGCAACTTCCTAGACGAAGTCTCGAGACACAAGTCGCAAGTTTATTTTGGCTTATTTATGTCATTTCTAATGTTCGCCTGGGTCCCGTCAAGCAAAGCACGAAAACACGCCAAAACAGTGACCTGTCGTACTTTCGTCTTTTCTCCTGACATGGCGAAAGGTCTCCATACGAAAACACGAAACATTGAATCTGGCGTACTTTCGTATACTAGCCCTAAATCGTATTTTCTGCTTGCATACGTGTCCGGACAATAAAAATGTGACTCGTCACTAAACAAGGCGTCTTGGAAAGCGTCGGCATAATTTTCTGCAACGTCTGTAGCCCAGTTACAAAACGTGAGTCTTTCACCTTGTTTCGTTATAGATAGGCTTTGCATAATTTGAAATTTGTATGGGAATAGTTCTTAATCATTTCTTATCATGTTATGTACAGATGATTTTGAAAAACATGTGTCTGGTGTTATGCAACTTAAAGAGTGCTTATATTTTCCTCATTTCTACTGCTCTTTGGGCGACCCGACCCGATTTTGGAACATCGTTCACTGTCCAAGTTATTCAAACCTTTTACTAGCTTATAGATGTTTACTCTACTCACATTCGTACCTTTATATTCGTTTTTAAACTTCCTTTGTACATCCACATCACGTTTTATTTGATAAAACATTTAAACGATGAAAATACGCTAATCAGACGTCAGATGCGCCATTTTAAAATTAACAACTTTCTGCGTGCCGTCTTTTAGCCTACGTCATGACGATGTTCGTTTTAGCCCGTCAATTTCATGCACACTGGAATGTTAAGAATATGTGCCTTGAAAAGGTACATGTTTCGTTAAAATAGCCAAATATATAACAAAGTTATCATTGAACAAAAATGTAAACTTTCTTTTTGGACACCCTGTACCATTTTAAAGATAGCATCACAAAAAAGAGAAATTTTTGAAAGATGCTTCCCAAATAGTGTAAAAATGAATTTCAATAATTCAAAATGTTCTTATATGTGACCTGTCGCGCTAAAAGGGACCTTATCGCGTGTGTAAAAAATATCGACCCTAGTCAGTCTGCGCAGTCCGCGCAGCCAGACTAGGGCCGACACCTTTGACTTTTATGCAATTTTCTAAACCCTGTATGTTTTCCCTATCTTACTATATGTTCATTTTTCGCATACGGGATCTGGTTGACCTGTGCTGGGTGTAACAAGTTTGTCATAATTTGGATTTTTGGAGTTCGGATAAGGTCCCTTTTAGCGTGAGAGGTCACATATCCATGGAATGTATCAAAAGTGTTTTTTTAAAGATAAAATTCCTAAAATTGTTCGTTCCTTACACACATACATAAAAAATACCATTCTGTAGGTAGTACATTGAAAATTAGATTTTTTGAAAAAAATCTATCCAAAACGGTGTAAAAACAACCGTTTTCATTTCAAGTCCTCTTTAAGCCATGGAATATACCGAAATGCATTTATTAGTCCAGGACCCTATTATTGTACGATTGTACCCGTACAAGCAATACAAAACAGAAACACCATTTTAAACGTGGTACCTCAAAAAAGATTTTAATGAAATGTTCCCAAAACGGTGTAAAAATGAGTTTTCATTAATCCAAAAGTTTTTATATCCATGGAATGTATCGAAAAGTGTTTTATTTAAGTCTAGAGTCCAATAATTGTACGTTCCTAACATCGATCCAGCACAAAAATAACATTCTGTAGGCAGTACATTAAAACTTGGATTTTTTGGGGAAAAATCTGTCCCAAACGCTATAAAAACAACTGTCCTCATTTCAAGACTTCTTTTAGCCATGGAATGCACCGAAAATTAGTTTATTAGTCAAGGATACTATTATTGTACATATGTACCAGCAATACAAATCAAAAATACCATTTTAAAGATAGTACTCCAAAGAAGAAATATTTTGAAAAATGTTTCCCAAATAGTGCAAAAATGAATTTCCATTATTCCAAAAGTTCTTATATTCATGGAATGTATTGAAAAGTGTTTTTTAGTCAAGGATCCTGATATTGTACATATGTAACAGTAATACAACACACAAAAAAAATTTAAAGGTAGTACATTGTACGTTAGAATATTTGGAAAAAATCTGTCCCACGCGGTGTAAAAAACAAACTGTCCTCATTTCAAGCCTTCTTTTAGCCATATAATGTACCGAAAAGTGGTTTCTTTGTCAATGATCTTGATATTGTACGTATGTGACAGCAACCAAACATAAAAATAACATTTTAAAGGTAGTACCCAAAAAAAGTAAAGTTTTTAAAAAATATTTCCCAAACGGTGTAAAAATGATTTTCCATTATTCCAAAAGCCCTCATATCCATGGAATGTATCGAAAAGTGGTTTTTAGTCAAGAGCCTTAAAGTTGTACGTTCGTAACATCCATACAACAGAAATTACCAGTTCGTACGTAATAAATTGAAAATTAGATTTTTTTTAAAAAAAATCTGTCCCAAACGGTGTAAAAACAGCTATCCTCATATCAAGTATTCTTTTAGCCATGGAATGTATCAAAAAGTGCTTTTTTAGTCAAGGATCCTGATATCGTACGTATGTAGCTGCAATACAACACAAAATATCATTTTCAAGGTATTACCCCAAAAAGAGAATATTTGGAAAATTATTCCCAAAACGGTGTAAAAGAGAATTTTCATTATTCCAAAAGTTCTTATATCCATGGAATGTATCGAAAAGTGTTTTTAGGTAAGAATCCTAAAATTGTACGTTCCATAGAGCACAAAAATACCTATATGCAGGTAGTACATTGAACATTAGAATATTTGGAAAAAATATGTCCCAAACGGTGTTAAAACAACTGTCCACATTTCAAGTCTTCTTTCAGCCATGAAATGTATCAAAAAGTGTTTTAGTCAAAGATCCTGATATCGTGCGTATGTAACAGCAAACAAATATACCATTTTAAAGGGAGTACCCCAAAAAGAGAATTTTTTGAAAATTGTTCCCCTAAAACGGTGTAAAAGTGAATTTCCATTATTCCAAAAGTTCTTACATCCGAAGAATGTATCGAACAGTGTTTTTTTAGTCAAGCATCCTAAAATTGTACGTTCGTAACATCCATACAGCACAAAAATACCATTAAGTAGGCAATACATTGAAAATTAGAATTGTTGGGAAAAAATATGTCCAAAACGGTGTAAAAACAACTTTCCTCATATCAAGTCTTCTTTTAGACATAGAATGTATCAAAAGGTGTTTCTTTAGTCAAAGATCCTGATATCGTACGTATGTAACAGCAATACAATACAAAAATATCATTTTAAAGGTAGTACAAAAAAGACAACTTTTTGAAAAATGTTCCTCAAACGGTGTAAAAATTAATTTCCATAATTTCAAAAGTTCGTATATCCTTGGAATGTATCAAAAAGTAATTTTTTAGTCAATAGTCCTGACATTGTACGTTCGTAACATCCAAACAGCACAAAAATACCATTCTGTAGAAAGTACATTGAAAATTAGAATTTTTGGAAAATATCTGTCCCAAACGGTGTAGAAAACAACTGTCCTTATTTCAAGTCTTCTTTTAGCCATGGAATGTACCGAAAAGTGCTTTTTAGTCAAGGATTCTGATATTGTACATATGTAATAGCAATACAACACAATACTACCATTTTAAAGGTAGTACCCCAAAAGTACATCCAAAAGTTCTTATATCCATCGAATGTATGGTAAAGTGTTCTTTTAGTCAAGAGTCCTAAAATTGTACGTTCCTAACATTCATACAGCACAAAAATACTATCAAAACTATTGAAAACTAGGAAAAAATCTGTCCCAAACAGTGTAAAAACAATTGTCTTCATTTCAAGTCTTCTTTTAGCCATGGAATGTGCCGACAAGTGTTTTAGTCAATGATCCTGATAGTCTATGTATGCAATAGCAATACAACACAAAAACATTTTAAAATCATCATGTTACTGGCTTTATTTGTTCTTTATATTCAACGATAATCATAAGAATATTTGTGGACAACTTTTAGATGATATCCATATTTTTGACAAAAACACGAGCAGGATAATTTTTTTAACTGATTTTGCTTAAATTATTTTATATCTATATTTTTTTGCGTTGACCCCTTATATCATTTGATATAAATAATTTTTGTTTCGAATTATATGTATTTTTGTTTCGTACAGGATCAGGGACCACTGGACATAATTTCTAGAATAAATAAGGCTATGAAACTAAAAACCATAACATGTGCACACTCCTTTATTGAGGGTACCCTCGTTTTTCCCGGTAAAAACTTAAAAATGATGGAAAATTGGTTTCTAGAATGTTCGATTCCAAATAATTCATGAACATGAACCGTTACTTAGTTGACTAAACTCAAGGCATATTTCATTAAATTCCAAGCGTGGGCAGACTCCCATGTTAATTTTTCTATCCATTAATCATCCCCTTTCAAGGCGTTTTAGGTGAGAAAAAGATAAATGTACATTGTATATGCTTATCTTGGCTGCATATAAGATATTTAAAAAAGAAAACCTTTCTAGAGATATCCAATTTTTACTGTTTAGAATATATAACAGTGGTGTTGGTACGATAGAGGTCAGTCTCTTATAAGATGTGGTGAAGATTGTGTGAACGCTGTTTAAACGTATTCAGAAACACGAATTTCGAATACAGCGACAAGAGAATCACACATGTTATTGCTCTTCAAGAATTGTTTAAGGTCAAAGCCACTCCTTGGGTTTGCTGGATTCAGACAGGGTGTGCCATGGTCTTCTCGCAGAAGAACAAACTTGTATCTGACGTTCTCACAGGTTTGTGATCCACTCATATAGTACTGGTACACTGAAATTATGGTGATAAATTATTTATAACAGAAATATACGAAGGTTGTTCGGAAACAAGAGACAGCCTTGAATAACAGGTTAAAATACGACATATTTACCCATTTTTTGACAGACATTTTTGTAACCTTTATTGTATACCAATATGAAATTTCATGTAAATCGTACACCGTCTTCACATAAAACATGTATATCATGCATTAAATATGTATGTACAGAACGCCACGTCATTTGACTATTAAAGGAAAAACAGTTATTTCTGAAAGCACCATCAGTTTTTATGTCTCCCTACAACGGTACGTAGTTGGTGACAGTCATCAACAGCGATTTGGACATATTCGTCGATAGAACGTCGAGTAAATCTATTTTTCAGTAAATGGCGGAAGGCGACTGCATCTATTTTTAACCTCAGATGAGGTTCCTGCCTACCGAAACTCACTGTGTAAGCGGCAGAAACGTGCGCACCTTACTTTACGTCCTTGACTGACATCTTCCAAAGATACTTTGTTTACATCAGTGATTTTCTGGCATTTATGGGAACATTTTTTAAAATTATCCTTTCTTCCTTAGATGGCGTCGCAATAGAAAGAACTCCTGTCATCGATAAAATGAAATTTTGCCAAGACGTCAAACGTTTGAATATAACAGAAAAATAAGGTCACGAATCATAATTGATGTAAAACGCGTTAGCATCAAACTTTCTCATGAAATTAAATTATATATGTTAATGTAAATGTAAATATGTAAATAATGTAAATATACCAACATAATGAAAAAGTTCTTATTTGTGAGTAGTGCGCCGGCCACATGATGGTTTTGTTGCTATGGTTACTACTAGCAATGACCAGATAATTCAAATCTTAAATATTCAATTGAATCTAACTCGTTATGTTTTAAACATTGCGTAGACTTATAATTGATAAGGAATGCGCAAAATAACATTATGAAATGATGTTCGTCTTAAAACTCTCCGAACAATTCTCGTACGATTGCAGGAATTAATAATTCAGACGGAATGTTGAAAAAAGAGTCTTATATCTTTTGAGATACATTCACCGGAACTCCTGAACGACAAACGTTTTATGTATGAAACAACATGTGATAATTTCTTTGGATTGTCGATTTATTGTTTGAGATAAATAAAGTTTAAAGAGAAAAATACATCAATGCCACGTCCAACACGTAGCACTTGACGTCAATTTGGTGGAAACGTAAAATAAAGTGTGAGCGCATTTTGAATTTCGTAACCGATATTGATTTGTGCTGACATTTCGGTCAAGTAGACAGTTTACCTTTTTGGAAAAAAAAACAAGAAAACCAATGTTGTCTTTAATCAGTTGATACCGTACCTCATCTGATCGGAATACAAACTACGTTCAAGATTACTCTTCGTAATTAAAGAATAAATTGATACATGTGCGAAGGCTGGGGCAGATCTTTTTTCCCGACAGATAGGTTAGTGATTCCAGATCCATCTAGACATACATATCATTAAGCCATGATAAAAACACGAATATTTTATTACGTTTTTTTATGTTCTTAACTGAAATGATTGATTGCACTTTGGAATAAAAAATAATAAGCTAATTAACTCTGTTGTGAAATCCTATTTTTACCCTTCCCAAAAGCAAGACAGAGTTTGACGTGTCCTATAGAAAAGGCTTCGGGAAATATAGCATCAAAGGTAGAAGATGCTGGCTAATAAGCAGTATTTTCCCCTTTTACCTAAATATTTTATGAGATTTTACAAAAAATATCTTTATCACTACTCATTGAATCGTCCACAGCAGCTTTGAAATTGAAACAACCTAAAGTTGTATCGTTTTCGAAAGGGTTAGTTAATTAATAGTATTCCAAACAATTTACCTATATTCTTTGTAGGTTTCGAGTCAAACATCAAATCAGCAGCCTGTAAACGGAAGAAACAACATTCATTCTACATCATTGTTCCGCTATTATGAATTTATATCTGATCTTTTGAAAGCGGAACTCGTAACATTATTGACAAAACAAACAAATGTGCCACATTTTAACGTTTTTCCTTTCTTTAGAAAAAAACTTAATGCGTTTGGAACACACCGAAGCATTACTTAACTGACAAATATCTAATCAGCTGAGACCTTTTTCCGACGATCGGGTGTAATAATGTGTATTTTTACAGTCAGGAACACGTGAAGACCCCTAATACAATTTACCGTATATCAACCGTTGGCCAACATTCTGCGAAAATATCCCACTTTTCATAATGCAGTCTCAACTTTCAGTCAGGTGGCACAACAATGTCAGTAAAATACAAAAAAGACTGCATTGGTAGTTTCCCTTGTGATATAGATTTAGTCTATCTGCTAAGGTAAGCTTTAGAAATGTTAAACGACATGCCGGGACCTCCTCTGAGGGGAAAGAATCTAACATCGCATGTAAAATTTTAACGTCGTATGAACCTCAAAACGGCCACTTCATTGGTATAATTCATGAAATGATTTTAAACATATCTATATCAACTCTAGAATTGATTAATTAATTTAGATTAGACCTATGTCCGCCAAAAAATATTTAAATTAGCATCTTTTCAAATTAAAACACAGTTGATACATGTACATGCATCAATTCATTTACCTTTATTCCTGTTACCGCCCAATTGAGAAAAAACTTCAGGTTATACAAGCTCAATCTAGGTGCATCGGCTGTCATCATTAACAGGGTGTAGGTCACGCCCTGAATGTGCAATAAGTTCTATTTTCGAATATTGGTGCATGTTATAAATATAAGTATGGCTGTAATTTGTAAAAAAAGATAATAAGACTGCATGTCAATTTGTGTTTTTATTCCAATCAGCAAGACTTTTATTACAGTAACAACAACAACACAACAACAACAACAGCACTGATAATAATAATAGTAATAATGATAAAAATAATAATAATAATAATAAAAATAACAATTATAATAATAATAATAATAACAATAATAACAATAATAATAATAATAATAATAAAAATAATAATAATAATAATAATAATAATAATAATAATAATAATAATAATAATAATAATAATAATAATAATAATAATAATAATAATAATAAAGATAATAACAACAACACCAGAAACCGCAAAAACCAAAGACTTGTTCATTAATTCTTTTATAACGTACCCACTTTGAATATCATTTGAAGCAGAGATTCCAAAAAAAATCATTGGCTTTTTGGATATCGATCTTTTTAAAAAACATAAAAATTCAATGACCAACAAACAATATTTTGTTTGGTCATCAATATCTTTTTCATCATTTTTTGTTTTAAAGATCATGTATAAATAGAATTACTAATAAAGGAGTGTCTCAAATCTGCCTACACATGAATTTTCTTTTAATTCTGTCTGGTGATTAAGGACAACATACTATGAAAATGCAATAAGTATCTTAGATCATCAATTTAACTAGACTCCAAAAAAGGCACATTGACTTATTCGCACAATGACATAAAACATGTTCCCATTTTTATGTGCCCCAAAACCATACCTTTATGTATTTTCAAGATCTGTCAAATAAATTTGCTCCGAGACACATAAGACATTACATTCATACCAGAAAAAAGTATTTTAGGAAAGTATTGTGAATGTTTTTTTATTGAATTAATCATTAAAATACGCATATTTTTTAGTAAAATTTGGAAAAAGAGAAAAAATGAATTCCAAAGTTAAGTATGTTGGAGTCTTTGTCAAGATATCATATTACATGTATCACAGAAATATGCTACATGTTTCCTCTTACTTTGAGCTAAATTACATTGGAATCCAAAACCGGTAACAATGTTATTTTATACATATTATTGATGAAGGCGATATTTTGGTCCAAAACTTGTATTCAGTAAAAAATTGGTTGTGCTCCTGAAAACATTCTTTTTCAGTAAAATTAACAGTAGCATACAGTTCAAACCTAAAGTAATATTCATGCCCCCAAAACTCATTGAAAAAATATAGATTAAATATAAGTATTACTTTTATTTACAATTAACATATATTGAAGACAAAATAGACATTCATCTACATATTGTCAGTTTTCTTTCTACTATTTGGTCACATTGTCTATGCACCATCATTAGTGACACTATGACATGCAATAAAGGCCAAGCCAAATGTTATGAAATGGAAAACACGCCTAGAACCCTAAAGTAAAACACCCAAACTTGCCCTTTCACGTTTTAACAAATATATGTTTTTGTTCCAAGAGCCACTAATGAACTTACATGATACAAAAGGCAATCTATGATTCAGTAAAATACTGTTACAGCTTTATATTCAATTCAGTTACACAGTTGAAAACGTACTTGTTTATTTCAAAAGTTTCCATATTGGGATAAACAGGGTGCAATTGTTTCTGCAAACTATTTTTCTAACCATAGCTTAACCTATATTGATACACAATTTTTACACATGTCAATGATATCATATAGTTAACCTGAGGATTAGCATCAAAATCCCGTGATAGTCACATGCACATGAGCAGATTTATCTGTCTCTGGTGCATTAACAAATTACCACACAGTGACTCCTTTTGACTCCACACAATAAAATGGCTTTGAAAAACATTGTGCAAAATGATGATTATGTACGTTGGCTCTGAAGTTGTTGACAAACGACTTTTCTGTTGGTCCAATGAATATTAATGAGGTATAATAAATGACTTTAAAGGTATGTGTGATCATTTACAGATGTCATGACTTTATTTACATGTACATATGGAGAGAGGGAAATTCCCGTGCAGTATTTGTAACAAAGTATAGATACAAAGATCAAAAGTCTACACATATTTAGTTACATTATATAGGACCATGTTCACAAAAAATCATGTCATTTCATACAAAAAAAGGTTGTAGGGATAGTTTCGTAAAGTTAGTTCATCAAAAATAAGCAAAATCTGAGATTGACAGAAGGACGAATACAGAAAATCAACAAACTGTAATACATGATTAATGATTCCAAAAACCTTCTGTCTTAGTACATTGAAAGTACATGCAAAATTTCAGTTCGATCTTATCTATACAGAAAAGTTATTAAACTTCAAAGTACAAATTTGGTTCTCATGTCAATTTACCCCACCCTTTTGTGAGCCATTATCTCCAAAATTAAGCCCTCATCAGATTTTTTACACATACAAATTAAATATATTATGTAACCTAACAATTCACAGAATTTAAAGAAAATCTATTTTCGAACCCTTGTTGCAACCCATCCTTTGTTTGTATTCATTTTGGTTACATCGCAGCTCTATTTTAACAATTTGCTTATTAACAAAAAAGATGAAATGAAAATGCACTTTTGTGAATGAAATATTTTAAAATAACTATTGTACTGTATTGAATATATTAGCCAATTGTGGAGCGTCAATTTATTCAATAAATGTACGCACGTATCATAACGAAAGGTCGATATCGGTTAAAATGTTTTTGGGTGCATTTATGTGAATGTCAATATTTACAAAAGTATTACGACAGTTTTTCAACAAAATTTGAACTGCTCGTAGAAAACTGGCATTTCTATTGCATGCCTAAATTTGATGTAGAAGAGGTAATAGAAACATGAGGCGAGTTTTCTCGACAAAATTATGGGGTGAACTATATAAAAAATCCAGTAAAGTAGTCTTCACACAGTCTTTCTTCTAGCACCGTTATAGTAACTAAAATACTAGAGTTTGACAGATGAAACAGTGAAATTTGTGTTAAATCGGTAAACTATCAGTGTTTTATGAGGCATTTTTCAAACAAAAGACATAAATAGGTCTGCCATTAGAACATGCACTTCGTCGTTGTAAATGCAAAACCTCGTATCTCGGGTTCGGAAAATTTTAAAGGGGAGGGAAAAAAGTGTAGTAACTTTTCCCAAACTGAAATGTCTTACTTGAAATTTTGACATATTGTTCTCAAATAATGTGTCAATAATACTGATCTGTCGAAATATCTCAAAACCTGCGAGAATCGTCTGCACCGGGCACACGAGTTTGTACTTTGAAAATCGCACCAATCGACATACGAGGTTTTGCATTTACACCGACGACTTACTATTTATGCATAGAAGCTGAAAATCTCACCAAGAATGACACCGAAAATGCTTGAAAAGGCTCCAGGATAGATTGAAATTATGTTTAGTTGAAAACTTTCAATAATCTGTTCCATTAAAACATTATACTTTCATCCACTTTTTTCCGTTGTTCTAAGATTCCAACAATTTGTGATTAAAATCAACAGGAATAGATATTTTCACTTCATAAAGAAATTTGAAATTTAGATAACATAATAGATCACTCGTTCTCAGAATAGGACGTCGATTTCTGAAAAAGGCTGTCTTCGCTATTAAAAAATATCTAAAAAATAGAAAATCATCAATAGTTCAAAATAAGTTTGCATACTTTGAATATAATTTATTGTACAAATAAAAAATGGGTAAAAATCATCATAGTCTACAACTTTATTGATTTGGGTAATCCATGTTTATACCAAGGGGTCGATTTTTCGCATGTCCCCTAGCTGTTCGTTATTGATTTGAAGCTTTTATGGGCAAGTTGGCAAAATGCAATAAAAAAAGATATTTTCGAAACTGATAAATGGATATGTGCCAACGTAAAAATAAGCAATATTTCACTAATTGAGGTAAAAAGAAAAAAATATCCGCAATATCATTTTGTCCCCGAATTTAGGTAATCTACGTTAAGCATCATTTAGAAAAATAATAAATAATTCAAGAACTCCTTTAAATCAATGATTATCAACGAAATTAACATCTTAAACAAGTATTTGAATAATCAGACTGCAATATAGACACACATATGTTCCATGTTTTGTTTAAAAACACAATAATGCAACCAAGGTAAGACCGTTGTTTTAAGCTTGTAATTTACGTTAGGCATTTTCCCCATACTAGAAGAAATAGAAAAATAACCAATATAGTAGGAAGTAGGATTGAACTTGAGAAGGAAATGGCGGTAATAAATTACTCTTTCATATCTTTTCCGAATTGTCAATCGAGAAAAATTTCCTATGCAGTAATTTACGTTATGTAAGCTACGTTAGTGAAAAACACGAAATCCACTGTTTTGAGCCCGATAGAGAGATTTATTGGTTGTTAAACTGTAGGATATACATACAGAGTCTGAAAAAATCATGTTCTATGTTTCATTGTCCAACATGTCAGTCTCTCGGAGTGTCATTAGAAGTCTGTGACGGGTGGCAGAATACGAGGTAAATTACATGTTTTTAAAGAATTTCCACAATTTCTTTACGGTTTTATAAATTTTCATCCTATGAAGGATATATTGATACAAAAACTATATAAGAGGTTTTCCAAATTGTGACAACAGACCTGATTAAAGCACACTTATTAACACAAAATTTGAATTCGTGCTTAGAATTCATGACTTACCCTCTAATATTTATAGTCCATTATTACAGAAACCTAAATGTAATCCTTAAAGAAATGTGGATTTTTTTTTCAAATTTAAAAGCACAATAATTGTCTGACATGTTTTAATTGTAATTTTACTCAAAAGATTGAATTCATCTGTTGTTCAAAAGGCGATAACGTAGCTTTCAAAAATGGATATATATCTGCTTTTAAGCTCTACCAGTAAATCTTTAAGATATCATAGCATGTAAACCGATGTTATTTTGAGCTTTAGATGCCGAATTTCCAAATCTACTCGCTTAGATATTTATTTTCCGCGTGGAATCAAAGTAATTTTACCCGATATCTTAACGTAGATTACCAAGTAAATAACGTAGATTACAAATCAAATTTTACGTTTTAAAAGTGTCACATTGCACACGTAACATTAACTCTTATTGATTTTCACTGTTTTGATGCCCTTGAACGAAACGGTTTGAGAAAATGCTAAAATAAAAGACAAAAAATGCTGCTATTCAGTTTTTTCTCTCTTTGAATAATTATTTTCTAAGCTATATTTCACATTAATTCATTCAATATCAACACCCATTTTGTCATCAACAGAATCGTTTGAATTGCAAGGCTGGGTGTTTTCTGTTTGAGAAATTGTCCCTGTTGACCAGCTGTTGGTTAAGCTTGATTGCATTGTACGCAGAATCATTTCACCATGTGCCATGGTTCGAGGCTGTCGCAGATACACTATTCTTGGAAAGTGCATTGAAAAATAAATTCAGACACTTAAATGTTCTGCCTCATTGTGTACATTGATATGGATACGTTCGCTTCTTTCTTTCAATTTTATGATATTTTGAAAACAATATTCATTACAAAAATAAAGATCCGCACAAATTTGACTTTTGCATCACAGAGCCTTTACAATTATTACATTCATAAAACAAATATCAAATAATACAA
Organism: Fragum sueziense; assembly: GCA_963680895.1. Lineage (NCBI taxonomy): Eukaryota > Metazoa > Mollusca > Bivalvia > Cardiida > Cardiidae > Fragum > Fragum sueziense. Next base: position 21,180,101 of record OY804604.1, on the reverse strand, counting down.
CATACGCATTCTGAATATGGATAATAAAGGGAAATTGTTAGACTGGTCTAAATTTAAACCCAAATTTGAAGGTGAAACAAATGTTACTCAAAACAGACAGTGTATTATTCATAACATAGAAACTGTTCTGGAAAAGGAGAAAATGCTGACTATTGGCATTTTCTTTTCCGTATCTATTTCTTGCTTTCCATTCTAGAGGGTAATCAGAACCAGGACTTCGGAGGAAAGGGGTATTATTCTTTGGGTATGATACCCTTTCTTTTCGCTTGTGCACATTTAAGATTGTTTCGAAAATTTACAAGGAACGTTTTCAAAAATCATTACACATATTCATTAAAAGGTTTTGATATTCAGAAAAGAATCGTGGAAGTAAAAACCATAGCGTGGAGAATTTCAGTCTATAATTTCAAAGTTGTTACTGTTCTTGTTACTGTCTACGGTAAATATAGTTTCTCAGACAATTTTACATTCATTAATGTCTGAAAACTTATTCACAGATATTTTTAGAATATTTATAGTCTTTTCCTTGGCACCCTACGGTTTGTTAAGCTCAAATTAGTCATTTACAATTTGGTGTAATCTACTCTATGTCGTGATTTAATCTACGTTACATGACGAGGACAGGCAATTTTGAATGTAAAATTTCGCAAACAAGCACAAAGAATAGATACTTCTTATATCTGTTTAAATGGTAAATTACATTTATTACAGGAATACATTTGTAGATCGACAACTCGATAATTTTTTATCTACTTTTATTTTTAGTTTTGAAAGAATTAGTATTTTCACCGTCGACAGATCTGTCAAAATGACTATTTAAAAACTGAAAATGGGAATTCAGAATGAAAAATAACAAACTTTTTCAGTTAGAATATCAAGAAATATGAAAAAATCATTTCTTACAGTAAAATGTAAAATAATCCGTAAAATATTGTCAATTATTTACTCATAACGCAGATTACACTTAATTTATACCAGAGTTAAGAAAAGTATTGCAAAAAAATAAAAAATAGCTGTATTTGAGTTCTGATATTTCGCATTATTGTTCATAAATGTTTGTTCTACGGAATTAAAAAGAAAAACAACGGTTTTGAAGAGGTTCATTTTTGTTCAATTTGCAAATTGGAATCGACGTCCTATTCTGAGAACGAGTGAGATGCTTAATCCCTCTGTATGTGCTGAAAATTCGAAAGACTTACATCAAATGAGTCAAAATGTCTGTTTTGTGTACAGGTATCGATTCTAATTTCTTCGAATTAATTCGGCATCCAGAGGAAAGTCACTTATTGGAAATCTGGCAGAAAGAGGGTTAAACAAACAAGAAAGTACATGTTTACATTTCATAGGCCGCTGAATAACGGTACTTTCAGCGCTTTGATTCTTCTTTATTCCGAATAATGTTCTGTCATGTAATGTGCACATAGTCATTTTTATACATGTAAAAGTTGTCATATGCAATGGCTCTTAAATTGGGTACCCTGATTTTTTGTGGTTTGATAAAGGTTTAACTGAATCATTGAAAAGATTTTACAATGCGCGGTTTTGTTGAAAGCCCCATAACTATAGCTCTAATGCCGCGTTTAAATCTTACCTCTTGAGCAAGACCGAAAGACACAGCAGGTGGTTTTATCACTGAATAATACGATTGTAGTCCCCCGCAAGCCACACCCTTGTCATTATAAATGACATAAAAATCATTAGTCCAATCACATTGTGACGTCAGGGCTTTCACCAATTTCTCCTTTCTTTCTTGAGAGCAGCACAAAACTCCACTAAAAACCATAGATAGGACCAGGCTGCGGCATGCAAATGACATTCTGTGTTTTTTCTTTACTTTATTTCATGTACCTGATAAAGGAATAAAAATACGGGATCTGTATCAAAGAACACTTATATTATGAACCGATTGTATTTAGTTGGTAATTTGAAAAAAATAGATAAACAACAAGAGTTGTCCGCGGACAACGTAGCTCGCCTATACGGGAGCTTGTCACAAAAACAGCTTTTTTCTTAAAAGTAGGTCAAACTCCAAGGTCAAGGTCACAAGGTCAAGGTCACAAATGAAAGGTCTTGACAGGAGGTATCCATGTGTGAAATATCAAGGCTCTATCAATAATAGTGCATGAGATATAGGCCAGGCTAAAGTTTTTTTCAAAAGTAGGTCAAACTCCAAGGTCAAGGTCACTAGTTCAAAGGTCATGGTCCCAAATGAAAGGTCTTGTCGAGATGTATCCATGTATGAAATATCAAGGCTGTATCTCTAATAGTGCCTGAGATATAGACCAGGTTAAAGTTTTTAAGTAAAGACGCGCCGGGACGGTACACGACGCCGACGCCGACACTAGGGCTGTGACATTAGCTCCCCGGACATAAAGTCCCTGCTCGCTAAATATAAAAAAAATCCGCGACCAATGGCACATTTTTGTAACATGAAAGAAATCTCAGACCACTATACGTCAAGACAAGGCCGCTGTTGTCATTTCGCTTAAACGAGAACATATGACGCAACGATATATACTAGAGGAAAGAAGTAACGCAACAACTATTTTTGTTATTTCTCTTAATTCTTTCATATTACTGAGTCAAAAATGTAACTGATTATTACAGGGTACTGTATCTTGATATCAATCTTTGTGTTTACGTTTAAACCTGTCTTACTTATGGGATAACGTCAAAATAGACGTTTACACGTTTCTCACGTGCAAACCTTTAAATAGTCAAACTTTACATAGAACTCTTTTAATTTGTGTAGATGCACGTCGACTCGACAAAATGCAATGATTTTTGTTTTGATTAAATCCCTAATATCGTTTTGCAACCTATTCAAAGACGTCGTCCGGTAGCAATCGTGATGTTTACGAATGGAACATCTCAACCCGAAGTTGCTGCTGACTTTGGTGTACATCGATTTACAAAAAATTGCTTGAGATAACGTCTCAGAACTAACGGAACAACTGATGGTCTCCCGAAAAGCGGTCGTCAACGTCTAACGTCATGACGTCAGGACCATAACGTACGTTTATCTTACCTACGGAAACAAAATTCTGTTATCGGGAAAAACTGTTGATGCTATTTATGAACAGTACATCAATCAAATTTCAGCCAGGTATCGTTATAATCCGTTTGGATTGCGTGCAAGAACACATTTAACGTTGACAACAAACCGCTCTCGTTAAAAACGCATATTGATGGCACGTACAACCTGTGACATTGATGAAATTTTGACACAAGAAAGTCAAAAGATTAAGTTTTACTATGCATTGAAAAAAGTATGCGAATTATTATGATTTTGAGAAAAGCAAAAACAAAACGCATGACCAAATTAATTTTTGTTGCGTTTCTTTTTTCCTTTAGTATATTACATAAAGCATGTGAACACATAGTCATTTTCACACATAAAGCTCTCAACACGCTGTCAACATAGTAACGAGTTTTTAAAGATAATCAGCGAAACATGAATGCATATTTCTATGAAAAGCTAATTGAAAGGCGATGGAAGGTGGGCATAACTTCATCCGTATGAAAATGATTTGTGTAATAATTACATTCTGCTCATCAGTGGATCTGAAGCATAAATGTAGCAAATTCTCTTGCCGTCTTGAATCGGTGTTGACAAAATACTTTACACACCATTATTTGCATTTTCCGATGCCAAGGATTCTACCTCCACTTTGTTCCTTACGAAGGAACAAAGTGGAGGTAGACTCCTTGGATTTCGAAGATGCATGGCATTGGGCGATATGAATTGTCACGAACAATTTTATTACAATTAACATTGTTGATTAGCAAAACTATTGGAATCTTTAATTATACATGTGACCAAAGCTAAGAAATAAATCAGTTTACAGAAATAAATTATACAATTTTAATTCCAAATAAATAGATGATAAATTGATTAATGAACATTAATTTACCTCAAAGCGTTTTCATTAGAAGAAATCCGTTTGGAAGTCTTCAAATGGAGATCAGAGGATGCATTTCGATTTCCAACAACAGCTGTTTAAAATGCAAACTTTGTGCCAGGTGTACAAGATTAATTAAAGACTTACATTACTGAATCATTGAAAGTTAGTCATCATCAGGATATGTGGTATTTTCAATAAAATATGCCGCAATGCTATGTCTTTCATACACGGTTTATGTGAAAAGATTTCAAAGCTACTGACGACAATAACGCGGATGCTGAGAAAGGAAAGATTTTGAGTGGATATATTCTCATTTAGATCTAGGATCAGTATTTTCATTGGATTCATTGTGACCATATAATGGCTTTACCAAATACCATTTTGTCGTTTGCAGGATCTTTAAAACTTGTGCTGCGTAAATGTTTGTCTCTTTTGAAAAGTATAAAACAATCATATATGTGTTGCGTGTTTTTAGAAATATGAAATAATTAGTCATACAATAACAATATCACAAAACATTTGATTATCATCTGCAATAGAAGATCACTTGATGTTTGAAATATTTCGTTCTTTCATATTATATGACGGAGTCTGGTACACTACAAAGAAAATGACAAGAAAGGCAACTTCCTAGTCGCGGTCTCAAGCCATAAGTCACGAGTTTATTGTGACTGATTTATGCTATTTCGTATCTTCGCCTGGCGCCCAGCCACACAAAGCATAAACACACGACAAACAAAAATCTGTCGTAGTTTCGTCTTTTCGAAAAACATGAAACAATGAAAATGCGTACCTTCGTGTTTTCGCATGGCGGCGCGAAAGGTTGCCATGCGAAAACACAAAACATTGAATTTGGCGACCTATCGCCCTTTCGCGTTCCGGTTCCGCATGCGCACTTAATAATATTAAAAAATGTATTACTATAACATAATTACTGTAACATACATGCCGTATGTCATAATGATGTTGATAAAACCACCCTGATTCTGGATTACACTGACGAGGTCGATATATGTCACAAGAAACTGGAGAATCGGGATGCAACTGCACAAAATGTTTATTGTAAAAAAAGTGCAAAACCACGCCCTGGTTTCTCGAAAAAACTTAAGTACATACTCATAAGTACATGCTCAACTTCAATGTACTAGTCTCTACATTTTACAGGTATTCGATTGACGTGAATTTCGTGTGATTTGAGAGCGGTGCTCAGATTTGAGTCTGAGAACGTACCTAAGTTTTCTCGAGAAACCGGGGCCAGAACTGTTCTGGAACAGAAATGTAACATTTCTATTGAATGTAAACATTGATATAAAATATTTCGTTTTACGCGATCATTAAAATCGAGATTGTTCGGTTATAAACATAGATCTACCAAACTTGAATTATGATTTTAAATTAAGATGTCTGTAAATTGATACGGGAAAAAGCGTATTCCGTAGATCTTTGATAAATTGTTGTATTTTAGAAATTTACCGTGGCATGCACAAATAAGGATTCTTTATAAGACAAAATATCGCTGGTCCTCGATAAAAACCTTGTTACCGTAACTTGAAATAAGCGGCAGTTACGAGGTCTTCGTTGAAAAGCGACCATGTTTTGACCATATCTAAGTGATTTGTTCGTCTTCATCTATATTAATTTTTACTTCCTATTGTTTCGTGTGAGGTTCAAGAGCTTACAAGTAAAATACTCTTTTTAACTTCCGCATGAGCCCCGTCGCAAACAAGCGAATGTCTTGAAAATCCTGCAGATAAATGAGGGAAAATAAAGCAATTCTGATTAGCAATTTCTCTTTGTCCGTCCAGAATCGTTATGCTTTCACCTGCAAGTTTCTTTTTTAAAGTAGCACTCGTTTTCTTTCCTTTCATTTTGGACAAGTATATTTTTTGTGGCACAGTTGAATTCTTATCACCTACACACCTTGAATATGCATTTTCTAACGACTAGTCTCAGATGGTTGTATTTCAGAAATATTAACTTGTTATTTCAAATCAATCTTCAAGTTATTGAATTTCTTCCTAGAACATTTGCCTGTTTTAAATAAGCGAATACATTTTCCTGCATTTTTTCACGAGCCCGTTATATTGTAGACATTGCAGTAAATTTTCCTTCCTTTTGGAGAATTACAATGGATTTTGTTCTAAAAATTAACTAGGTTTACCGTTATGTATCAATTGGTAGACCGTCGGCGTTGTTATAAAAACTCGTTGAATCAAGCCGTAGATTTTATAACAACACCTGCGAAATAGTGTTTGTCAATAAAACCGTCATGGTTAACTGTATAAAATTGTTCCCCTATTGCAAAGATATACTCAACCCATCTCCATCTCCATCTCCATCTCCCTTTTTGTCGCCCAACAAGGCAAAGGCTTCGGAATTTATCGCAGAACTGCCATACAGATGTAAAATTCACATACATGTATCTGATATGAAGTTGGGGTGGCTAGTTCTGTTGTCGACACAAACTATCTGATAGGAACTTGGATGTAACTCCAGTGGCTTGTTCTGGAGTGTACAAAACATATCAAATTCCAGGCTCGTTTTGACAGAAATCTTGAGTCAGAGGATGGTTTCTGATAGGAACTGAGCTCCAGTGGCTTGTTTTACCCAAAATTTGCATTCAGGGGATAATATCTGATAGGATCTTAGGTTTGAAGCTCACACTAAAGTTACAACTCCCATGCTTTTTTACCCAAGATCTAGATGGACAGATATTTGATAGGAACTCGACCCTAGTTGCTAGTTCTGTTGTCGACACTAACAACTTCCAGGTCCCTTTTGACAGATATCTGGATTCAGAGGATGGTATTAGATAGGAACATTGCTCTGTTGACAAGTCTTGAAGTCTACACTAACAAACAACTCCCATGCATTTTTACCCAAGATTTGTATTGGCAGAATGTTATTTGATAGGAACTCGACCCAGTTGCTAGTTCTGTTGTCGACACAAACAACTTCCAGACCTGTTTTTTTTTTCTTTTACAAAAGCCTAGATTCAGAGGAAGATATCTAATATGAGATAAGCTACACTGGCAAGTTAAGTAGTCGACACTGACTTACAACTCCGATGACATCTTTTTGATAAAAATCTGGATTCATAGAATGGTATCTTAAATATAACTCGGTTCCAGTGGCTATAGCACTGTTGTCGACACTATCTACCAACTCTCAGACTGTTTTTGACTAAAACTTGGACTCAGAGAATGGTTTATCAAAGTAAATCAGCTCCAGTTGATAGACCTCGCAGGACAGTTTTGACCAAATCTGGATTCTGAGGATGGTATCTGTAAAGAACTCATCCGCACTGGCTAGTTAAAATAAATGTCACTGATAAAAATGCTCATACCCTTGTTCACGACATGAATGTGATACATGTCACACAAAACAACTTTTTGTCGAAAACCTGTATTTCTTTGAACTGCTTAGAGTTAAGAACACAACGAAAATTAAAGCAATATCCGCGAGGCTGACCGAAATGGCCATTTAGTACCACCTAATTTAGCCAAAATAAATAGATTTGTTACCAATCGCTGAGATGAGTCTAATTTGGAATGATTGCTTTTATTGGTCGGTCAGAGTATTTGAGAATCAACGAAGAATCCCAATTTTCCGCGGGATTTTACAAGTATAAGAAGTATTGGGAAAATGCTCCATAATTTCAGCCCAAGAACAGACTTATCGTCGGTGTAAAGCTGAAACTGAGAAGAAGCATACATAATATTTATTTAGCGTGAGTGTCGATCAATGAATGCAGACTTCATTTCACTAAAAATCAGCAGGTTTAATAAAATGCCAACTTTCTTTATGATGTTTTTTGCCCGTTAGTTAATTATTCGTCAAAAAGTACCATGTTGATATTTTTTCAAACTCTAATTATGGTGTAAGAGATAAGACAAGTAAAATTACGACTGACCATTAAAAACTATAGGCCACCTGAGTTCAAGTCTGGAGATACACATCCTCTCAGTCTTTTTGCTCAGGATCAACTTTAGATTCGAAATCTTAAGCTTTCATCTTTCTGTCCCACTTATTGTACAATATGGTAATTGGACATATTTTACACTGATACACATATACCAAAAGGGTATACTGTTTACATGTTAGATATATTTGTAATAGATTCACTATTATACGAGAACGATAACAGTTGAATTGCCTTATCAAAACAACTGAAATAATTCCCGTTTAATGGTGAATCTATTGTAGGATGTAACCTCCTAACAAAACACTATTAGTTTTTTTGTGCCAAATTTGTATTTTTAAACGATGGATACTTTTCCCTATTTTTCTATTCTTTCTGACATTTTTTTTTCAAAACGCAAAATGTCTGCTTGGATACGTGAAGTAAGGCTGTAATTAAGCCGTTACACATTCTAAGAAAAGCAAGTTAGATATTAAGAACGTGGAAATAATGACTTTTAATTACTACTTGTTATCATATAATTTTCCGAAAATAAATGTCAAAATACCAGCAAGAACATTTTTAATGAGAAATGATTGGTACTTTCATCGATGCACAGTCTTTTTATTTATGATAACGATTGCTTATTATAATGTAATTTGTGTCTTTGATTGTGATACCATATTGAAATATTAATGAAAGAGTTTGCTCCAAAATATATGTTATCTTTTCTGATACCAAGAAAACTTTACGACGATAGCACTGGAGTCCGATTCTGGAAAAAAGATCCCTTATAGCACTTTCGAAAATCGAGTCTCAAAATCAGTCTGTGGTAAAAAAAGTCCAATATGGATTCATTTTGTTATCTTAAAGTTATTCCAGGTCATGCGGAAGCTTTTATACAGAACAACATGGATCCTGGGCTGACTGTGCGTACGCACAGGCTGATATGGATCCATGCTGGGCTCAAATGCCTTAGGGAACCTTTTTTCTAGATACCGGTTTATACTTTTATACCATATATGGGTAAATGAACAAATCGTCACGTCCGGATAAAATGGCTTATTTGTATGCATTGAATTAAGCCAGTTTCCGCTATATAGTGACATACACAATTATTTCCTTATTACTGACTGATTGTATTTGACAGTTCTTTGTCTAATCGTGTTGCTACATTAACGCTTTCCAAAACGTCAAAATTTGCGATTGTTGTATTTTGAACATATTCATAGTGTTCTGAAAATAATTCGTATCTATCTTATCTGTTAATGGGTATTTTAACAGACATTTCTACATTCTTCCATTTTTAATAATACGTGTAAAGACACACATTGGAGTGCCACAAAATATTGTAGAAAGTGTTGTCTTTTAATTCCCTTTCGAGAGCTTTTAAGGCAAATTGGCAAAAACATCGAGAAAGCGGACCACTTTATTGATAAAAGTCGTGCTTTAAATTTCAAATACTCGGTCGTTTTACACATGATGGACGTTCGTAGCCCGATCTGTTACGACATTTTTGTAGCCTATCTAATGTAGAGCACCTCTAAAGAGATTCACAAGACGTCGAGATGTTTCGGGCGACAGCGTAAATATTCGGCGATGGAAGATTCCACCACCAAATGTTTACAACTTCGCCCGAATAGGTCCGGATACGTAAAGAATGTTAACGACGTCGCACGAGGAGTTACGACGTCGCGTGAATCTCTTCAGGGGGTTGACTACATTAGTTTGAAAGCCGCTATGAATTCTCTAAAGCTGTTTATGCAAGCGAAAACCAAAATTAACCGAAAATGCTTATTGTCGAGGCGTTTTATCTATACGATCAAAAATGATTAATTCTAACGATAGTCTTCGCCAACTTGATTTGGACTGGAAATACCAAACAAATTAAAGCAATATCCGCGAGGCTGTCCGAAATGGCCATTTAGTACAATTTAATTTGTCCATAATAAATAGATTCGTTCCAAGTCTCTGAGATGTATCTAATTGGTACGCTTGTTGCGTTCACAAACGTTAGTACAGTTTATCGTCCTTATTCAGAATTAGTATTTTTCAAGTTCATTTCTTGTTAAGAAAACTACAGAAACGAGGAATACCAGTACTAGAATTTTATTTTTGCTCTCCCCTCCCCGTTCACTTTATTGTTTCTGTGATATGTTGATCTGATATCATGCTCCGCTTAAAGGGGCCCATTTTAGATTTTTCAAGGATCAGAACATCATGGGGAAAGTCATAGGTTGCATTGTTGTGTGGTACATTGCATTATCTAGGACCAAAAAAAGGAATGTTAGCGATTTTACATTTTTCTCCTATCTATCAATCCCAGTTTCCCATAAATAGTTTTATAGATATAAATGACGGCTATGTCAGCTACTAGTATATAAATGTACATATTAGATCTAGAAGGACTAAGTTTACTTCATTAGAAATTTCCTTGCACAGCAAATATCTAGCCATGCAGGTTGACCATTCCATACAATATTTCTTGATTATATTTTCTACCTCTGACAACCTAGCATGGGCCCCTCTAAGTCCTGGCAAAGCACAAAATTTTACACCCCTGCATCACGTACGCATTGCGTCAATTTGACATTTACGCCCAAAATATGACGAACGACTAACCATTTTTGGAAGTGCTCCAGCCTTGAGGTGTGCGCAGAATTGTGTATGTGAAAGGCCTGAAATAATGTCGTTTTGGGGAAAATACCAAGACATCGATTGGCGTTGTTTATTTTTTCTTCAGAAATTCAGAAAATGTAGGAGCAATAACGCTCTCGTAATATTAATTCTTCTACAGAATCTATTTATCGCAGCGATTGTAACCTGAAAAACTTGATGAATTGGATTGGTAATGGCTTGAGAAATGGGAATTGTTAAAATACGGTTTATTTACAAAACGTGTCTAACATTTCCGACATTTTGTTACACATGAGAATACTCTTACTCCTCTGGTAAAATAGCCCCGATACATACATAAGATATATACAAATTAAAATCATTAGAGCGATTTCGGTAGAATCAACGCTTATGCCAATGCGAGATAATTGACCCGTTTTTTATTAACGACCCTTAATATTTTTATATTGGACTTGAATAATATTATATCAATTCGATTTTGGAATCGATTCTAAAAACCGGCATTATCGCCCATTTTAATCGGGTTACATATTGAATAAATGATATATTCAAGTATTATTAGCATTTAACTTCCTCTAAAACCCATGGACTCTCATTCGTGGGATCCGGGATACCCCAGTCACGGCAAATATCTTTTCAGACAAAATTGTCTTCCACCAATGGTTTGACCTTTGTGGGCTAGCAGCTGGAAGATCTTTCAGGATGTTGTGATACATATGGCACTGGTATGAGAAACAAAAGGAACCATGACAAGGTGTTCCAGTCGCCGTGATATGACTTTAGCAATTGAAATAGGCGTTAAACCCCAAAAAATAAATAATCTCAAATGGCATATATTTCGGCAAGTTTTTTTCGTTTCGGAAAATAAAATAAACCAGTAAGACTGAGCAAACACATTTGCGAGCACAATATCATATAGTTTCCACAAACATCAGGTTTGTTTCAATTTAATGTTCTGCTGTTGAATATTCATCTGGGAATACATTCAAAATGGTACGCGAAACAAGAAATTTCATTTCGAGACATTGTATTTAAATTTGACCCGGCAAGTTAGAAAAACCACCAAGAAGAGATGATAGTATCAATCCTATGTCTCGATTAATAACTTGGCAGAGCAGCTGTAGCTATCAGCTCGAGATACTCCGCCAGATCATTCATCTCGAGGTATAGCATTTTGTGTTTGCCTTACCATATTCTGATTGTGTGGAAATTGAATTTATTTAAGCTCTTTCAAACAGAAAATAGCGGTTGACGACTACAAAAGCTTCTAAAAATGATATGTTTGCTAACATTATTTCAAATATATATAAAAAGAGGGTCATTATATGGCCCTATATCGCTCCACTGGCTTTTAGGCTTTTGACTGTTAGACTACGAGATTCTTCAATGAATACAATAGATGTCTATCCAAAGATATCAATGCTTCGCCACAATAAAATCGATTAAGTGGTTATGGAGGAGAAATGTTTCAAACATTAAAATTACACTATGTTTCATGTAGCAAAATAAACCCAATCCACAGGGGCCATGATTTTTATCCGATCCAACTTTTTTCAAAAGATCTTATGGAGAACTGTACATTGAACATTCAGACTAAATTACAATGACATCATACCCGGTATGAGGAGTTTTAGAGAAGAAGATTCCTGTACAGTTTGATTTAAGTTCGTCCAGAAGTTTTGCAGACGAAGATTTTTAAATATTTTTCCGAAAATTTAATTCAATTGATTCATTTAAACTTTCAGTTCTAAACGGAATTTATTTTTGTTCGAGGGACTTTGGAAGAGATGCAATCAAGGAAGATCCCTGTGAAATTTTGTTAAAATTGGTCCAGTAGTTTTGGTAGAGAATATTTTTTAAAGATTTTTCTAAAATTTGAATGAATAAAGTTAATCAAAATTTCGAAAATTTGAATAAATAAAGTTAATCAAAATTAAATTTCTACATGGAATTTAGTTTTTTAAGGAACTTAGTAGGTAGTTATGCAAGGAAGCTTCCTGTGAAGATTGGTTGAAATTGGTCCAAGATTTTTAAAGATTTTTCGAAAATTTTATTTATTTGATTTGATTGAAATTAAAGTTCTACACGGAATTTAATATTTTGAGCAATTTGGAATAGATTGATACAAGGAAGATTCCTGTGAAGTTTGATTGAAATTGGTCCTGTACTTTTGGAGAAAAAGATGTTTAAAAAAAGTTGATGCATGGATGGATGGGCGAATGGACGGACTCACGGACGGACGCAAGACCAACACAGGGCTCTGACATAAGCCCCACTGGCCGGCCAGTGGAGTTAAAAAGAAGAAAATACTGGTTTTCAACAATTTTTCTTTTATAACAATGTGTTCAATGTCTGTTTTATTTTGGACACCAACAAGCTATAGGCAACTGGATATCATTTCATTCAGCCAAATTCCATCACTAAGATGTCTGTATCAAATATTGGCGAAATAAAAGCAACAGTGCGTATATCGTAGAACCAATGTGAATTGTTTGTCAATAAGAAGGGAGCGTGTCCTAATAGGCTTCTTACAGCTGCCGAATAAATGCTAAAAATAGTGTTGTTCTATTGATAAATAAGGAAATCAACAAGCGTTTGTTTCATTTTCGAAGGTGACGTGTGTTTCATGTGCTTTCTGCAGATTTCATGGATATTCACGGGATAATGCTATATAGGACTGTCTGACGTATCCATTCTGAAATATTGGTAAGTAGGACAGTATTGTACATTTGTTTCCAAAGTGCATTCTATAAATAATCACCTGTCAAATAACAATGTTCATATCGTCACTTTTCAACGAAAACATCGTAACTACAGCTTAAAACAAGCTGCAGTTAGGAGGTTTTCGTTAAAAAGCAACGATATCCATGTGCACTTAGAGGCGGTTCTAACACATCGCTTACCTTTTTTGAAAATATCATTAAATGTTATGATGCTTTTTTCATCAAATGTTCTTAAGTTTTAGTACATTTTATTTTGTCGTCAATAATTTAACATTTAACATAGGAAGTGTCTAAACTGACGTTTGATGAAGGATTATGCAGTGTTTTTAATACAGAATACATAAAAGTATATTAATTTGATAAACTATTCGTCTTCTTTTGATTTGTTTTATTTATATTGTGTAATTAATTTCTTCGTATTTGTTATTTTGCTACCCCTTCTCTTACAATCAATTCTTAAACAATTCGGACTATTGTCCTTTTCATTCTTCTTTAGAAATAATTTTGGGCAGTTGTAGAATTTCAATAGGCTAAACTAAATAAATGTTGATAATTTGCATTCCCCCTTGCCCCTATAGAGCTATAACTTAGAGCGTGTAATGGCTTTTCAAAATGCAATATTTCATCAAACTCCTTCTTTTAGGGTCGTCTCAAATTAGTTCTCTCAGCATATGATTTTGAATTTGAATTAATAAATTTAGAATGCATTTGCACAATCTGATATCTCTTGCTTTAACCCCGAAATATTTTTGTGCAAAGATATCAACATAGCAATTTGACGTATTAATATGGTTCGGCTTATATTGTGCCCAAGTTCTTTAGAGCAAGATTATTTATCTGGAAAATATTCCCCTAACAAACTGGTTTCTTCGGTAGGGAATTAGATTTATGTGTTTTGGAAAAGAGAGAGTAATTCTATTACGGATTCCTCTTCAAGTTCCTGTAGATAGCTAGATTAACTCCTCGGGATATTTGTATTGGAATATATAGAAACAAGAAAGACGCACAGAGAGAGCGAAAGAGTATCAGCACGGTGGATAATCACGTGATACAACAATTTCAAAAAATCTTAAATAATTTTGTTAATACTGAGCCGATTTCAATTCGTTTTAAAGCATAGAAAGTGGATAGACATCTCGCATTAGATTGGTGTGATGGATTTTTGAAAAATCAGCTGATAAAAAGTTATTGAAGATCAACCGAAAGTTTGGTTGCTCTAGAATAACTTTTCTATCAGTTGATTTTTAGAAATCCAACGCATCAAGCTTATTTCGTGTATTTACTCACATTCTCTGCTTCAAACCGAATTCAAATTGGTCAAGTATTAACAAAATGAATAATGATTTTTTGAAATTATGAGTCATGTGATTATCCACCGTAATGAGATAAAAAGAAAGAAATGGAGATGGATAGAGAGAGAGAAGACATATAAAAAATTGTTGCCCGTCATGCTTTACACTTACGTCGTGAAAAGTCCATAACCAAATTTCGAGAAGCGGTTCAGACTCGGCAACGGTCGACCAGATGTCTTATTTGGAAAATGAATATATCATAAGATAGGCTAAACATCATGTTTTAGAAAAGTATATAAGAGTGAAAGGTACTGACTAAATCACACTAGCAAGAATGTAGTATTAGCGGGACGGGTCACATATACATTAAAATTATTCCCAAACGACAAATTTGTAGTGATTGAATGGTGCTTAGTGACCCTTTGAGATAGTCCAAAGCGTTACCAACTGCGTCATGCCCGCGGCATTGAACATGTACACATAGATCTGTAAAGAACTGAACATTTAAATTTTGTTTATTCTAGCATACAGCACACAGAGATGCAATATGGCTTTTACAAGTATTAGATAAACGTGAATTTTATCCACGTCTTCTTCTAGAAAGAAAAGAAACCTACACGTATTTTCGAAAGACCATTTATTAAAAATTGCTACTCTAATGGAGAATCCGTATTTTAATCAGATTAACGCGCTATGCTTCCTTTCCTTTTGACCCGTGGAATTAATGCGATGCATCACACAACTGCACATTTTCAGACTGATCCAAATTTGTTTTGATACCCGAGTTAAATTTCGCATGCCACTGTTCTAAAAATGGCTAGCTAATTAATTTCACAAGATGTAGTGACTTGTAAGATTACCCTAAGACAATTGTGTCCCCTATAAATTAAGAACGTGTTACACAAGATATCCCCCATGTCAATAAATTTTCCGATTAGAAAACGAGGAAGTTGAATTACATTAGCTGCTATTGATTTTAGGAGCGTTTTGCACGACCTTTCAATGCTACATTTCAACACCAGTGTACGGATTGTTCTTTTAATTGAATTGATGCAATTACAACAATTACATCTTAGAACTGAAGTGAGAATTTCAAAATGTTAGTATTCCATCATAAAATTATCGTCGTTTTTCTTGGGAAAGCCTGTAACTGTAGCTTGTTTTAAGCTGTAGTTGCACAGTTTTTGAAGAAACAGAACCACAATATGGAAAATCTGCATGCTGGTATTCAACAGCATTTCAAAGATAGTGGACGTGCTTTCGTGAAAAAATAAGTGTAATTCATTTTTGTTCGAAATGGCCTGAATATGCCATCCTGCAAAACGTTCACAACACTAACGTCACAAGCTTAATAAATGAATAAATAATACACTAATAGCCAAACGTCATTAAAGCGACATTCGTGTGTAATAATGCCTCAAACTTGAAGATTGTGGGATATTTAAATTGAAGCGACCCAAAAAATATAAATAACCATATTTTCCCCTTAAATGCCCCTACTAGCAATTCGTATTAATTGCTAGATTAATAGTTATAAGAGGATCACGTTTACGTCTGAAATTCACAAAAAGTAAAGGGAAAAACAAGTAACTCTCAGTTTTTTCTTTACTTTTGATAAGACAGACATAAATATAATCCATTTTCACATGTGACTCCCTTAAGAATTCAAATTCCTTGAAATGAGACAAAACTTTGCGATTTATTTTATTCAAACAGTTGGGAAAATCGTCTAGACAATATTTATTTCGTGTAAATTCTAAAACACAAAACTGTAAAATAAAGAAGATGAAATGTAATTTTACATCCATAACGATTCAGGGACGTTGACAAGATTGCTAAACGAAACAAAATTAATACAATGCATAAGCAGAAGACGAAAAAAAGATACAAATTCAAAACAAGAGGACCATGATGGTCCTATATCGCTCACCTGAACCAAAATGATATGAGCAACATTTTTGTTCAATTCAATAAATATTTATGACTTTAAGACTGAAAACGAACTTATGGTCAATGACGTGAAAATCGAACTCATCCAAGATCTTATGGTGCTCAACATTGTGTCCAAGATTTGTCTTGTTTGATAAATAATTGTAGATTCTGGAGTATATACAAGATCGAAAACAGCCGAAAACAGCAATTTTGTCAAATTCAAGGGCACATTACTCTCAACTTTTTCATCAGATCAGACTGAAAATCAAACTCATCCCAGAACTTATGATCCCCAACATTGTGTCCAAGTTTTGTCTTGATTGATCAATAATTGTAGATTCTAGAGTATAAACAATGTCGTAAACAGCAGAAAACGGCAATTTTATCAAATTCAAGGGCACATAACTCTCGACTTTGTGATAAGATCAGGCTGAAATTCAAATTCATCCGAGATCTTATGATACCCAACATTGTGTCCAAGATTTGTCTTGATTGGTCAATAATTGTAGATTCTAGAGTGTAAATAAGTTCGAAAACAGCCGAAAACAGCAAATTTGTCTAATTCAAGGGCACATAACTCTCGACTTTTTGATCAGATCGGACTAAAAATCAAACTCGTTCAAGATCTTATAGTCTCAAACATTGTGTCCAAGTTTTGTCTTAATTGATAAATAATTGTAGATTCTAGAGTGTAAACAATGTCAAAAACAGCCGAAAATGGCAATTTTATCAAATTCAAGGGCACATAACTCTCATCTTTCTGGTCAGATCAGACTGAAAATCTAACTCATTTGGGATCTTATGGTCTCCAACATTGTGTCCAAGATTTGTCTTGATTGGTCAAAAATTGTAGATTCTAGAGTGTAAATAAGGTCGAAAACAGTCGAAAACGGCATATTTGTCAAATTCAAGGGCTCATAACTCTTGACTTTCTGATCAGATAAGACTGAAAATCAAACTCATCCGAGATCTCATGGTCCCAAACATTTTGTGTAAGTTTTGTCTTGATTGATGAATAATTGTAGATTCTAGAGAGTAAACAAGGTAAAAAACAGCCGAAAATGGCAATTTTGTCAAATTCAAGGGCACACAACTCTCCTTTTTCTGGTCAGATAAGACTGAAAATCGAACTCATCCGAGATCTTATGGTCTGCAACATTATGTCCAAGATTTGTCCTGATTGATTAATAATTGCAGATGCTGGAGTGTAAACAATGTCAAAACTATGTATTTTTCGCATTCAAGGGCAGATAACTCCTGACTTTCTGGTTTGATCTGACCCATAATTAAACTCATCCGAGATCTTATGGCCATACATGTTTTGACCAAGTTTGGTCACGATTGGCTTTTATTTGTAGATGCTAGAGTGTAAACACGAAATTGTGGACGGACGGACGGACAGACAGACAGACGGACGACGGACAAAAAGTGATCACAATAGCTCACCTTGAGCACTTTGTGCTCAGGTGAGCTAATAAATTATACTGATAACGTCAATAAACGAAGGAAAGCGTTTCTTACAACGCAACGAAGTCTTTTGCCAGGCATGTAAGGACGTAAACCAAAGTTTCATATTAATTTAAATCCAAGTTGGGAGAGAGATATATTATTAAAAGGTAATTTGTAAAACCAGCTGAACCGCCTTTAGAAAATTTGGTACTTCTCGAATTATTGCAATAAAGAGACGAGCAAAACTTCAAATCAAAACAATCTTTAATACTTAACGAACAAGCTCTTCTTGTAGTCTTCAATAGCAAAACATTTAGAATATGTTCAATCGGTGTCTGGACTGACAATTTCAATCCATCAATTCGATTTAGAAATTCAGAAGTAGAATCCCGATTTTGAAATTCAAGAGCAGTTTAATCTATCACGTGTGTATAAAGGTCCCCTAAATGTCAGTCTTCTTGATTTATTTGTTATGGAATTGAACCGTCGCGCCGAAAAATTCAATTAAGATTTCACGACAAGATTCACGCGTGTCTGAAAGTTCAGATTCTCTGTCCACCATCCTTCATCTTTTCCTAAACACACACACACTGGGTGGTGAACTCGGCCAAAGCAAGGGACGTTTTTTCGCGATCAATGTATTCCGTCGGTGTTGTTATAAAATATCGTAACTACGGCTTTATCGAAGCCGTAGTTACGAGATTTTATAACAACACCGACAGTTGGCAATACAAAACGGTAATCCCGGTCTGTTTTTAGAACAAGTTCATCAAAAATATCTATAAACTCACATTTAAACGTAAAATATCTATACCTTGTTATAGCGAAAACTGTTTTAGTTCACCACCAGTGACATACGAAAACGTATTTTTTTATTTCTGCATCTTCCATTTTATCCTTAATAAAGTTAGAACAGTATTTTAAAGAGACATTACATTGTTATTTCATTTTATCAAAGTATGTTTTGATGTAAAGATTGGTTATTCTAAAGTTTTAAATGGTATTAGCTTTTCTTTCAATTGTTGGTTATAAGGCAAATAAATTGTTTTAAACGTGAGAGAGAAAATGACAAATTCAATTTATATGTAAACTATAGTTTAACACGAACGATTAATTTGACTTAAAAAAAATATATTCCTCGTAAATGGCACAATACTTTGGATTGAAATTTTCAGAATTGTCATAAGAAAATAATTTACAAGAAGATATCTATGTACTGTCTCTTTAAAAATAAGACTGTAAGTAAGTATGGATAACAAATATGAATTCTAATTACAACTGATCGTATACAAATGTCCAATATCAATAACACCCAAGAAGACCTTCAACAAAATTGGCCATGGACCCGTTGATTTCAATTGTGTAGCATGGTTTAAACAGTCGACAAACTTTCGCGTCGTATATCTATAAAAGAACCAAACGAAAAATTACATTTTGAACATGCCCATGGCGTTCTGAATAAAAAATGGTTTCTATCTTATCTGTTCAAGTTTTTAAACAGATATTTCTAGGTTCCCCCACTTTTCAATGAAATGTGTTAAAATACACATCGGAATGCCACAAACTATTGAAAAAAGTGTTGTCTTGTAATTCCTTTTCGAGAGCTTTTAAAGCAAATTGGCAAAAATATCGAGAAAGTGAACCACTTTATAGATGAAAGTCGGGCTTTAAATTTCAAATACTCAGTCGCTTTACACATGATGGACGTTCATAACCCTATCTGTCAAGAAAAATGTGTAGCCTACTTAAGGTAGACCACCTCTAAAGAGATTCACAAGACGTCGAGATTGTTCGAGCGACAGCGTAAATATTCGGCAGTGGAAGATTCCTCTATCTAACGTTTACGACTTAGCCCGAATAGGTCCGCATACGTAAATAATGTTAACGACGTCTTCGGGGGGTTGACTACATTAGTTTGAAAGCCGCTACGAATTCTCTAAAGCTGTTTATGCAAGCGAAAACCAAAATTAACCGAAAATGCTTATTGTCGAGGCGTTTTATTTATACGATCAAAAATGATTAATTCTAACGATCGTCTTCGCCAACTTGATTTGAACTAGAAATACCGCACAAATTATAGCAACATCCGCGAGGCTGTCCATAATGGCCATTTAGTACAATTTAATGTGTCCATAATAAATAGATTCGTTCCAAGTCTCTGAGATGTATCTAATTGGTGCGCTTGTTGCGTTCACAAACGCTAGTACAGTTTATCGTCCTTATTCACAATTCGTATTCATCAAGTTCATTTCTTGTTACGAAAACTACAGAAACGAGGAATACTAGTATGCTTATTGTGCTCTCCCCTCCCCGTTCACTTTATTGTTTCTTTGATATGTTGAACTGATATCACGCACCGCTGAAAGGTTTCCAAGCTAGGTTTTTCAAGGACCAGAACATCATAGGGAAAGTCATAGGTGGAATTCTGGTGCGGTACATTGCATTATCTAGGACCAAAAAGAAAGCAATGTTAGCGCTTTTACATTTTTCTCCTATCTATCAATCCCAGTTTCCCATAAATAGTATTATAGATATAAATGGCGTGTATGTCAATTATATACATGTACATATTATATCTAGAAGGACTAAGTTTACTTCATTAGAAATTTCCTTGCACAGCAAATATCTAGCTATGCAGGTTGACCATTCCATACAGTTTTTCTTGGTTATATTTTCTACCTCTGATAACCTAGCATGGGTCCCTCTAAGTCCTGGTAAAGTTCAAAATTTTAAGCCCCTGCATCAAGTACACATCGCGTCAATTTGACATTTTACGCCCGAAATATATGTTGAACGACTAACCATTTTTGGAAGTGCTCCAGCCTTGAGGTGTGCGCAGAATTTTGTATGTGAAAGGCGTGAAATAATGTCGTTTTGGGGAACGTACCAAGACATCGATTGGCGCTGTTTATTTTTTCTTCAGAAATTCAGAAAATGTAGGAGCAATAACGCTCTCGTAATATTAATTCTTCTACAAAATCTATTTATCCCAGCGATTGTAACTTGAAAAACTTGATGAATTGGATTGGTAATGGCTTGAGAAATGGGAATTGTTAAAATACGGTTTATTTACAAAACGTGTCTAACATTTCAGACATTTTGTTACACATGAGAATACACTTACTCTTCTGATAATATAGCCTCCATACATACATAAGATATATACAAATTAAAATCATTAGAGCGATTTCGGTAGAATCGATGCTTATGCCAATGCGAGATAATTATCCCGTTTTTTATCAACGACCCTTCATATTTTTGATATTGGACCTAAGTATTAATTCATCAATTCAATTTTGGAATCGATTCTAAAAACTGGCATAATCGCCCATTTTAATCGGGTTACATATTGAATAAATAATATCTTTCAGTATTAATAGCATTTAACTTCCTCTAAAACTCATGATTTTCATTCGTGGGATCCCGGATTCCCCAGACACGGCAAATATCTTTTCAGACAAAATTGTCTCCCACCAATGGTTTGACCTTTGTGGGCTAGCAGCTGGAGGATCTTTTAGGATGTTGTGATACATAAAGCACTGGTATGAGAAACAACAGGAACCATGACAAGTTGTTCCAGTCGCCGTGATATGACTTTAGCAATCGAAAAAGGCGTTAAACCCCCAAAATCAAATAATCTCAAATGGCATATATTTCGACAAGTTTATTTCGTTTCGGAAAATAAATTAAACCAGTAAGACTGAGCAAACACATTTACGTGCAAAATATCATTTAGTTTCCACAAACAGCAGGTTTGTTCAATTCAATGTACTGCTGTTGAACATTCATCTGGGAATACATTCAAAATGGTATGCGAGACAAGAAATTTCATTTCGAGACATTGTGTTTCAAATTGACCCGGCAAGTTAGAAAAAAACACAAAGAAGAGATGAGAGTGGCAATGATGTGTCTCGATTGATAATTTGGCAAAGCAGCTGTAGCTATCAGCTCGAGATGCTCCGCCAGATCATTCATCTCGAGGTATAGCATTTTGTGTTTGCCTGACCATATTCTGAATGTGTGGAAATTGAATTTGTTTAAGCGTTTTCAAACAGAAAATAGCGGTTGACGACTACAAAAGCTTCTAAAAATGATATGTTTGCTAACAGTATTTCAAATGTATATAAAAAGAGGGTCATTATGGCCCTATATCGCTCCACTGGCTTTTAGACTTTAGACTTTTAGACTACGAGATTCTTCAATGAATACAATAGATGTCTATCCAAAAATACCAATGCTTCGCCACAATAAAATCGATTAAGTGGTTATGGAGGAGAAATGTTTCAAAATTTCATTAAAATTACACTATGTTTCATGTAGATAAATAAACTCAATCCACAGGGGCCATGATTTTTATCCGATCCATTTTTTTCAAAAGATCTTATGGAGAACTGTACATTGAACATTAAGTCAAAATCACAATGACATCATACCCAGTATGAGGAGTTTTAGAGAAGAAGATTCCTGTGCAGTTTGGTTTAAGTTCGTCCAGAAATATGCAGACGATGATTTTTAAATATTTTTCCGAAATTTTAATTCAATTGACTTATTCAAAATTTCAGTTCTAAACGGAATTTATTTTTGTTTGATGGTCTTTGGAATAGATGCAATCAAGGAAGATCCCAGTAAAATGTTGTGGGAATTGGTCCAGTAGTTTTGGTAGAGAAGATTTTTTTTTAAAGATTTTTCGAAAATTTTAATAAATTAAGTTATTAAAATTAGATTTCTATACGGAATTTAGTTTTTATGGAACATAGTAGATAGTTATGCAAGGAAGCTTCTTGTGAAGTTTGGTTGAAATTGGTCCGACAGTTTTGGAGAAGTAGATTTTTTAAAGATTTATCGAAAATTATATTTATTTCATTTAATTGAAATTACAGTTCTACGTGGAATTTAATTTTTTGAAGGAATTTGGAATATGCAAGGAAGATTTCTGTGACGTTTGGTTGAGATAGGTCTAGTTATGTTGGAGAAAAATGTGTTTAAAAAAAGTTGATGCATGGATGGATGGACGAATTGACGGACTCACCGACGGATGCAAGACAGACACAGGGCCTTGACATAAGCCCCGCTGGCCGGCCAGTCGTGCTGTATTGGTGTTACGTACGTACAAAATAAGACCCTTGACTAAAAAGCACTTTTTGGTACACTCCGTGGAAAAATTACGGCCTGGCTCGTTTTCACAGAAATCTTGAGTCAGAGGATGTTTTCTGATAAGAACTCAGCTCCAGTGGCTTGCTTTACCCAAAACCTGCATTTGGCGGATGAAATCTGATAGGATCTTAGGTCTACTGGATAGCTCTATGGTCGACACTAACTAACAACTTCCAGGCCCCTTTTGATAGGAATCTGGATTCAGAGGATGAAATCTGATAGGAACTTCGCTCCGTTGACAATTACTTTTGAAGTTCACACTAAAGTTACAACTCCCATGCTTTTTACCCAAGATCTAGATGGACAGATATTTGATAGGGACTCGACCCTAGCTGTCGACACTAACAACTTCCATGTCCCTTTTGACAGATATCTGGATTCAAAGGATGGTATCATATAGGAACTTTGCTCTGTTGACAAGTTTTGAAGTCTACACTAACAAACATCTCCGATGCATTTTTACCCAAGATTTGGATTGACAGAATGTTATTTGATAGGAACTCGACCCAGTTGCTAGTTCTGTTGTCGACACAAACAACTTCCGGACCTGTTAACTCCAATGGCTATAGTTCTGTTGTCGAAACTATCTACCAACTCTCAGACTATTTTTTACAAAAACTTGGATTCAGAGAATGGTTTCTCAAAGTAAATTAGCTCCAGTTGATAGAACTCACAGGACAGTGTTGACCAAATCTGGATCCTGAGGATGGTATCTGTAAAAACTCATCCGCACTGGCTAGTTAAAATAAATGTCACTGATAAAAAATGCTCATGCCCTTTTTCACGACATGAATGTGATACATGTCACACAAAACAACTTTTTGTCGAAAACCTGTATTTCTTTGCAATGCTTAGAGTTAACAACACAACGGAAATTCCAGCAATATTCGCGAGGCTGACCGAAATGGCCATTAAGTGCGATCTAATATAGCCAAAAAAAAAAAAGATTTGTTACCAATTGCTGAGATGAGTCTAATTTGGAATGATTGCTTATACTGGTCGGCCAGAGTATTTGAGAATCAACGAAGAATCCCAATTTTCCGTGGGATTTTACAAGAATAAGAAAAATTGGGAAAACACTCCATAATTTTCAGCCAAAGAACAGACTTATCGTCGGCGTAAAGCTTAAACTGAGAAGAAGAGTACATAATCTTTATTAAGAGTGGGTGTCGATCAATGAATGCAGACTTCATTTCACTAAAAATCAACATGTTTGATAAAACGCGAACTTTCTTTATGATTTTTTTGGCGGGGCGGTAGTTTGTTATTCGTCAAATAAATCCTTGTAGACATTTTTCAAACTACATGTATAAGTTTGGTGTAAGAGATTAGTTCAGAATAATCACGACTGGCCATAAAAAATGTATTGCCCATTAGAGTTAAGATCTGGAGATGCAATCCCTTTCAGTCTTTTTGTTCTAGATCGACTCTAGAGTTTTCCATTTAAAGTTTTCATCTCTCTGTCCCACTAACTGTTTAAACTAATAATTTGACAGATATAAAACTGCAACACGTAAATCAGAATAAGTAAACCGTTTACATTTTGAATCTACAATTTTATTAGCGTTTTGCCAAATTTGTAATTTTAAACGGTGGATAATTTTCCCTGTTTCATTTTCTATTCTTTCTGACATTTTTCAAACAAAAAAACGTCTGCTAGGATTATGTGAAGTAAGCCTGAAATTAAGCCGTCACAGATTTTTAGAAAAGCAAATTTTATATTGAGAACAGGGAAATAATCACTTTTAATTATTACAAACGCCTTGTTATCATACAGTTTTCCGAAAATAAATGTCAAAATACCAGCAAGATTTTGTATAAAGAGAAGTTATTGGGACTTTCATCAACGTACAAGCTAGGTTTTATGTATAATTACGAATGCCTATTATTTGTAATTTGTGTCTTTGATTTTGAATGCATATTACAATATTAATGAAAGGGTTTGTTATGAATGATAAATTATCTTTTCTGGTACTAAGAAAGCTCACCGGAAATAACACTGGATGCGTAAATTCCTAACCCATTACCTACCAGATGGCAAAATTTTGACTGTTTCTAATTCAAAGATGATGCAGACAACAATTTCAAGTAAATATGGTTTTATAGTTTTAGTGTAGAATATCACTAATAATTTCGTCACTTTCCACAATGTTTTTCAAAGCCTTTGTCTTGAAGTACGACAAAAAATCGTCAATGTTTTGGAATGGGTCAAATAAGGATCCATGCTGCTATAAGTAAGCCATTACAGGTCACGAGGATGCTTTTTACAGACCGAAATTGGTCCTGGTCAGAATGTGCGTATGCACAGACTGATCTGGATCCATGTTGGGCTCAATGCATTTACGGACATTTTTCTAGATACCGGCTTATACTTGTATACCAATGGATAAATGAACAGATTGCCACGTCCGGACAAAATGGCTTATTTGTATGCATTGAATTAAGCCAATTTCCGCTATATAATGACATACACAATTATTTCCTCATTACTGACTGATTGTATTTGACAGTTCTTTGTCTAATCGTGTTACTACATTAACGCTTTGCAAAACGACAAATAACATTTTGAACATGCTCATGGCGTTCTGAATAAAATGTTTCTATCTTGTTTGTTCAGGTTTTTAAACAGATATTTCAAGGTTCTTCCACTTTTTTCATGAAATGTGTTAAAACACACATTGGAATGCCAAAAACGAGTGAAAATGTGTAAACTTTAAATTCCCTTTCGAGAGCTTTTAAGGCAAATTGGCAAAAATTATCGAAAAAGTGAACCTATTTATTGATGAAAGTCGTGCTTGAAATTTCAAATTCTCAGTCGTTTTACACTTGATGGACGTTCATAGCCCTACCTGACACGACGAATTTGTAGCCTATTTAAGATAGACCACCTCTAAAGAGATTTTCACGACGTCGAGATTGTTCGGGCGACAGCGTGAATATTCGGCAGTGGAAGATTCCACCACCAAATGTTTACAACTTCGCCCGAATAGGTCCGGATACGTAAGGAATGTTAACGACGTCGCATGAAGAGTTTCGACGTCGCGTGAATGTCTTCAGGGGGTTGACAACATTGGTTGGAAAGCCGCTACGAATTCTCTAAACCTGATTATACAAGTGAAAACCAAAAAATAACCGACAATGTTTATTGTCGAGGCGTTTTATCTATACCATCAACAATGATTAATTCTAACGATCGTCTTTGCAAACTTGATTTGAACTGGAAATACAAAACAAATCATAGCAATATCCGCGAGGTTGTCCGAAATGACCATTTAGTACAATTTAATTTGTCCATAATAAATAGATTAGTTCCAAGTCTCTGAGATATATCTAATTGGTGCGCTTGTTGCGTTCACAAACGCTAGTATAGTTTATCGTCCTTATTCAGATTTCGTATTTATCAAGTTCATTTCTTGTTACGAAAACTACAGAAACGAGGAATACTAGTATGCTAATTATGCTCACCCCTCCCCGTTCACTTTATTGTTTCTGTGATATGTTGAACTGATATCACGCTCCGCTGAAAGGGGCCCATTCTAGGTTTTCCAAGGATTAAAACATCATGGGGAAAGTCATAGGTTGCATTGTTGTATGGTACATTGCATTATATAGGACCAAAAAGAAAGGAATGTTAGCGCTTTTACATTTTTCTCCTATCTATCAATTCCAGTTTCCAATAAATAGTATTATAGATATAAATGGCGGGTATGTCAATTATATACATGCACATATTAGATCTAGAAGGACTAAGTTTTCTTCACTAGAAATTCCCTTGCTCAACAAATATCTAGCTATGCAGGTTGACCATTCCATGCAATATTTCTTGATTATATTTTCTACCTCTGACAACTTAGCATGGGTCTCTCTAAGTCCTGGCAAAGCACAAAATTTAACGCCCCTGCATCACGTACACATCGCGTCAATTTGACATTTTACGCCCGAATTATGTATGCACAGAATTGTGTATGTGAAAGGCCTGAAATAATGTCGTTTGGGAAACGTACCAAGACATCGATTGGCGTTGTTTATTTTTTCTTCAGAAATTCAGAAAATGTAGGAGCAATAACGCTCTCGTAATATTAATTCTTCTACAGAATCTATTTATCCCAGCGATTGTAACCTAAAAAACTTGATGAATTGGATTGGTAATGGCTTGAGAAATGGGAATTGTTAAAATACGGTTTATTTACAAAACGTGTCTAACATTTCAGACATTTTGTTACACATGAGAATACACTTACTCTTCTGATAATATAGCCTCCATACATACATAAGATATATACAAATTAAAATCATTAGAGCGATTTCGGTAGAATCGATGCTTATGCCAATGCGAGGTAATTGCCCCGTTTTTTATCAACGACCCTTCATATTTTTGATATTGGACCTAAGTAATAATTCATCAATTCAATTTTGGAATCGGTTCTAAAAACCAGCATTATCGCCCATTTTAATCGGATTACATATTGGATAAATAATATATTTCAGTATTATTAGCATTTAACTTCCTCTAAAACTCATGAATTTCATTCGTGGGATCCCGGATTCCCCAGACACTGCAAATATCTTTTCAGACAAAACTGTCTCCCACCAATGCTTTGACCTTTGTGGGCTAGCAGCTGGAATATCTTTTAGGATGTTGTGATACATATGGCACTAGTATGAGAAACATTAGGAACCATGACAAGGTGTTCCAGTCGCCGTGATATGACTTTAGCAATCGAAAAAGGCGTTAAACCACAATAAATTAAATAATCTCAAATGGCATATATTTCGACAAGTTTATTTCGTTTCGGAAAATAAAATAAACCAGTAAGACTGAACAAACACATTTGCGTGCACAATATCATTTAGTTTCCAGATACACCAGGTTTGTTTCAATTTAATGTTCTGCTGTTGAACATTCATCTGGGAATACATTCAAAATGGTGCGCAAGACAAGATATTTCATTTCGAGACATTGTGTTTAAATTTGACCCGGCAAGTACGAAAAACCACCAAGAGGAGATGAGAGTATCAATCCTGTGTCTCGATTAACCCTTTCCCAAACGACAAAATTTTAGGGTGATTCACTTCAAAAACTGCCACAAATGACAAAATGGAAGTTATTAAAGATAACATTTGTGTGAAATATGGTAAAGAAAATATTGAGACAAAAGGAGAAACTGCTGGTAATCAGCAGTTTATCCTTTTGTTTCAATATTTCCCAGGCCTTTTCTATTAGGGACGTCAAAACCAGGTCTTTTTTGGGAAAGGGTTAATAACTTGGCAGAGCAGCTGTAGCTATCAGCTTTAGATGCTCCGCCAGATCATTCATCTCGAGCTTTAGCACTTTGGGTTTGCCTGACCATATTCTGACTGTGTAGAAATGGAACTTATTTAAACTTTTTTTAACAGAAAATAGCGGCTGACGACTACAAAAGCTTCAGATCTAAAAATGATATGAGATGTTTGCTAACAGTATTTCAAATATATACATAACAAGAGGGTTATTATGGCCCTGTATCGATCCACTGACTTTTAGACTTTAGACTTTTATACTACGAGAATTTCAATGAATACAGAATATGTTTATCCAAAGATATCAATGCTTCGCCACAATAAAATCGAATAAGTCGTTATGGAGGGGAAATATTTTTAAAATTTCATTGAAATTACACTATGTTTCATGTAGCAAAAATAAGCCCAATCCACAGCGGCCATGATTTTTATCAGATTCATTTTTCAAAAGATCTTACGGAGAACTGTACATTGAACATTCAGACTAAATTACAATGACATCATACCCGGTATGAGGAGAAGATTCCTGTGCAGTTTGGTTTAAGTTCGTCCAGAAGTTTTGCAGACGAAGACTTTTAAATATTTTTTCCAAAAATTTAATTCAATTGATTTATTCAAAAATTCAGTTCTAAACGGAATTTATTTTTGTTCGACGGTCTTTGGAAGAGATGCATTCAAGGAAGATTCCAGTGAAATGTTGTTGAAATTGGTCCAGTAGTTTTGGTAGAGAAGATTTTTCGACAAAATTGTTAAGGAACATAGTAGATAGTTATGCAAGAAAGCTTCCTGTGAAGTTTGGTTGAAATTTGTCCAACAGTTTTGGAGAAGAGTTTTGAAGATTTATCGAAAATTCTATTTATTTGATTTAATTGTAATTAAAGTCCTGCACGGAATTTAATTTTTTGAAGCAATTTGGAATATGTTCATGCAGGGAAGATTCCTGTGAAGTTTGGTTGAGATAGGTCCAGTTATTTTGGAGAAAAAGATGTTTAAAAAAGTTGACGCATGGATGGATGGACGAATGGACCGACTCACGGACGGACGCAAGACGGACACAGGGCCTTGACATAAGCCCCGCTGGCCGACCAGTCGAGCTAAAAAGCAGAAGAAGCTGGTTATCAACAGTTTCTTTTTTTATGTCAACGTGTTCTTTGCCTTTTCTATTGTGGACACCAACATGCTATAGGCTACTGGATATCATTTCATTCAGCCAAATTCCATCACTAAGATTTCTGTATCAAATATTGGCGAAATAAAAGCAACAGTGCGTATATCGTAGAACCAATGTGAATTGTTTGTCAATAAGAAGGGAGCGTGTCCTAATAGGCGTCATTCCGCTGTCGAATAAATGCTAAAAATAGCGTTGTTCTATTGATAAATAAGGAAATCAACAAGCGTTTGTTTCAATTCTAAAAGTGTCATGTGTTGCATGTGCTTTATGCAGATTTAATGGATATACACGGGATAATGCAATAAAGGCCTGTCTGACATATCCATTCTGAAATATTGGTAAGTAGGACAGTGTTTTATATTTGTTTAATAAGTGCAACCGTAAAGTTTAATAATCACGTGTCAAATAAATATGTTCATTTATTCGCTTTTCAACTGCAGCTTAAAACAAGCTGAAGTTACGAGGTTTTCGTTGAAAATTAAGCAGCGATATACATGTACACTTACAGGCGCTTCTAACGCAACGCTTACCGTTTTTGAAAATAACTTAAAATTTATGAATCATTCTCATTTTTCAACAAGTTCTATATTTATATTGACTTAGTATATGTAGCTTTTAGCAATTGTCGGTAATATTTGAACATATCATAACTAGAACTGATGAAGCTGTTGTTACGGCATTGTCGAACGTAGCCTACGAAATCCTGCATTGACCAACATTTGTCCTACTTTTGTCTCTTGGTTCTCTAAGCCATGTAGCATATGAATACCTTAATTGAGAAACACATACATGTACTTTGTCGTCAATAGTTTAATATTGAACAAAGGAAGAGTCTAAAATGACGTCTGATAAAGTATCATTTAGTGTTTCACATGCAGAAGACATAAATTAAAAGTAAATTAATTTGAGAAATCATTCGTACTCTTTTGATTTGTTTTATAAATTTAGTGTTTGACCTACTTTTTGGACCAATGAAATTGCTGTATATTTTAAAATTTCGTCGCTATATTTCGTATAAACGGGCTGCCAGCTAGTTTATGTGACGTCTTTACATAACCACGCCCCTGTCTCCAATGAACCGCTAGCGAACACTAAGTCAGATAGAGTCTGTATAGTAGATTCTACGCGATATAAATATTCAATGCGCTGCGTGCATTTGAATGTTTATTTCGCGCAGAATTTACTATACAGCCTCTCTCTAATACGTATTGTGTAATTAATTTCTTCTCGTTTGTTAGTGTGCTACCCCTTTTCTCTCAATTCAGCCATTTTCCAGTAATTGAAGCCATTTTGATTTGAGAAAAAATGATTTTTCGACCATTTGCAATTCAAATGGTTTTGCGTTATTTCTTAAGAGGAATACTTCAGTCACTATTTCTGAAATTTTAACCCACACCATTTTTACCAAACTATTTTTATGATCCAACAAAGTAAGTAAGAAAATAGCCATGTTACGGAGCATAAATAAGGTACTGACGGTTAGTTTCTAAAGCTTTAGAGCACAATCAAAGATCGAAAATAAAAGTGATAGGGTCCATTTTGATGTTGAAGCATAACTGGTGGTATACAAATGTACTTTTTAGTGTCATTGGCCTGTAATAACGTGTATCATTTAAATGGAAAACATTTATATTCTACAGTTCTTTTGATTGTTTATATGGGGGTTTGTGAAGTTTTTTGTTATTTAATAATGGTTTGAAATAGTACATTAAATGTTGTAGCTAGTTATTGTCGTATTAAAGAGCTTGAGAAAAAACACAAGTATGTTAGGTGGAACCTTCCGAATAAAACGTAAAAACACAGTTACAAAGACCACCCTTCGTTACGGAGCATATGCATTTGTTTCTTGATTTGGAAAAGAGTTCGGATAAATCCCAATTATTTACTTTATGATATTTCAATTGTTATAAATTATTTTATTCAATGCAAATGAATAGTTTCAAAACATTTTTAGGACAAATGACAAATAGAATGCTATGAAATCATCCCAAAACCTGGGTAAATAAATAAATTTTAAATATCCAATTAAAACACCAGAATCGAGAGAAAATCCATTCCGAAAGCACCAGTAAGGATACCTGTATATGTATATTGAATTCACAACTCTTCTCTTTAGAAATGAACACATAAATAAAGCTTTCTTGTAAAATATATTAGTTACGGAGCATACGTTATGGAAAATGGTTATTGTTTTGTAAAATATTTGGCATAGTTTTACAAATCGCCAACCAAACTATGAATGGTTGTTACTTAAAGATTTCATGTATCTGTAAATCGTTTGGTTGTATGATTTTTTGGCTGTATTACTGTTCAACAACTTCTAAAAGCTTTTCTATTGCAATCTCTTTAGCTTGCATATATTTTATAAATCTCGAAATCGTCTTCTTTATTTTCCCATTTTCCGCCCCCTTTTATTATAGTTTTATATTCTGTAAATTTCCTGCTCTTTGTAACATCGACTTTTGTCGTTTGCACACCCCATAAACTTGGACCTGCCTGAAATTTCGTTGTTGTGGGAGAACTGATAAAAAACGCCAGGGTTCAAGTTGAATCGTTGCAGACATTCTCCCCCACAGTTTGTATTGCAAAGACACGCTATTGATGACATGTGCAAGCAAGCTAGGGATGACGTAAACTGCCATACACGTTTTTCATGCCTTCATTTAATTACGAACTGCTAGTTTGCTTGTTAGATATTAAAGGATACGTCTTCAAAATAAAATGTGTAGATAATCATACGTGTGTGCCTTTGTGTTGGTATATTTCTAGTTACTGTTACGTTGCATTCATGATTAGTTAAAACAATGCCGTTGTCTTCTTTTCACGAAACTACCCCCTGTCTAATCCTAATAAGCTTTCGTGGTTCTGCTGGGCGAAGGACGATGCATTTGTAAATACCGGTTTCTCGTAAGCCATATCCGTGATTCTTTCTCGTGCAGCAATACTGTGAAATGAGATACTGTTACCTGGTCAAAATGGTGTTAATTTTCACAGACTTGTTACTTTCACCATTTGTTTTAATACCGACTAAACTTCTCTCCAGTGTTTTATGACCAATGAATCGTTATACACTCTACCCATTTTTATAACACAAGCTTTATATTTATAAGTTGTCAAATGCAAAAGAGACAAACATAATAAAGCTTTTTAATGGTCTTTCAAATGGTTTCAGTAAACAATAATTATTTTTGTTTCTTGGTTCTAAATTTTTATTGTTCATATCAGATATAGCAATACATACCTTTTCCACTGATGCTCTACAATATATCATGCTCAGAATATTACCCCCTGTCATATGTTGAAAAAGAAATGCCCACATTAATGGTGTGGAATCATGTGATACCACATTTTAAAAACTTTGTCTAAAATTTCTTAATATCCTTTATTGTTGTAGTTTTGTAATCATTATATATCTAATTATTCATTTTACGAACCGTTTTCTATAGTGTTCCTTATATTTTTTTCCATTTTCGGATAAAAAGTCAGTTGGTATATGCGTCCCTTTTCATCAATTAGTTCTTTGTTAAGTAATTATAGTAGTTATTTCCTCTACAATTCTTTCCAGTCTGCGTTTTTCCTGAATTACTAAGGGCCAATGATTATATTTGTTTCAGTATCACATTGAGAACTATTTGAAAGTATAACATCAATTATTACATTTATTATGATAGTTTGATGTGCAATACTTATGTAGAATGCGAAACAAGTTTTGAATTTGGCAGCCTTGCATAGCCATAAAAGAAACATTAAAAACCATGTTCCATAACGCTAAGTTCCGTAACAGAGAAATCTATTAGATAATGCTATTTTTATTTAAAATATGAAAGTCAATAGACTACAATGGTCTTGGCATGGGTAGTGTGTCTAGAGATCGTGCAGAAAAAAATCGCTTTGAGATTATAGTTCATAGTTTTAAGAGTTCCGAAGTCACTATGCTGAAATCACCCGATATAGTCATATGTTTCACGGTATCCTCAGTCGGAAAACCTCACGATACGTAAGTGCAAATTGACCCCATTGTCATTGACAGAGACGCTCGATGTTACAACTAAATGTTTCTTATAGATTTGTGTGATGCAGTTGACGCAAATTCAGTTTATAAATACGTTATGGAAACTAACAGTTATGGAAACATAGTGACCAACGAACAAAAACTGTGATCACATTCTGAATCTTACTGATATTCATCTTGTTAAAGTTTAAAGGATATCCCCTATTATTGCTTCATCGCCGGCTATATTTATTTTCACCAAGAGCATTCTGGTTCTTTAGATATGAGCGTTATGGAGGCATAGCATTTGAAATGCGACATTTCAATTTACGTTTTTATTTGTCTGTACAGTATAATTCAAAGATATATTTGTTAAAAAATATGTTTTCCGAAAAGTTTAATACCTTGCGCATTTGATAAGGTGTTGATGACATGTTCTTTATACTTTACTTTAGCCATTTAGGAACAAATAAAAGTGGTTACGGGAACATAGGCTCTTGTAGCGACACATGCATTCGGATTTACAAAGGAGTGAAAATATGAAGAATACGCATAATTAGCTTTAAAACATTAAGTCTCTATATCTTCCGCACATATTGATAACGTTTTCTCGGTATGTAAGCTTTGTTTGAAGAAAAAATGAGAAAGGTTTAAAGACAATTGGCTTGGCGACATGGGAATTTTAAGACCCCCATGTCAATAAATGACACTGAGTTTTCTTAGATACGAGGTTTTCACATCCGAGTATGTATATATTAAATCGAAAATGGTCAGGCAATAATAATATAATGATCTCAATAAGCTACAAAGACAATAAATTTCATTATTCAGTGCATATAAGCTGGCGACAGCTTTTTTTCAAAATGGCTTCAATTTCTGGAGAATGGCTGAATTATTTCTTTTACAATTCGGGCTATTGTCCTTTCAATTCTTCTCTTGAAAGAATTTTGGGCAATTGTAGAATTCCAATAGGCTACAAGAAGGAAACGTTGAACATGAGCATTCCAACTTGCCCCTATAGAGCTTTAACTTAGAGGGTCAATAGTTTTTTAAAATGCTTTTCAAAATGCAATATTTCATCAAACACTTCCTTTAAGGTCGTCTCAAATGAGTTCTCGCAGCATATGATTTTGAATTTGAACTTACAAATTAAGAATGCATTTGCACAATCTGATATCTGTTGCTTTACCCCGAAATATTTTCTGTGCAAAGATATCAACATACATGTAGCAATTTGACGTATTAATATGGTTCAGCTTATATTTTGCCCAAGTTCTGTAGAGCAAGATTATTTATCTGGGAAATATTCCCCTAACTAACTGGTTTCTTCGGTAGGGAATTAGGTTTATGTGTTTTGGAAAAGAGAGAGTAATCCTATTACGGATTCCTCTTCAAGTTCCTGTAGATAGCTAGATTAACTCCTCGGGACATTTGTATTGGAATATAGAGAAAATAGAAAGATGCACGGAGGGAACGAGGGAGCATGAGCACGGTAGATAATCACGTGATACAACAATTTCAGAAAATCTTCAAAAATTTTGTTAATACTCGACCATTTAGAATTCGGTTTGAAGCAGAGAAAGTGGATAGACATCACGCATTAGATGGACATGTTGGGTGTTTGAATATTCAGCTGATAAAAAAGTTATTGAAGATCAACCAAAATTTTGGTTGATCTTCAATAACTTTTTTATCAGCTGATTTCTCAGAAATCCAACCCATCCAGCTTATTTCTTGCATTCTTTGCTTCAAACCGAATTCTAATTGGTCGAGTATTAAAAAAAAATATTAATAATTTTCCTGAAATTATGAGTCATCTGATTATCCACCGTAATGAGACAGAAAGAAATGGAGATGGAAAGAGAGGGAGGACGGACAAAAATATGTAACCTGTCACGCTATACACGTACGTCGTATATAGTACATAACCAAATTTCGAGAAGCGGTTTAGACTCGGCTATGGTCAACCAGATGTCTTATTTGGAAAATGAATAATTCATAAGATAGGCTAAATATTACGTTTTAGAAAAAATATATAAGAGTGAAAAGTGCTAAATCACTAAATCATACTTGACAGAAGGTCGTATATAGCGTGACGGGTCACATATTCTTTAAAGTCATTCCAAAACGACAAATTTGTAGTGATTTAATGGCGCTTAGTGACATTTTGAGATTGTCAAAAGCGTTACCAACTGCGTCATGTCCGCGGTATTGAACATGTGCACCGATTTGGGCAATTTTAAAAAACAATGTGACCATTCACTTTCTACATGCCACGGCTTTTACAGAGGAGAAACATATTCAAACCAATCAAGCTAAAAAGATGTGTTATTGTGTCTATATACTGGGTACCAAGTTTAAAGAAAATCACTTCACAAATAAAAAAGATATGTCATTAGAACATATCAAAAATGTCAGGAGTGAAACGTTTTTTGTGTGACACTTATCACTTGTACCAAGTTTCTAAGCTATGGTTAATAAAAGACAGTGACAGGATACTACATTAAGCACTTGTAATTCATAAAACAACATGTGCATCATCATCTTAAAATTACATTTTCATCTTATCTTCGCTGGTTTAGGATGTGGAGTCTGTTTTATACAATAGTCCTCTTAATTTTATGTCAGGAGTGAAACACTTTTATTTTTCAAAATGTGTTCTAGTCTAGGAGCTGGCTTTTACAAAGGGGGTTAAATTAGAAGTTCTTGCAACCGGTGACCTATAAAATTTTGAGTGGTATTTTTCAATACATTAGGGTCCCATGCTTTGGTTAAGGGTGGATGACATGCTTAAAAGTGGTAGGATTTTTTAAATCAAGGTCAAAGGTCATTCGGTGCACTTTTCATACATACCTCTTAAAATACCCCATAACTTACTCATTTATTAAGCTAAAACAATTATTTTAGTATCAAAATAAAGCTGATGATTTGCACTTTGACTTACATGAATAATATACAACTTTTTGATTTTCTACATTTTAGAATATTCATAAATATAGCAAAAAATGGCTAAAAATCACTAAAATAAGTTTTGTCTACAAGTGAAAAAAAAAGTTTATAAAATACCAAAGGTGTGTTTTTGTGGTTGAAATCATACTTAAAAATTGCCCAGAAACCTGTTCTTGACTTATATGTATTTCTTCACAGAATTAGTCCTTGACTTAGGCTTGTAGTCATAGGTAAAAGTGGGTGGGGTAAATTTTCCCTAAAATTACAAAACGTGCACACATTGATGTAACAATATATCTTATACATAAATGTGATATTTTATCAGAATTTATTGTTTTGAAATCATATTTGCAGGGATTTGTAAAGCTTTTAATGCATATTCCTGAGAATTAATTTGAATTTTAAGAGCCAAAATAACAATTCAATGAAACAGCATGTTAGATGGATACAGATTATATCAACACCACAATGTCAAAACTATGACTCTTAAAGCGAATATTTATCAAGTATCTATATAAAAGTAATCGGTAGCTGAAAATATTCCCCAGGCCATATTTCATAGGAATCAGAACAACATGGGGACGGCCAGAGTTTGTATTGTTGGGTAGTACATTGCTTTTATAGAGCCAAAGGGAAAGGAATTTAGCGCTGGAAGCAAATAGCTCATACACAGGAAACATAATTTACAGTTTAAGTGAATAAAAAAATATCTCTAGTATTACATACTTATTAGAGATACAGAAATATCTTTTTTCAAAAATATCTTTCTCCTTTTGTTCAAAATGGCCAACAAAATTCAAGATGGCCCCTTTAATTGTTTATATAGCGAAATTTTAACATATATAGAAATAAGACCACGAATTAGTCGTTTTTATGCCCCCGCATCGATAGATCGAAGGCATATTCATAATTGTTTTACCATTGTTTGTCTGTCTGTCTGTCCGTCCATCCGCCCATCCATCCATCCGTCCGTCAGTCCGAAACTTAACATGAAAACTTAACATTGGCCTTTTCTCCAAAAGTATTCCACATGCAAAGCTCAAATTTGGTATGTAACCTTCTTTCAATGATATCTATCTGTTCCATGCAATATGACTTTCCAGAAAAATTGCGTCATTTGACGCATACATGTAAATGTTATAGTGTCGAAATGATTGAAGAAAATGGAGAATATGCTTATTAACAACACTACAACGCCTTTGAATTTTTCTTATTTACTGTTTGCTTTTTTGCAAAGTAGAGTTTAAAATGTTCCATGTCAAAGTTGGTTGGAGGAAAGGGACATCAATTGAACTCGTCTAAATATGTTCCATGGTTACAGAATCTTATATAATAAACATGCATAGTACAGGGGGCATTCAGAAAAAATAACGATAATAATAATGTTATTTAAAATTAACAAAGATCTACTCTTCTGGTATAAAATAAAAAAATAAATATACGAAAATCTGCGATGTGTTTTATATTTTAGCCTAGAAACAACGGTGAAAGGAAAGGCACAAATTAATGTCGTAACCAATATGAATTTATATGTTTTCTACAGTTTTATTTTCTGCAACGTCTTCAATCCGTAGTTCCTACGTAAGGGTTTGATATTGCCCGAACTGACGTTGTCTTTTATTGTAAGCCATGGCCAAATCCACTATCTATATGGCGTCGTCGACGTCTATAATTGTTAACGTATGACATCCTCATCGGAAGATGATATTCAATAGTAAAGCAGTCTGTATACATTCGACGTCCATGATGAAACTCCATCTAATGAAAACGAATAAAAACACGTGTAAGATTAGCATTTCATTTAACAACCGACTCGTGCGTGTTTGATCTGGATTTCTTAAATTTTTCCGGATGCAATCCTAAACTAGCCTGCGTTGTCTGGAATATGTCGCCGTTTACTCGGCACCATTACGGATTGTTTACGCGGACAATACTAGGTATACATGCGGTAAGTTCAGGGACAGTGCGCTGATAAATTCATAACGGTTAAATTTGATAGCTTCGTCGCGGAAGGTATGCCGAAATAAGATTATTTGATTCCGCGTGCCTTCGGCGTTCTAGTGGACGCTAGGTCTAAAGCAGAGGTAATGAATAAACTCATTGTTTTGTTCATTTTATGTATCTTGTATACTTTACTAAATATAAGTTATATCTGTGTCTTTATATACAACACTATCCTCATCTCCATCATCTCCATCATCAACAACAACTACAATAACAACAAGACACATGATGCAATAACCAGACTTGTAAAGTTCACTAAAGTTTACTAAACACTTCAATACACTCAACTCATGCCATATATACTCATCCTTATCACTG
Source organism: Fragum sueziense (assembly GCA_963680895.1). Classification (NCBI taxonomy): domain Eukaryota; kingdom Metazoa; phylum Mollusca; class Bivalvia; order Cardiida; family Cardiidae; genus Fragum; species Fragum sueziense. The sequence continues at coordinate 21,141,395 of OY804604.1, read as the reverse complement.
TCTGATGCATCAAGATTCTCAAGTCTTTGCACAGTTCTGACTCACAAACACATGCATCAATGCATAAAAGATCTTCTCTTTGACACTTAGACCTTCGCATGTGGCAGTCAGTTTAACACGAGCATTGTGTGATGTCAAACAAAGCTAGAGGTGCAGGATCTTTACGCATTCTTACAGGAACTAAATTATTGTTGTCATCCTTGATGGTAGATTCAGATACTGGTCAGTTTAGTGCTTACAAATATAGGAATATATACTGAATTAATGTTTATACAGAAAATATATATGGGTCCATATATTTATATGCCCCTGTATCGAGCGATCGGGGGCATATTGTTTTACTCTTGTCCGTCCGTCTGTCTGTTCAAAACTTAACATTGGTATTTTCACCAAAAGTATTAAACATACAAAGCTCATTTGGTATGTAGGAGGGCTGTTTATAAAGTATCCGGAATTATGTCATAATTTTTTTTCATTTATGTACTAACTGTTATGATATTATAGGATACAAAACTAAGTTTATGCATTAAGGCGCAGTCTTTAGTTGTTATGGCAACATAGGGTCATATTGAGCAGCGCAACCTAGGTCTTAATCCGAGTCTTCTCTGATGTAAATACGCTTTTTGATATTTTGATTTTTCGCTATTTACATCAGAGAGCGTTGCTCTTTGAAAACAGCGGAAAGTTCGGTAACGTTACAAGTAGTGAAGCTTTGTTTTTGTGTATCATATCGAATCACTCGGTAAAACACTGTAGGGTATAGATCAATTAATCATTTTTGTCATACCTGACCAAAAATTTCATTTCAAATCGGCCTGCTGGAAGAGTATAACCTTTGGTTTTGAATGGAAGGTCAAGGTAAACAAAGGCTGCTCAGGTGAGGGTTATTGCAAAACATTGCCTATAAACCTTTTGGAAATACTTTTTGGTCGTAATATTTTCAGCAGCCATAATAATAAATGGTTCATTTATCGATACCATCAGGCATTTTAAGGATATCGTTTAAGATCGGACGGTGAACGATGCGCAACATCGAGTTGCGAACTTCTTGATATTTTCAAAGAGCAACGCTCTCTGATGTAAATAGTGAAAAATCAAAATTTCAAAAAGCGTATTTACATCAGAGAAGACTCGGATTACCTAGGTCTGAGATGGATAAGTCAGGAAAGTATGACTTACACATCTACTATTTACATCTTTTCGATATATTTGCCACTGCACGATATACCACATTTCCAACATATGCATTTATTTCTCAAAGAAGCGTCTGAGCTGTGCTTAGGGAGTTCTATAGATAGTTTATGGGACACAATTGGCAAGTTATGAACGATTTCGCTGACGTCATGTTGGGACGTCCAGATATATTAAAGTCAGAAACATCATAGGTAAAATAATTTATAAATGCGTTATACCACTCACAAATGCTTGTTTTTTCTCATAGAAGTATTAGCTGTGCGTGTTCATAATCATAAAGATCGTCTCTGTAGATTTTGATTTTCCAAATTACACTCAAATCATTATTGAATACCATTGCCCTAACACCATATTTGCTATGTGAGCAAAGCGATGACTCCAAATGTCAGCCGATGATGTTACGTTTGCTGAGAAAAATGTCCGCTCAAAGGTAACAAGCATTTTGGACAATTGTTGAAGTCAAAATACAAAATATGATTGCTTTAAAAGCGATTCATAAGTCACATCTTTGCAAATTGTCAAAAGTTTCCCCGCTCAACGTGACCCCACCCTGTCGAATGCGCCCTCATCCAAACAGCAGCGTTTTTGTTCCAGGATCAAATGTATAATTCTTCAAAGTATATGTGTTTAAAATTTCATCTCAGTTGGTTTAATAGTTAAAACGACAAATGGGTGATTAGATTTGTGTACAATATAGCCTAGAAAATATTGAGGCAAAAGAAAATGCTGATAATCAGAATTTTCTCCTTTTGCATCAATGTTTTCCCAAGCATTTTCTCCTAGGGACGTCAAAACGAGGTCTTGTTTGGGAAAGATTCAATGATTTCTTTGATATAGATACAAATGAAAGATGAACGATTTACTAGGAATAGTTTTAGCCATGTAATAAGTAAAACATTGTCCAGATTTTTGTCAGGTATATTGTTGTGGAGTTAGAACAACCACAGGTCCAAAGATTTCCACTTTTTAACCAAAAGTTTCTATGTGTCTACTCAAATACGTATTACATTCGTGAATCAATAAATAAAGTTATGTTATCATGATGGGATTGTGAAGGATGGATCAACAACTGTGGTATCTTTATTTTCTACTATTTTCTCGTAACAAAATGTCACATGCAATAAATAATTTGCATAATAAGAGATATAGGGCCTATTGAGTTCAATTTCTTGTACAATTAAAACTTATTGGGTCACAAAATTAATTAAACTCAAAGACCAGATCCTCTGTTGTCCCTATTGAAGGCATGTACATAAACGAATATACGATACTAACATGTTCATGGTTACTCTTGGAGACCTTCATAACCACACATCAGAACATCCAGATTCTAGACTGATGATATTGATATGTATTCACAGAATGGAATATTCTGTTCCAAATTACATTTTATGTATACATATTCGAATGTTCTCGTAAAGCTACCAGGTGTAAGCATTGCAATGATGGCAGTTTCGTAATTATCTTTAAAGAGACCCATGCTAGGTTGTAGGAAATACAAAACGATAGGAAACATGTTTATGAAATATTGTATGGAATGGTCAACCTGGATAGCTAGATCATTTCTGCACAAGGAAATTTCAAATGAAGTTCATTTAGTTCTTTTAAATCAAGTCTGTTCTTCTAAATCAAATGTATATAATTAACTAACCGCACTTAATATTTATAGTAACATTTATGTGACACTGAACCTTGATAGTGAAAAATTTAGTTCCAGCTCTAAAATTGCTTTCCTTTTGGGTCTATAAAAGCAATGCGCTACACAACAAAGCAAATTCTGACTGTCCCCATGTAGTTCTGATTCCTGAAAATATGGCATGGGTCTCTTTAATGTCCTTTGCCCGTAAGATAGAAAGAGGAATATTTTCAGCTGCTGACTATGCTAATCTGAGTCTTGTTTTATTTAATTGTACTAGATACTTGATAATATTCATTAAGAGTCATTATTTTGACATTGTGGTGTTGATATGACCTGTATCCATCTCGTATGCTGTTTTATTGAATTGTTATTTTGGCTCTTAAAATTCTAATTAATTTTCAGGAATATGCATCAAAAGCTTTACAAATCCCTGCAGATATGATTTCAAAACAATAAATTCTAATAAAACATCACATTTATGTGTAAGATTTAATGTTACATCAATGTTTGCATGTTTTGTAATTTTAGGGAAAATTTACCCCACCCACTTTTACCTATGACTACAAGCCTAAGCTAAAGACTAATTCTGTGAAGAAATACATATAAGTCAAGAACAGGTTTCTGGGCAATTTTTAAGTATGATTTCAACCACAAAAACATACCTTTGGTATTTTTAAAACTTTTTTTTCACTTGTAGACAAAACTTATTTTAGTGATTTTTAGCCAATTTTTGCTATATTTATGAATATTCAAAAATATTGAAAATCAAGAATTTGTTTATTATTCATGTAAGTCAAAGTGCAAATCATTAGCTTTATTTTGATACCAAAATAATTGTTTTAGCTTAATAAATGAGTAAGTTATGGGATATTTTAGGAGCTATGTATGAGAAGTGCACCGAATGACCTTTGACCTTGATTAAAAAAAATCCTACCACTTTTAAGCATGTCATCCACCCTTAACCAAAGCATGGGACTCTAATGTATTGAAAAATACCATTCAAAATTTTATAGGTCACCGGTTGCAAGAAAAGTCTCATTCCAGGACCTGGCTCCTAGACTATTCTCATTTTTGTCTATTCAGCCAGACATCTACCACTCAATTTTTTTAGGAAGCCATCAACCTTGTCGGCATTCTGCACTCTGCTATTTAGTGATTCGTGGGTTACAATTTCTCATATTGTGCAATATATATGCTGTCAGGAGTTAAACGCTTTTTGTTGTAATTTTGCAAGATTGTGCACACAATTTTAGCTATAAAGTAGTAAACATGGATTTAAAATATAATTTGGACACTGCTTAACCATTTAGAATAGTTTTTAGCCACCCTTATTAAGAAATCTGGATGATATTCTTTAAAATTAGCTGTTATTCTTAATATTTAAATGTCACACTTTGGTCACATTTATTTAAACCTGCCCATTTGTAAAGAACTGAACATTTAAAATTTGTTTAATCTAGCATACAGCACGAAGGGATGCAATGTGGCTTTAACAAGTATCAGATAAACGTGCGTTTTAGCCACGATTTCTTCTAGGAAGAAAAGAAACCTATATTTTCGAAAGAACCTTTATTAAAAAATGCTACTCTAATGGAGAATTCGTATTTTAATCAGATTAACGCGCTATGTTTCCTTTCCTTTTGATCCGTGGTATTAATGCGATGCACAACTGCACATTTTCAGACTGATCCAAATTTGTTCTGACACCTGAGTCATGTTAAATTTCGCATGTCACTGTTCTAAAAATGGCTAGCTAATTATTTTTACAAGATATAGTGATTTGTAAGATTACCCTTAGACAATTGTGTCCCCTATAAATTAAGAACGTGTACCACAAGATATCTCCCCTGTCAATAAATTTTCCGATTAGAAAACGAAGAAGCTAAAATAAATTAGCTGCTATTGATTTTAAGAGCGTTTTGCACGACATTCCAATGCTATATTTCAACACCGGTGCACGGCTTGTTCTTTCAATTGAATTGGTACAATAACAATCACATCTTAGAACTGAAGTGAGAATTTCAGAATGTTATTACTCCATCATAAAGATATCGTCGCTATTCTTGGGAAAGCCTGCAACTCTAGCTTGTTTTAAGTTGTAGTTACAATGTTTTTGAAGAAACGAAACCACAAGATGGAAACTCTGAGAGCTAGTATTCAACAGCATTTCAAAGATAGCGGACATGCTTTCGTGAAAAAATAAGTTTCATTCATTTTTGTTCGAAATGGACTGAATATGCCATCCTGAAAAACGTTCACAACACTAACGTGATAAGCTTTGTATAAATCATAAATTAATATATCCAAACCATTGAACCACCATTTATGTGTAATAATGCCCCCCCCCCACTTGATGATTGAGTGATATCTAAAATTCAAGCGACAAAAAATAGAAATGACAATACTGTCCCTAAAATGCCCCTACTATCAAGTCGCATTAACCATTTCACAAACGGTAAAATTTTAGGGTGATCCACTTCACAAACTGTTACAAATGACAAAAATTTAATGACTTTTATGAAAGATAAGATTTGTGTGAAGTATGGTAAAGAAAAATATTGAGACAAAAGGAGAAACGGCTGGCTATCAGCAGTTTCTTCTTTTGTTTGAATGTTTTTTTCCAAGCCCTTTCTATTAGGGACGTCAACACAAGGTCTTGTTTAGGAATTTCCAGATAAATGGTTATAAGAGCATCATGTTAACATCTGTAATTCACAAAGAGTAAATGGAAAAGCAAATATTTTTTTTGCATTACTTTTTCATATAATAGACATTAATATAATCCATTTTCACATATGACTCCATTGAGAATTCAAATTCCTTGAAATGAAACAAAACTTTGCGATTTATTTCATTCAAACAGTTGGGAAAATCGTCTAGACAATATTTATTTCGTGTAAATACTAAAACACAAAGCTGTAAAATAAAGAATTTAATATATTTTTACATCCGTACCGTTTCAAGATTGCTAAACGAAACAAAATTAATATAATGCATGATTTGAAGGCAAAAAAAGATCCCAATTCAAGATGAATGATACTGATTACATCAATAAACGAAGGAAAGCGTTTCTTACAACGAAATGAAAACTTATGCCATGTATATAGGGTCGTAAACCAAAATTTCATATTAATTGAATTCAAAGTTGGGAGAGAGGTACATTAATTAAAAGGAAATTTTTAAAGTCAGCTGAACCGCCTTTACAAAATTTGGTACTTCTCGAATTATTGCAATACAGAGACGAGCAAAACTTCAAATCAAAACAATCTTTAATACTTAACAGACACACTCTTCTTGAAGTCTTCAATAGCAAAACATTTAAAACGTGTTCAATCGGTGTTTTTATTGACAATTGCAGCCCATCAATTCTATTTAGAAATTTCGATGTAAACGTAAAACTTTTATTTCTGCATCTTCAATTTTATCCTAAATAGAGTTAGAACAGTACTTTAAAGAGACATTACATTGTCATTTCATTTTTTCAAAGTATGTTTTGATGTAAAGATTCGTTATTCTAAAGTTTTTGAATTGTATAAGCTTTTCTTTCCATTGTTGGTTATAAGGCAAAACTTTTGTTTTAAACGCAAGAGAGAAAATGACAAATTCCATTTATATGTGAACTATAGTTCACCCCGATTAATTCGACTTTAAAACAATATATTCCTCGTAAATGACACAATACTTTGGATTGAACTTTTCAGAATTGTCATAAGAAAATACGCTATTTCAAATGACAATAAAGTAAAATTTACAAGAAGATATCTATGTACTGTCTCTTTAAAAATAAGATTGTAAGTAAGTATGGATAACAAATATGAACTCTAATTACAACTGATCGAATACAAATGTCCTATATCAATAACACCCAAGACGACCTTCAACAAAATTGGCCATGGACACGTTGATTTCAATTGTGTAGCATGGTTTAAACAGTCGACAAACTTTCGCGTTGTATATCTATAAACGAGCCAAACGAAAAATTACATTTTGAACATGCTCATGGCGTTCTGAATAAAAAAATGGTTTCTATCTTATCTGTTCAGGTTTTTAAACAGATATTTTTAGGTTCCCCCACTTTTCATTGAAATGTGTTAAAACACACATCGGAATGGCACAAACTATTGTAAAAGGTGTTGTCTTTTAATTCACTTTCGAGAGCTTTTAAGGCAAATTGGCAAAAACATCGAGAAAGCGGACCACTTTATTGGTGAAAGTCGTGCTTTTGATTTCAAATACTCGGTGTTTTTACACATGATGGACGTTCTTAGCCCTTTCTGTTACGACAAATGTGTAGCCTACTTAAGGTTTACGAACTGAGAATGAAATGCAGAGCCAGAGATGAAATTTGAAAAGTGCCGGTAATTCCTAATCTGTGTTAGATTTCCCTTCCAAATACAAATATAAGCATTTTGTATGGATTAGAATTTTGAATTAATGCATACTTATGGAAATATTTGACCAAACTGTTCAAAATTACCTCCCTTGCATATGAAAATAGAGTAAAACAATATTTGTAAATTATTATCTTCTTGTAGCATAATCTTGAAATCCGGCCTGGTTAATCAACTTGTGTGAAGTGTATTTACATGTGTGTGAAATTTGATGCATTTCGTATGGCTAGAAAGTGGTGTTTTCATTCTCAGTTCGTAAACCTTATGGTAGACTAACTCTAAAGAGATTAACACGACATAGAGATGTTTCGGGCGACAGCGTATATATTCGGAGATGGAAGATTCCACCACCAAATGTTTACTGCCCGAATAGGTCCGGATACGTAAATAATGTTAACGACGTCGCACGAGGAGTTTCGACGTCGCGTGAATCTCTTCAGGGGGTTGACTACATTAGTTTGAAAGCCGCTACAAATTCCCTAAAGCTGTTTATGCAAGTGAAAATCAAAATTAACCGAAAATTCTTATTGTCGAGGCGTTTTATCTATACGACCAAAAATTATTTATTCTAACGATCGTCTTCGCCAACTTGATTTGAGCTAGAAATTGCATACAAATTACAGCAATATCCACGAGGCTGTCCAAAATGGCCGTTTAGTACAATTTAATTTGTCCATAATACATAGATTCGTTCCAAGCCTCTGAGATGTATCTAATTGGTACGCTTGTTGCGTCCACAAACGCTAGTACAGTTTATCGTCCATTTTCAGATTTCGTATTTATAATGTTCATTTCTTGTTATGAAAACTACAGAAACGAGGAATACTAGTATGCTTATTGTGCTCACCCTTCCCCGTTCACTTTATTGTTTCTTTGATATGTTGAACTGATATCACGCTGCGCTGAAAGGGGCTCATGCTAGGTTTTTCAAGGATCAGAACACCATGGGGAAAGTCATAGGTTGCATTGTTGTGTGGTACATTGCATTATCTAGGACAAAAAAGGGAATGTTAGCGCTTTTACATTTTCTCCTATCTATCAATTCCAGTTTCCCATAAATAGTATAATAGATATAAATGGCGGGTATGTCAATTATATACATGTACATATTATATCTAGAAGGACTAAGTTTACTTCATTAGAAATTGCCTTGCACAGCAAAAATCTAGCTATGCAGGTTGACCATTCCATACAATATTTCTTGATTATATTTTCTACCTCTGACAACCTAGCATGGGTCCCTCTAAGTCCTGGTAAAGCACGCAATTTTACGCCCCTGTATCACGTACACATTGCGTCAATTTGCCATTTTACGCCCGAAATATGTTGAACGACTAACCATTTTTGGAAGTGCCCCTGCCTTGAGGTGTGCGCAGAATTGTGTATGTGAATGGCCTGAAATAATGTCGTTTTGGGGAACATACAAAGACATCGATTGGCGCTGTTTATTTTTTCTTCAGAAATTCAGAAAATGTAGGAGCAATAAAGCTCTCGTAATATTAATTCTTCTACAGAATCTTTTTATCCCAGCGATTGTAACCTAAAAAACTTGATGAATTGGATTGGTAATGGCTTGAGAAATGGGAATTGTTAAAATACGCTTTATTTACAAAACGTGTCTAACATTTCCGACACTTGTTACACATGAGAATACTCTTACTCTTCTGATAACATAGCCCCCATACATACATAAGATATATACAAATTAAAATCATTAGAGCGATTTCGGTAGAATCAACGCTTATGCCAATGCGAGATAATTGTCCCGTTTTTTATCAACGACCCTTAACATTTTTATATTGGACTTAAATAATATTATATCAATTCGATTTTGGAATCGATTCTAAAAAAACGGCATCATCGCCCTTTTAATCGGGTTGCATATTGAATAAATGATATATTCAAGTATTATTAGCATTTAACTTCCTCTAAAACCCATGGACTCTCATTCGTGGGATCCGGGATACCCCAGACACGGCAAATATCTATTCAGACAAAAGTGTCTCCCACCAAAGGTTTGACCTTTGTGGGCTAGCAGCTGGAAGATCCTCTAAAACTCATGAATTTCATTCGTGGGATCCCGGATTCCCCAGACAAGGCAAATATCTTTTCAGACAAAATTGTCTTCCACCAATGGTTTGACCTTTGTAGGCTAGCAGCTGAAGGATCTTTTAGGATGTCGTGATACATATGGCACTGGTATTAGAAACAACAGGAACCATGACAAGTTGTTCCAGTCGCCGTGATATGACTTTAGCAATCGAAAAAGGCGTTAAACCCCAAAAATTAAACAACTTCAAATGGCATATATTTCGGCAAGTTTATTTCGTTTCGGAAAATAAAATAAACCAGTAAGACTGAGCAAACACATTTGCGTGCACAATATCATATATACTCACCGTCATAAGAAAGTAGCCACTTTTCAAATATCCATATGTTCCACAATTATTTGTGTATTTTTGTTTTTACACATTCATACGCATTCCCAATGCTACCTCTTTACACCTCAATAGTTAAATGATTTCAAAATGTCCGGAAAGATGCTTAGTTGTAATAAGGGTTCAAAACAGTATTTTGGGATAAAAAGTTCAGTGTTGTTTACTTACAGCTGTCATTTTCTGAATAAGTTGACGCTGTTAAAACACAAATAAAAGTCCCATTTTAATTTAACAGAAACACAATCCGTCGAATTCCTGGAGATCTGTGAAAATTCAGCACTATCGGTTTGGCATATTTCAATATTAAAAGTCTGGTAATAACCGGAAGTGGTTGGCGAGTAAAGTGATGGGAAATATTTCCGAATTAGGAACTTGCTAAAGATCAAATGGAAACAAAATTTCAATGAATACAGCTTTTGAGAGGAAATTGGAGGTTGGTTTGGCTTTAACCGGAAACCGCCATTTTGCAAGGGTCTTGGGTGTAATGATAATCACTTATTAGTCACTAAGCATTTCGAATAAAAACAATATCATAAACACATGTCCTTATTCATTTTTGCCCCTTTCCTAGCCCTATATATGGCCGTGAATTTCAGAAGTGTATTCCGTATCAGTTACTGATTTCCTTGAACTACCATCAAGCTACCATAGCTAATGAGATAATTCGACTGTCTTCGATACTTTCACGAAAGCATTTTTACTTGCCCTGTTCCAATGTTTTGTATTTATTTCGATACGTTTATGAATAATCCTAAGATTGCCAACAATTTGCATTAAACAAGTGGCTACTTTCTTATGATTGGGAGTATAGTTTCCACAAACATCAGGTTTGTTTTAATTTAATGTTCTGCTGTTGAACATTCATCTGGGAATACATTCAAAATGGTACGCGAGACAAGATATTTCATTTCGAGACATTGTGTTTAAATTTGACCCGGCAAGTTAGAAAAACCACCAAGAGGAGATGATAGTATCAATCCTATGTCTCGATTAATAACTTGGCAGAGCAGCTGTAGCTATCAACTCGAGATGCTCCGCCAGATCATTCATCTCGAGGTATAGCATTTTTGGTTTGCCTGACCATATTCTGAATGTGTGGAAATTGAATTTATTTAAGCTCTTTCAAACAGAAAATAGCGGTTGACGACTACAAAAGCTGCTAAAAATGATATGTTTGCTAACAGTATTTCAAATATATATAAAAAGAGGGTCATTATGGCCCTATATCGCTCCACTGGTTTTAGACTTTAGACTTTTAGACTACGAGATTCTTCAATGAATACAATAGATGTCTATCCAAAAATATCAATGTTTCGCCACAATAAAATCGGTTAAGTGGTTATGGAGGAGAAATGTTTCAAAATTTCATTAAAATTACACTATGTTTCATGTAGAAAAATAAACCCTATCCACAGGGGCCATGATTTTTATCCGATCCATTTTTTTCAAGAGATCTTATGGAGAACTGTACATTGAACATTCAGACTAAATTACAATGACATCATACCCGGTATGAGGAGTTTTAGAGAAGAAGATTCCTGTACAGTTTGGTTTAAGTTCGTCCAGAAGTTTTGCAGACGAAGATTTTTAAATATTTTTTCTCCGAAAATTTAATTCAATTGATTCATTTAAACTTTCAGTTCTAAACGGAATTTATTTTTGTTCGAGGGACTTTGGAAGAGATGCAATCAAGGAAGATTCCTGTGAAATTTTGTTGAAATTGGTCCTGTAGTTTTGGTAGAGAATATTTTTTAAAGATTTTTCTTAAATTTGAATGAATAAAGTTAATCAAGATTTCGAAAATTTGAATAAATAAAGTTAATCAAAATTAAATTTCTACATGGAATTTAGTTTTTTTAAGGAACTTAGTAGGTAGTTATGCAAGGAAGCTTTTTGTGAAGTTTGGTTGAAATTGGTCCAACAGTTTTGGAGAAGATTTTTAAAGTTTTTTCGAAATTTCATTTATTTGATTTGATTGAAATTAAAGTTCTACACGGAATTTGATATTTTGAAGCAATTTGGAATATATTCATACAAGGAAGATTCCTGTGAAGTTTGCTTGAAATTGGTCCTGTACTTTTGGAGAAAAAGATGTTTAAAAAAAGTTGATGCATGGATGGATGGGCGAATGGACGGACTCACGGACGGACGCAAGACCAACAATGGAGTCTGACATAAGCCCCACTGGCCGGCCAGTGGAGTTAAAAAGAAGAAAATACTGGTTTTCAACAATTTCTTCTTTTATAACAATGTGTTCCATGTCTTTTTTATTTTGGACACCAACAAGCTATAGGCTAATGGATATCATTTCATTCAGCCAAATTCCATCACTAAGATGTCTGTATCAAATATTGGCGAAATAAAAGCAACAGTGCGTATATCGTAGAACCAATGTGAATTGTTTGTCAATAAGAAGGGAGCGTGTCCTAATAGGCTTCATTCAGCTGCCGAATAAATGCTAAAAATAGTGTTGTTCTATTGATAAATAAGGCAATCAACAAGCGTTTGTTTCATTTTCGAAGGTGACGTGTGTTGCATGTGCTTTCTGCAGATTTCATGGATATTCACGGGATAATGCTATATAAGACTGTCTGACGTATCCATTCTGAAATATTGGTAAGTAGGACAGTATATTTGTACATTTGTTTCCAAAGTGCATTCTGTAAATAATCACCTGTCAAATAACAATGTTCATATCGTCACTTTTCAACGAAAACATCGTAACTACAGCTTAAAACAAGCTGCAGTTACGAGGTTTTCGTTAAAAAGCAACTATATCCATGTGCACTTAGACGCGCTTCTAACACATCACTTACCTTTTTTGAAAATATCATTAAATGTTATGAAGCTTGTTTCATCAAATGTTCTTAAGTTTTAATACATTTTATTTTGTCGTCAATAATTTAACATTTAACATAGGAAGTGTCTAAACTGACGTTTGATGAAGGATTATGCAGTGTTTTTAATACAGAATACATTAAAGTATATTAATTTGATAAACAATTCGTCTTCTTTTGATTTGTTTTATTTATATTGTGTAATTAATTTCTTCGTATTTGTTATTTTGCTACCCCTTCTCTTACAATCAATTCTTAAACAATTCGGACTATTGTCCTTTTCATTCTTCTTTAGAAATAATTTTGGGCAGTTGTAGAATTTCATTAAGCTAAAATAAATAAATGTTGATAATTTGCATTCCCCCTTGCCCCTATAGAGCTACAACTTAGAGCGTGTAATGGCCTTTCAAAATGCAATATTTCATCAAACTCCTTCTTTTAGGGTCGTCTCAAATTAGTTCTCTCAGCATATGATTTTGAATTTGAATTGATAAATTTAGAATGCATTTGCACAATCTGATATCTCTTGCTTTAACCCCGAAATATTTTTTTGTGCAAAGATATCAACATAGCAATTTGACGTATTTATATGATTCGGCTTATATTTTGCCCAAGTTCTGTAGAGCAAGATTATTTATCTGGAAAATATTCCCCTAACAAACTGGTTTCTTCGGTAAGGAATTAGATTTATGTGTTTTGGAAAAGAGAGAGTAATTCTATTACGGATTCCTCTTCAAGTTCCTGTAGATAGCTAGATTAGCTCCTCGGGATATTTGTATTGGAATATAGAGATACAAGAAAGACGCACAGAGAGAGCGAAAGAGCATCAGCACGGTGGATAAGCACGTGGTACAACAATTTCAGAAACTCTTCAATAATTGCGTTAATACTGGACCGATTTTTATTCTGTTTGAAGCAGAGAAAGTGGATAGACATCTCGCATTAGATTGGTGTGATGGATTTTTGAAAAATCAGCTGATAAAAAGTTATTGAAGATCAACCGAAATTTTTGTTGCTCTTGAATAACTTTTCTAACAGCTGAATTTTAGAAATCCAACGCATCAATCTTATTTCGTGCATTTACCCACATTCTCTGCTTCAAACCGAATTCAAATTGGTCAAGTATTAACAAAATGAAGAATGATTTTTTTAAATTATGAGTCATGTGAGTATCCACCGTAATGAGATAGAAAGAAAGAAATGGAGATTGATAGAGAGAGAAGACAGATAAAAAATTGTTGTCCGTCATGCTTTACACTTACGTCGTGAAATGTCCATAACCAAATTTCGAAAAGCGGTTCAGACTCGGCAAAGGTCGACCAGATGTCTTATTTGGAAAATGAATATATCACAAGATAGGCTAAACATCATGTTTTAGAAAAGTATATAAGAGTGAAAGGTACTGACTAAATTACACTAGCAAGAATGTAGTATTTAGCGTGACGGGTCACATATACATTAAAATCATTCCCAAACGACAAATTTATAGTGTTTGAATGGCACTTAGTGACATTTTGAGACTGCCCAAAGCGTTACCAACTGCATCATATCCGCGGCATTGAACATGTACACCATCTAGAACGGAACGTATAAAACTTGTTTATTCTAGCATACAGCACGCAGAGATGCAATATGGATTTTACAAGTATCAGATAAACGTGAATTTTATCCACGACTTCTTCTAGAAAGAAAAGAAATCTATATTTTCGAAAGACCCTTTATTAAAAATTGCTACTCTAATGGAGAATCCGTATTTTAATCAGATTAACGCGTTATGCTTCCTTTCCTTTTGATCCGTGGAATTGATGCGATGCATCACACAACTGCACATTTTCAGACTGATCCGAATTTGTTCTGATACCCGAGTCATGTTAAATTTCGCATCCACTGTTCTAAAAATGGCTAGCTAATTATTTTGTACAAGATATAGTGATTTGTAAGATTACCCTTAGACAATTGTGTCCCCTATAAATTAAGAACGTGTTACACAAGATATCTCCCCTGTCAATAAATTTTCCGATTAGAAAACGAAGAAGCTGAATTAAATTAACTGCTATTGATTTTAAGAGCGTTTTGCACGACCTTTCAATGCTATATTTTAACACCGGTGCAGGGATTGTTCTTTTAATTGGTACAATCACAATCACATCTTAGAACTGAAGTGAAAATTTCAGAATGTTATTACTCCATCATAAAGATATCGTCGCTATTCTTGGGAAACCCTGTAACTGTTGATTGTTTAAGCTGTAGTTACAATGTTTTTTGAAGAAACGGAACCACAACATGAAACTCCGAGTGCCAGTATTGTACAGTTTTTCAAAGATAGCGGACATGCTTTCGTGAAAAAATAAGTGTCATTCATTTTTGTTCGAAATGGCCTGAATATACCATCCTGCAAAACGTTCACAACACTAACGTCACAAGCTTTGACTTAATAACACACTTATAACCAAACGTCATTAAAGCACCATTTGTGTGTAATAATGCCTCAAACTTGATGAGTGTGGGATATTAAAATTGAAGCGAGCCAAAAAATAGAAATGACCATACTTT
Source organism: Fragum sueziense (assembly GCA_963680895.1). Lineage (NCBI taxonomy): Eukaryota > Metazoa > Mollusca > Bivalvia > Cardiida > Cardiidae > Fragum > Fragum sueziense. The sequence goes on along the minus strand of OY804604.1, from coordinate 21,126,343 downwards.
CCCTAAAATGACCCTACTAGCAAGTCCTATTTTGAAATTGATAGATTGATAGTTATAAGAGGATCACGTTTACATCTGCACTTCACAAAAAGTAAAGGGAAAAAGCAAAGAACTCTCAGTTTTTTTCTTTACTTTTGATATGACAGACATAAATATAATCCATTTTCACATATGACTCCCTTGAGAATTTAAATTCCTTGATATGAAACAAAGCTTTGCGTTTTATTTTATTCAAATAGTTGGGAAAATCGTCTAGACAATATTTATTTTGTGTAAATACTAAAACTCGAAGCTGTAAAATAAACAGATGAAATATAATTTTACATACGTACCGTTTCAGTGACGTTGACACTGACACGATTGCTAAAAGACACAAATATAACACATAATTTGAAGACAAAAAAAAGGATCCCAATTCAAGATGAATAATACTGATTACTTCCATAAACGAAGGAGAGCTTTTCTTACAATGAAAATCAGTCTTTTGTCATGCATATAGGGACGTAAACCAAAATGTCAGATTTATTGAACTCCAAGATTGGAGAGAGACACATTTTAAATTAAAAGATAATTTGTACACTCAGCTGAACCGCCTTTAGAAAATTTGGTACTTCTTGTATGATTGCAATAAATAGACGAGCAACTCTTCAAATCAAAACACTATTCAAAACTTAACCGATCAAGCTCTTCTTATAGTCTTTAATAGCAAATTATTTGGAATGTGTTCAATCGGTGTCTTGACTGACATGTTCAATCCATCAATTCGATTTAGAAATTCCAAAGTAGAATCCCGATTTAAATTTCACGAGCAGTTTAATCTATCACGTGTATATAAAGGTCCCCTAAATGTCAGTCTTTGTGATTTATTTGTTATGGAATTGAACCGTCGCGACGAAATATTCAATTTAGATTTCACGACAAGATTCACGCGTGTCTGAAAGTTCAGAAACTCTTTCCATCACCCATCATCTTTTCCTAAACACACACAAAAAGCCAACAAATCTACAAAACAAAATCGATACCTATTAAATTAAATATTGCTAAATATAGCAAAGAGAAATATCATCGAAGAGACAATCGCTGGTCATCGAATTATTTCTGCATCTTTAATTTTGTTCTTGATATACATGTAGTTAGAACAGTATTTTAAAGAGACATTTAATTGTCATTTCATTTTTTCAAAGTATGTTTAGATGACAAGAATTGTTATTCTAAAGTTTTTAAACGGTATTAGTGTTTTAATGGTTGGTTATAAGGCTAAACATTGCTTTTAAACTTGAGAGAGAAAATGTACATATGAACTAAAGTTTACCACAATTTATTCAATTTTAAGAAAAAAATATTCCTCGTAAATAGCACGATACTTTGGAATATGCTCTTTCAAAAAAGAATAAATGTAAAATTCACGAGAAAATATCTATGTAGTGTCTCTTTAAGTATAAAGACTGCAAGTAAGTATGTATACGAATATGAACTCTAATTACAAATGGTAGAATACAAATGTCCCATGTCAAAGACACACAAGACGACCTTCAAAACAATTGGCCATGAACCCGTTGATTTCAATGGTGTTGCCTTGTTTCAACAGTCGACAAACTTTCGCGTCATATATCTATAAATTTATTTTCCCAAGTTCTGTAGAACGGTATTATTTATCCAGAAAAATCTTCCCCAATCAATCTGATTTCTTCGGTAGAGAATAAGATTGGTGTGTTTTGTAACAGAGAGTGAGTAATTCTATTACGGACTCCTCTTCAAGTGTTCGTAGATTCCTAAATGACCTCCGCGAGGCATTTATGTTTTCATGTGCTCTAGATAGGAAGAGCGTACTGAGAAAGACAAAGCAATCGAGCGCGTGAGAATGACATATATGTATTCATTACGGGCGAAAAGGCCACGAAGCGGCCCCGAGCCCGTCTATAGGTCACGCGTACTCAGTTCAAGTCTTAAAATCTCAATGCCATGTAATTTAATCGGAAGTTAAAAATGTACGAAATGTTGTGGACATAGTGCATGCCTTTAACGATAATTACATAAGCATCAGAAGCAACACAAAATTGTTTTTGGGTGGGTTGGATAAAATAGTGATTTTATTTTAAGAAAATGTGACGTCATACATGTGGTTATGACGTCAGTGATATTTTTTCTGCGTTCCCGCGACGTTGATGTTCCCGCGAAGTATCATAGGTTGTGTGAGTTTTTTCAAATAACCTTACTTCAGACTTGGACCAAATCAGCTACCCTCAGACCATGTATACGACATAACTATCATACATTATATGTAACTTCATTAAGACAATACTTGTACCTTTTCTAGCCCGATTGTTGTTTTTCATCGGAAAGGGCATAAAGCGGACATATTTCGCTCGTATTAAGGCTTTACCTACTTTCATACATGTATAAGTGATTACATTTCAACTCTCCAGCACTCGATGAATGGTTTGAATATGATATAACAAAAAATAACTACTAACCCATTTATCCGTTCGTCTGTAATCATCATTCATCATTATCGTGTCCTATATTTGAAACGAATTTACACATATCTGCACGTATCGAAAGAAAATAATCCCAAAAGACAATATTGGAGTTTTTAACATGTAACAATAGGTGCTAAAACACTTTATTTCGATTGTTCAAGAACTTAAAACAGAGCTTAAATCAAATCCATAAGACGCACAAAGACGCACAAAGAAAGCAATGATAAAACAACGTCCTACATTTTCTAGCTTTTTATATCACAACTTGAAATTGAATTTTTATGTCATATTCAAGTTACTGTGTGTAATTAACCCAAACCGTTTTAATTCCGATAGGTATATCGTCGGTTTAACTTTTAAATACTAAAGTGACATTTCACATTTTTTGGTAAATTTTACTTATTATTTACGTATTGTTATCTGAAAACGAACATTTTTTTATGAAAATTCTGAAAATTTCAAGCCAAATTATTGCACCCGTTACGAGATATACATACTAGAATTCTGTGCTAAAATTAAACAAATTGATGCATACGGCAGTTTAGATTTATTTGGAATTTACAATTTCTTTTTCAATTTTAAAGGCGTGTATTTCGTTTATCAGCTTCTAAACTTCCCAAAAGTGATAGCATTTATATTCATAAGGATAACCAAACGTGAAACCAAGAAAAACATGTACTGTCGACTACAACACTAGAATTTGGTATTTTTGGTATAAAAAGGCATTGGAATTGAAAGTTCGGTGTCTAATATAGGATTGACCAATGGGATTGAGTTTGTATCAGATGCCATCCTCTGAAACCAGATTTTGGTGCAAATGGGCCTGGGAGCTGTTAATCAGTGTCGCCTATAGAACTAATTTATTTTGTTGATTTACTACCAGATATCACCCTATGAATCCATTGTTTGTCTATGACGGCCTTTAATTTGTTAAGTACATTCGACTACAGCACTACCCGATGTAGCTGAGTTCCGGGAAAATATAATCCTCTGTATCAAGATTGTGGTAATTTTGGTATAAACGGCATTGAATTGAAAGAAAAGTGTCTGATATAGGAATAACCTATGGGGTTGAGTTCCTGTGAGATACCATCTTCTGAATACAGATTTTGGTGCAAGTGGGCCTGGGAGCTGTCAATAATGTCGCCTATAGAACTAGCTTATTCTGTTGATTAACTACCAGATAGCATACTCTGAATCCAGATTTGAGTCTAACACGGCATTGGATTTGTTAGGTACTATCGACTACTTCACTAGCCAATGTAGCTGAGTTTATAGCAAATACCATCCTCTGAATTCAGATTTTGGTAATTTTGGAATATAACGGCCTTGGAATTGAAAGGTTATTGTCTACTCTAAGAATAACCAATTGGGTTGAGTTCCTACCAGATACCATTCTCTGAAACCTGGTTTTGATGCAATGGGGCTAGGAGCTTTAAATCAGTATCGCATAAAGGAATAGCTTATTTTGTTGATTGACTACAAGATATTATGCTCTGAATTAAGATTTTGGTAATTTTGGTATAAAACGGTCTTGGAATTGCCGGTTTAGTTTCTAGTTAATCAGGGTCGCCTATAGGACTAGCTTACTAATGGGTTTAGTTCCTATCACACAACATCCCCTGAATTCTGATTTTGGTGCAAATGCGCCTTGGAGCTTTTTATTATTGTCGCATATAGTACTAGCCTATTTTCCTTGATTTTCTACCATGTACAATACTCTGAATCCAAATTTTTGTCTTAAACGGCCTTGGATTTGTTTTGTACTGTCGACTACAGCACTTGCCAATGTGGCTAATACCATCCTCTGTATCCAGATTCTGGTAAATTCTTTTGTTGATTTACTACCTGATATCATCCTCTGAATCCCGTCTAAAATAGCGTTAGATGTGTTAGGTATTGTCGACTACAGCATTTATCAATGTAGCTGAGTTCCTAGCAAATATTATTTTTTGAATCAAGATTTTGATAATTTTGGTACAAAATGACCTTGGAATTGAATGTTTTTGTCATAAATTAGGATTAATCAATGAGATTTAGATCCTATCAGATACAAATATATGTATCTAGATTTAAGTTCAAACGGGCATGCAGGCTGGAAATCAGTTTCTCCTATAGCCTTAGGTTATTTTGTTGATTAACTACCAGAATTCATCCTTTGAATCCAGATTTTTGTCTAAAACGACCTTGGATTTGTTTAGTACTCTCGGCTATGTAGCACTAGCCAATGTAGCTGAGTACCTAGCATATACCATCCTCTGAATCCAGATTTTCGTAATTTTGGTATGAAATAGTCTTGAAATTGGAAACTTAGTGCCTACTATAGGACTAACCAATGGGGTTGAGTTCCTATCAGATACAATCCCCTGAATTCAGATTTTGGTGCGAATTAGCCCAGGAGTTGTAAATTAGTGTCATCTACATCATTAGCTTACGTTGTTGATTTACTAACAGATGTCATACTCTGAATCCAGATTTTTGTCTAAAACGGCATTGGAATTGTCAGGCACTGTCGACTACAGTACTAGTCGATGTAACTGAGTTTCTAGCAAGTATCATCCTCTGAATCCAGATTTTGTTAATTTTGGTATAAAACAGCCTTGGAATTGAAAGTTTAGTGTTTACAATACGACTAACCACTGGGGTTTAGTTCCTACCAGATAGCATCCCATGAATCAAGATTTTGGTACAAATGGGCTTGTGAGCTGTTAATTAGTGTCGGCTATAGAACTAGCTTTTTTGTTGATTTACTAACAGATATCATAATCTGAATCCAATTTTTTGGCTTAAACGGCATGAGGTACTGTCGACTATAGCGCTAGCCAATGTAGCTAAGTTCCTAGCAAATATTATTCACTAAATCCAGATGTTGATATTTTTGGTATAAAACGGCATTGGAATTGAAGGTTTAGTGTCTAAAATAAAATTAAAAATAGTCAAGTGTGGAATTGGTTAAATGAAAGCGCGCCAAAACATCACCAAAATATGGCTTCATAAAAAAGGCTACATATTGAGGAACTCTCCGTCAAAGTTTCATGATATTTCAACCATAAATGAAATAATACTTTTGACAACAAAATGAAGCCTCCTTTTTAGTGATGCAGCATAGAATCACCAAACCGCAAAAATATAAGCATGGTCATACAATCGAAACTTTCTGTTAAAGTGACCCTTTTCAAAAGCTGATGCAAATGACAACATGTTATAAAAGTTTCAAATTGTGTACACTACAGTACAGAAAATATTGTGGCAAAATGAGAAGATGCTGACTATCACCCTTTTCTTCTTTTGCCTCAATGTTTCCAAAGCTTTCTTTTATGGACACGTCAAAACATAGATTTTTTCGGGGAAGGGTAAATTCAAATCAAATACCAATCAATTCAAATCAAATACCAATTGTGTATGGCATATTACTACACCGATCTCTTTTCTATTAGAGTCTACTTAGAATATTCTAGCCCGTATCATTCAAGCCATATATTTTCTATAATTTCATGTCTGATTGTAGACTATTCTAATTGTTATTTAGATCTTCTTAGTCTTGTATGTGAGGAACTATTTTCACTGTGTAGTTTCGTAGGGAGGTGACTACAAGACAGAGGCTATGTTCTCTAAAAAATGGTTCAAGATCGTTGTGTTACAAAGAATTATTACTACACCTGAAGCAGACGGGGTGACAAAATTCTCTCCGCAAATAAGATTTATGTTTCTCTTTGAAAAAATTCTACCACGATAAAAGACTTCCAGATTTCTAACAATGTAACATGTTCTTGTTATATCTGTTTCATCCTTCCTTATAATAGATCAAAAGATAAAAGGGGATACAGGCATTTTGGTTTTATCTCAAATTCAAAAACTATGTTGTTGGTACTCATTCGAATCGTCTCTAATGAATATACGTTACTCTTGGAAACTCTTTTTAATTTTTACCAACCGAAAAAGAGAGTTCATCGCGGTATTGGCAACTCTTGGTTTAAAGTATGTTTGGACCAAGTTGGAATTTACATGATTCTCTGTAAAGTTTTTGGAAATTAAAATAGTAAACAAGGTTTTCTCGTGTGATGATTAAACATCAATAAAAATCGGTTTGCATTGAAAAAATCCTCAGAATTTAAGATTATCTAGTTTGTACTTGGAACTTTTTAAGGATATTTAAACATTTGACCTACAATTGGCAAGACAGCATAGCATGACTCAAAGTCAAGACCCTTGTCAGATCATATTCCAATGACACCAAGTTCAAACCAGCAGGTTTAAATGTAAAGTAAATTACTGAAATTTGTCTTAGAATTTCATACACATGTCAAATCACATTAGTGAAATCCTGAATATCTCACTTAAGATTTTATTATTTTATAAAAAACGTCTTTGTATACCATGCAGGCTGGCCCAAGACGTTTCATTGTAGACGAAAACGCCTACGACTATCATTGTAGTAATTATTTGTAGCTTACACAGTGCAGATTGTTCCAAAAACACTTTTCTTGTATCATAAATCAACACCAACGCTACTGAACACAGGAAGTGTATCTTAAATTCAAATTAAGGTAGCCCTTTTAAAGTATAGAAGGACATAAACAGAGATTTAAAGGATACTATAATATCAAGTCGAGAGAAAAAGCATTAATTAAAAGGTCGTTTGTTAAATCGCTGGAAAATAATAGTTCCGAATTTCTAGACAATTTGGTAGTACCTTCGTGATTACAATGAATAGAAGAGCACAACCTCCCTAATGATCATTATTTAACACCAAACCTAATTTGTTTTAGCGTCCCTAATGAGAAAACTTTTAGAATTTGTTCAATCGATAGTTTGATTGACGTTTACAATACGTCAGTTCGATTTAGCAATTTCGATGAAGACGTCTGGTATTAAAATTCACGAGCAATCTAATCCATCATGTGTATATAAATGTCTCTTAATGTCAGTCTCTGTGATATATTAGTTGTAGAATTGAACAGTCGCGACGAAACATTCAATTTAGATTTCACGACAAGATTCACATGTGTCAGGAAGGTCAGATACTCTGTTAACCGTGTTTAATTCTTTCAATTCAGACAAATGTATTTCGAAAACTGCTTCAAATGATGTTAATTGAACGAAAATATGTACAGTACAGTATATATAGGCAAATAGAGAACCAGTCGTCTGATTATCGTTTTGGTACCTTTTAGATGTTTACGAACATTTTAGAATTGGATTTCTGAGTAGGACAGTAGAGTAAAACTTAATATCGTATAAGAACTCTAGTCCATTGAACATAAATAAGTCTGCTTCAATATCACCCAGGTGAACATTGGCAAAAACTGATTATTTGTGCCGAGCCCGGATAGCCCAGTCGGCTACGTCGGAGACTGTCAATCCAGGGGTCTCGAGTTCGAACCCCGGCTCGGCCAATATCCATTCTGACATTTGACAAAAGTCTTTTGTCTCTCTCCAATGGGTGTGAATCATCTATGTGAGAGAGCAGCTGGCGGCTCGGTTTGGATATTGTGGTTGCACTGGTGCGAGAATTACCAGGACCCCACGGTTAAGTGCCCCAGCCGCCGCGATATGACCATAAAAGTTGAAAACGGCGTAAAACCCCAATAAATCAAACCACTTATTTGCGTCAATGCAATTTGGTGATTCGATTAGAAAATTGTCATTCGGATAAAGGTTATTCATACTAGAACCAGCTTTCTCCTCGAAACACAAAGTATAAGATCGTATGTATTGCTCTACTCAATACAGGAAACTTATTCATCTACAAAATATTCATCGTCATATCGGTTAATGTGTTTCAGAAAGGACACTTGTTGTATAACGGGTACATTTACATACTCATGCAGACCTCTTCATTCAACACCTTTGCAACAGAAAGAGAAAAAGAGAGATTCTGTAGAATGAGATTATTTTTCTGGAAAATGTTTCCTCAAAAAACTGGTTTCTTCGGTAGGGAATAAGATTTATGTGTTTTTGGAAAAGAGAAAGTAATTCTATTACGGATTCTTCTTCAAGTTCCTGTAGATAGCTAGATTAACTCCTCGGGATATTTGTGTCTCAACCCTTTCCAAAACGAGACTTGATTCTAACGTCCTAATAAAGAGTTTGGAAAAAGTATTAAGACAAATTAAGAAAATGCTGGTCACAAGCAAGAAATGGAGAGTTGAAGAAAATGGAGAGGTGGAAGAGAAAATGTAGATCGAATACATAAAAACAACTCGATTGGAATCTCTGAGTTTTTCCCAGAGGATGTTTAAGCAAATTAGGGTGAACAATTGGGGCCTGAAATAAAGCATTTGATTCTTCGTTCTCATGATTTACATTTATGGTTGGAAAATACTAGAAATGCGGGTAGATTGTGTCAGTCAATTAAACATTTCGCCTTCAAACTTTATGTGTATTCAAATGACAGTTCCCTAGAAATACACGACTAGTTACTCTTTTTTGCTTTTAATTATTTGCCTAAAATTTAAAATAAAATATCGAATTGAATAATTACATTTGTGGTGTTTTAATTTTTATTTGTCCGCATAAGAAAATGGTTAAACTAGTTAAACAACTTTCGTTAAAGGAACTTCTTGTTACACCTTTTAAAGACGGGGAGAAGATTTCTCCACAAATTAGATTTATGTTTCTAGTTGGAAGAAGACTAATTCTATTGTAGACGTCCAGATTACTTACGATTGTCGCGTTATTTGTGAAGCCACCTTTCTCGTACGTCGGATTTTCGAGTTCCGTAGGCTTACATATTCGAATACAACGTTCCATCAATGTTAAAATATGATACATGTAGTTATGAATGAATGAATAGTGTTTTAAGGCCCGTCGACTACTAAGGTCATATTGGGCGCAACAGCAACACATATCTGGATGTATACAAAATTACTGATATGTATATAGTTACATAAGCATCCAGAAAGGTAAATTATAGTGACTATATATCTAGTTCAAGAATAGATAATGTTACCTTATATAAAAATTAATCAATACTAGTATTATAACACAATATTAAAACTAGACAAAAACAACCATGAACCATGAATAATCCGATGTGAGGACGAATAGACATGGGCTCCTCCCAGATCAGAGAACACCCATGTCCGAGTCCACTCGACCAGAAAATCCACAGAACATATAAATATAGAATATTAAACGTAACTAAAGTATCACAGATAAAATATCACAGACTATAATAAAAAGAGCTAAATCTTTCTTAAGAGATTACACTCTTTAAGAAAGTTAAAAATCGAATCAGGCCTCACGGTATCGAATAACGACTTCAAATTATCAACGTTAAAGTGCCTGTTTCTTATGATGGCAAGATCTACACAACCAATGAGTAGATGTTGGACAGTAAGTGTCTCATTACAAGGAATACACTGCGGTTCTACCTCGTTCTTTAATAGGTCAAATGAGTATGACCGATTCGCAATCTGGCCAAAACTAACTCTTCGCGGCGGTCAGACCGAAGACCTGGCAGCCATTCACCAAGTGAAGGTTTAATCGAAAGTAATTTATTTCGTTGATTGGCTTGGTCACTCCAACAGTTCTGCCATATATTGTGGATAAAAGTATTAATTAGAGGTTTAAAATCAGTAAAAGGAACTTTAAAAGGTAAAACATCTAGTGACAACGCATCCTTGGCAGCCCTATCTGCCTCTTCGTTGCCACGTAGACCACAATGGCTTGGAAGCCAGCAAAAGACAATATCAGTATCTTCATCAGCAGCATAGATACGAGACAGCTTTTCAAGAAGTTTAACTATGATAGGGTTGTACGTTTTCTCGTGTTCCAGCGCTTGCATACTAGATAAAGAGTCAGTGAAAATAATGTAACGCCAATAACCATTTTCAATAATGTGCTCAAGCGCAAGGTCAATAGCCTTGAGCTCGGCAGAGAAAATGGATGAATTATCAGGCAGACGATACTGATATTTGTAACCATCCAAGATGGCAGCTGAAGCAACTTTTTCTTCATTTTTAGACCCGTCTGTATAAATTTGAAAGTGCATAATGTGTTTTTCCTGTATTTCAAGGAATTTGGTTTTAAATACAACTTGATCAGTTTCAGATTTTTTAGTTGAAGCTAGATCATAAATAAAGGTGGGACTTTTAGACGACCACAAAGGAACGTCTGGAACTTTATGTTCGGCCACATCATCTAGATCGAAATCTAGAGATTCTATGTCAGCTTTACAACGTAAACTAAACGGTGGAATTTCTGATTCCTTCTTTTTGAAGTTCTCTTCGTAAAGAGGTTCAAAAACAGAATCATGTGTAGGATTATCTGGATTCGATTTCAATTTCAAATAGTAATCCATAGACAATTTCTTTCGACGTAAGTTTAAAGATGGTTCGTTTGCTTCAGCATAGAGACTATTAATTGGCGATGTTTTAAATGCACCCAACGCAATACGTAAACCTTGATTGTGTATTGAATCAAGTTGGCGCAAGTAGGATTGACGGGCAGAGCCGTAAACAACGCATCCATAGTCTAATTTAGATCTCACAAGAGATCTATAAAGGCGTAATAAAACTTTTTTGTCTGCTCCCCAGTCCATACTGGAGACGACACGTAAAAGATTTAGAGCTTTCTTACATTTATTGCTCAAATATTCAATGTGCGGAATGAACGATAATTTAGAGTCAAATAAAAGACCAAGGAATTTGAATTCTGAGACAACTTCGATTCGGATCCCGTCCAAAGTGAGTTCTGGATCGGGATGGAGTTTTCTGGATTTACGGAAATGCATACATTTTGTCTTGGTTTTAGAAAATTTAAAACCATTTTCATTCGACCATTTACTCAAGTTATTTAAAACCTGTTGTAACTGTCGTTCGATGGTATGCATATGTTTCGAACGATAACAAATACATCAACATAAAGGAAATATTCAATACCAGGGCAGGTAGCCTTAATTATATTGTTGATTTTAACACTAAAAAGTGTAACAGAAAGAATAGAGCCCTGGGGTACACCCATCTCCTGTTCATGGGGATCAGAGAGTGTATCTCCAACCCTGACTCTAAATTGCCGTTCATCCAAAAATGCAGATATGAAATAAGCAAGGCGACCTCGTATACCGAAATCATAGAGGTCATTCATGATTCCATACTTCCATGTGGTGTCATATGCACTCTCGAGATCAAAAAAGACTGAAACAACATGTTCTTTCCCGACAAAAGCTTCTCGTATAAAAATTTCGAAGCGAACCAAATGATCTAGAGTGCTTCTTTGCTTACGAAAGCCACTTTGGGCCGACGTAATAAGTTTGTTCTTCTCAAGGAACCATACAAGACGATCATTGACCATTCTTTCCATGGTTTTACAAACACAACTTGGTAAGGCTATAGGCCGGTAATTTGAAGGATTGTCTGAATCTTTACCAGGTTTGGGTACCGGAATAACAAAAGCTTCCCGCCACGAGGCTGGAAGTAGTCCCGTTTTCCAAACACTGTTAAAGATATCGAGTAAACACTGAAGGGATTGGTGCGGTAAATGCTTCAAGAACTGATAGTGGATGTCATCACATCCAACTGCAGTATCATGGCATTTCTTAAGGGCGGTTTTAAGCTCTTTTAGTGTAAATTCTTTATTATAGTGTTCTGTATTTTTGGATTTAAAATTCAATTCAACCTTTTCTTTTTGTTCTTGGTATTTTCGAAACCCTGGAGAATAGTTAGAAGAGGAAGACTTTTCGGCAAAGGTATCTGCCAAAACATTTGCTATGTCAGGCTTAGATGAAACAATGCCGTTATCAGTATTTAAATGCCCAACACTGAGCGAGGAGTTTTTGCCACTAATTTTCCGCACCATATCCCAAGTCTTTTTGACAGATGATCTAGAATTTAATCTAGATACATACTGCCTCCAAGACTTACGTTTACTGCGTTTAATTGTGCGCCGCGCTCTCGCACGTGCAACTTTGAACTTTATAAGATTTTCCTTAGTCGGCCTTAGATCAAACTCTCTAAGAGCCGACTTTTGCTTTGCTTTAGCCTTCTTGCAATCATCATTAAACCACGGCTTATTTAGGTGTTTAGGATTTTTTGACGTTCTCGGAATTGCCTTTTCAGCAGAAGCATATAATAGAGAAGTAAATAATTCGGCAGGATTTTCACAATCTTCAAAAGTTTGAGGTGTAATAGACTGTTCACATACAGTTTTGAACAAGTCCCAGTTTGCTTTATGGAGTTTCCACCGTTGTGGTCTCTCTTGTACTGATGGTCCAATTTCCGATATAAGAATCGGAAAATGGTCACTACCATGCAGGTCGTCATCAACTTTCCAGTTAAAATCTGGAAAAATTTGAGGACTGCAAACTGTCAAATCTAGCGATGAGTATGAACCAGTAGCAGGATGAAGATAAGTAGATGACTTATCATTTAAAAGGGAAAGATCATGTCTTGAAATGAATTCTTCAACAATGTGGCCCTTTTTGTCTGTGTTTAAACATCCCCATAGAGAATGGTAAGAATTAAAATCTCCCATTAAAATGAAAGGTTTGGGCAATTGTTCAACGAGACGATCCAGTTTCCTGCTTTCAACAGGAGAACTAGGAGGAAGATAAATCGAACAAAGGGTAATAGCTTTGTTCAGTGAAACACTAACAGCTACTGCTTGTAAAGTTGTGTCAAGCTGGACAGGACGATGAGGAACATTGTTATTCACAATGATGCCTACACCACCTGAAGCTCTGTCACTTCCAGTAAATTTTTTTAGATAACAAGAATGATATTTAAAGGTAAATTTATCCGTATCTTTGAGAAAGGTTTCTTGTAAACAAACTGCTACTGGTTTTTCTTTGGAGACTAATAAATTAAGTTCTTCAAAATTAGATTTGATACTGCGACAATTCCATTGATTAATAGTATTCGCCATGATGGACAGTAAAATTAAAAATATAACACACAGTAATTGAAGTCTGGATTTATTCATTTTTTATTAAGTTTGATAATATTACTACCTGGCTTATTTCTGGAATCCGTTATCATGCCCTCATCGAGAGACCGATAACGGTTATACTGTTGGATCGGATCTTGAGATCCTTTTGGTTGGCGATCAGTGATCACCGGTTTTGAAGGTCTTTGCCTTCGATTTTGATTAGACGAAGTATTATCAACGTGACTTGTAGATGCTTTGTTATCAGACTTGGAGGCTTTCGTGACTGAATTGTCAACATTGGTTTTAGCACATAAAGGCGTATTCGGTTCTACAGATTTAGTAGTGGTCTCTGTTTCAGGAAATAGCTTTGATATTTCCTCTCTCTTCTCAGGAAACAAAATGCAAAGCTTTTTGAATAGACCTTTACAGTTCTCACAGTCACTGTCATCTTTACTTGTAGCTTTAACTTTCGATGCTTGGGCATAGGATGTTATGTTTGAGCGATTTTCGACAATCTTACGTGCTTCAAAGAAGGACAGACCTTCCCTACACTTGACTGTTACAATATCCTTCTCCCGCTTCCAGTTTGGACAAACACGGGAGGTTGAACTGTGTGCACCGCCGCAATTAACACACTCTTCAGGGTTCTCACACGTGTCGAAGGAGTGAAACTCAGCCGAAGTCCCACAACGACGACAGAGCGCTTCCTCTTGACATTTTTTCTCGTGATGTCCATACTTGAAGCATTTATAACATTGAAGTGGGTTAGGAATGTAGATATCAACATTTACTTTGAGATATCCCACTTTCAATGATTTAGGGAGCAAAGCTGTACTGAAGGTCAAGACAATTGTGTTTGTAGGTTTTTTCTGTCCACCTTTAAAGATATTAATCCGCCTGGCTGCCGTGACATGTTGTGAAGCTAATTCAGTAACTATCTCTTCCTCAGACACTCCCTGAAGATCAGGGCAGCGAATGAGTCCTTTGGACGAATTAAGTGTCGAGTGTTCAAAACAGTGAACACGGATGTCAAAAAAACTTTTAAGTCGCAGTAAATTGTCTGAATGGGACTTTTTGTCAACCTCTACTAATAGTGCACCAGACTTTAACTTTTTTATTGACTTTGGCTCACCAGCGTAAGAAAGTATACATTTGTTTATTACAAAAGGTGACAGTGATGTAAGCGATTTCTGTTCATCTGTAGATTCAATCAATAAAAACCTTGGGAAATTCAAATTGCGTGGTCGATTGTCCGAGTCCGAATCATCATAATCTGAGCGCGTCCTTTTAAACTTTTGGTTCTCCATATTTGAAAATTTGGTATTCATCATCTGGGTCCCCCAACCCGCCACGGAGTCCAACAAGGGATACATGTAGTTATAATTCTTATATAATAAATATTTGTGTTGAAAAAAGTCATATAGTTAAAGTATACATACTGCAAGAGTATTGCACTAGAAGGACGTAAATACACTTAGACTTAATACCGAAAAATATTTTCACGACATTCCCTTTTAGCTACACCTGAAACTCAAACCAGTTTTGAAAAATATACACAATGTTAGCTAAGACGCCTTTGGAGGAGAAAATAAGCAACTGGTAAACTCCACCTTTTCCATTGTCCGTAATTGAATTATTTGAGATGGCAACTCGTATCCTAAACCTGGTAATGGATCACGTTGGATTATGTTTGCTCCTCTAGGAAGTTTGTGCAAATTACCGATGAATTTGTTAAACATGGTGTTCTCGCGTGATGATTATACATCAATCAAACATAATTTTGCTTGGCAAAATTCTTCAGAATCTAAGCCCGTGTTTGGAACTTGATTTAACGATGTTTTACCATTTTGCTTCTATGTCAATATGAGCAGGGATCTGGAAAAAAAACACCCCTTATAACATTCGAGACGGCGATGTTTCAAGATCAGCATGTGCCCTAAAATCTGTCTGATTAGGATCAATGCAGCTCTCTTACAGTCGCTAAAATTACAGAGAAGCTTTTTGAGGACAGTATGGATGAGAGAAGCTTAAAAGTGCCATATTGTTCACAAAAACTCTTTTTTAGTATCATAAACCAGCGTTAGCGATACTGATTAATTGAATAAACGCAGAAAAGTGTTGCCTAAATCCAACTTAAATTACTCTTTTGTCAAACATAGAGGGACATAAACAGACATTTTAGGTTTATTGAATTTCAAGTCGTGTGAGAAAAGCATTAATTAAAAGGTCGTTTGTTAAATTGGTGGAAAATTAGATTTCCGCCTCTCTAGAAAACTTGGTGCTACTTCAGAGAAAACAGTGATTAGAATAATCAACTTCCAGTACTACTTCTCAACCATGCTTTCGACTTCCCCAATTTTGCATAAATTGGTAAATCAAAATATTGATGGACACTTTATAACGAGCAAGCATTTCGATTGTCTGAGAAATTTCGATGAAATACCCCGGTATTAAAAGTAAGTAGTTGATTCTCCTGTATATAAAAGTCCTCTTCATGTCGTGACGAACAATATTTCATCACAATACACACACATGTGTTTGAAAGGTCATATTCTCTGTCAATCATTGCAAGTTTCGTATTATAGTCTGTATCTACATGGACGACCTCAATAAAAGTCAGCTGACGTTACTTTTAAGGTAAGTTTAGTATAGAGCAGTCATGTGATTTGAAAATTCTGTGTTTATTCTGTGGCACCAAATGCCCATGCTACAATTTTCATCAAATTTACAAAGCGAACATTACCCTTTTTTTGTTATGGTGAATGTCAAATGAAGTATTCTATTGTTCTCAATGTAAATATATGCCAGTTAATTATTTTTTAAATGTAGATATTATTGTCATATTTAGGCTAAAACAGGGTGGGTGGGGTAAGATAAAGTCAAATATCTTTTTTATTTGCGTGGAAAGGTGTGCTGAAAGGTCATATTCTCTGACCACCATTGTAAGTTTCGTATTGTAGTCTGTATCTACATGGACGACCTCAATACAAGTCAGCTGACTTTACTTATTAACCAAATACCTTTGAATTTATAGTCGGCTATTAACAGTCGATGCCTCTGGTAGTTCAAGTACTGTGGCATTGAACTTCAAAGTGTATATCCAATTTTTACACATGGAAGAAGAAGTTTTGTCTTTAGATATTGTTTACGCTAAATGTAGTCAATCATATCGATATACAGGAGCAATATAATATACATTTATAACTTCCACTGTCTCTCGATTTGTTCCTGTATAGACAAGTACACTGTTTCCGATCAACTATTTTCGTTTGTTACCTAATTTTCGTCGTTCAATCAAAAGTCAGATACTTGTTGGGAAAACATATCGGGATTTTTGGACTTCTATAACAGTAAAAAATCCATAAAACAGGCTTTCCCTTTTCTACATGTAACGACAATAGTTCGAAGAGTCAATTTGTTAAACGTCATTTATAATCATTTTCCAAGCAGTAACTACGATCTAGTGACGTTAATATTCATAAGACAAAATACTTTTAACAAGAGCTGTCCGAATACAGCACGCTCGACTTTCTAAGTTGCTTAGTATAAAGGGGGCATAACACCAAATATAGTGGAGCCAGGGTCATGGGCCCTGGTAGTAAGGTAGAGGGTGTGGTGGTAAATAAGTATTCCAAGTTTGGGTCGAAACCCTTTGATAGTATAGACGTTATTGATGTTTGAAAAAACTTTAACCTTGGTTGTAACGCCAACGCCAACGCCGACGCCAACGCCGACGCCTCGGTGACAGTATAAGCTCTCATTTTCTTCGAAAAGTCGAGCTTAAAATCGTTAAAATCTGAAAATAGTGTTCGTTCTTTTTGGTATTGTTTTGTTTGTTTCTTTGTTTTCCTGTGGGTTTTTAAAAACCTTTTCCTAAAACGTGGTCCTTAGGGTACATGCATTCCATTGAGTCCCGATATGAAACATACGTGTACAATTTAAATACGGGGGGGGGGGGGTTGTAATGATGTAACACTTTTTTAAAATGAAATGTCTGAAACAGAATTAAGGAGTTCTCTGCGATGTGTGTACTTAACTTAATCCGAGTGGAAAAGTGAGTCCCTCGAGTATTAAGAGAACTTGGCGATCCTGCTGTTCTAAACAGTTGAAAAATGTCTAGACTATGCTTGTACATTTGTATTTGGAGAAAAGTGTTTTAGCTATAAATAATACATGAACGTTTCCCAAACAGCTAAGGTCTTGGAGAAGCCAAACATACTGATAGGAAAGAAACATGGAACTAAAAATGACAGGTTGAAATATTTTAAGATCAAAGAGGAAATGTTGGTTATCTGTTTCATCGATGATTTCAAAGGCCATTTCTTCTAGGAACGTGCCCTATGAAAGTTTGATCAAGATACATGCTGCTTTTATGGGTACATCAGGTGGTGAAGAAGGTTTAGCAGAAAAGGGGATTTTTGATTAGACTGATGTGTACTCGGGCTGTTCTTGGTCCATTTGAATTCATACGCAATAACGATTCTTTTTTTCGAATCATAGGTCAATTTTGTGTCACTATCGATTCCAAAACAAAGTAATATCATCCGTTTATATTTCTAAACAGTTTTAAATTGAGGCATATAAATTTGGTTAGATGTAATTGTCTAGAAAAGCTTCTTCACTTCAAACAGTAACCAAAATAAACGACAGTCGTTCGTATCAAAGTACCATACGTTTGTCTATAGAACTATTTCTGCCCGGAATTAAAGAAAATACCCACAGGAAAGACATCGATTACATGGTCGTTTGTTTAATCGGTGGAAAAGAGTTTTTTTTAAAGTATCTTCTGGATTCTAATTGAAATATTATTGTTTTACTTTAAGTTCTTATTTGCGACCTGGATCCACATCAGTTTATGTTTTCATTCAGCCTGAACCGCATTATTGCTTCTAAGATACACGTATACGCTTTTCTAAAAAAACTCGTAACTGTAGCATGTTTTAAGCTGTTGTTATCTGTTTTTTTAAAGCGGTGATGTAAAGATACTGTAGAAAGTTACACAATTAAAAAGGAGATCAATTTGGATCATGATGAGACTAGCCAACAGTAATCAGAATTGATTTTATGGCTGAAAAAGTTGAAGTGAAGTTGAAGTTGAAGGGTATAAAAAGGCTAAAATCGAAACAAGTTTTAATTGCCACATGGCCCATGTCTCAGGTCACAGTTCACATTTTAATAAGACTACTTTAATGTTTAATTTTCATTGCTTGAATTTACAAAATGAAAATATCTTTCTTCATCAAAACGGGGACGCAGCTGTAATGGCAGTCCATTTATAGTACTGCTTTCCCGAAGATAGAAGACAACAACAAAAACGTCGAATTTCATTGTTATCTAATTAAAGGGTCTGAAATAAAACCAGTCGTAAAATCGCGCTGGACGTAACATCGTTATGATAAGATCTCCAGAAATTATTTTTCGCTTAATCAATTTTTACGCCAGGGAAAAAAGCTTTTCTGATTAAAAGTCTTTGATTGTGGAACCGAAGGTAATCGCAATTGGTCTACCTATCTACCTTGTATAATGTAATGTGTCAAGACGATACCGATCGGTAGCTTTCGGCGGTCTAAAATTTTGGACAATGTAGTGTACTATAATTCTAGTGGCAGTACTACTAATTCAATATACAAAAATGAAAATATCCTCTTCATTCACCATTATCCAATTTGTTCAGCAGCAATAAGTTATCCTTTATCTCGCTGTCATAAATACTGTAAGACAGAAACAGATAACTTCTTTAATGACTGCAGACGACTGTGGTTAATACAGTTGGGATCAATTCATTGCTGGTATAACTTTAGAGTATTGCCTTAAGGATGTCTGACTTCGGTATTGACCAAATACTTCTGAAAATCAGTTTACGAGTACACATTTTGTTTTCGGAATAGGAAATGCTACATTGTAGGCCTATATTTGTCAGATATTAGCTTCCCAATTTCTAGTAACTCATGATATAAAAAACAAATGTACATGTGTAACGTTCCTACATTGTATTAGAATATGCTTGTGAAGATATTGATACAAAAGTGGAAAATGCAGATAATTTTAACATCTTATCATTTTGCCTCATATTTAATTTGCTATGCTTTGACAGAAAACATCTATTTCGTCTTCTGTAGCAGTTTTCAAATTGAAACAATTCATGTTTGGTGTTTAGAAAAGTTTTAATGCAGAATTAAACCCGGCGTATTTTGCTATAATAACTCTATTGTTACGATGTACAAATTTTCCAAGAAAGGTTTATTGACTTGTTATTTAGTTTAAGTTCAACAATAAAACTTGATGAGTTTTCTACGGGAATTTCCGAACACGATTGTTGGGAGCACTTCACTTTCTATTCACTCAAATTTTGCATACCAGGCATAAACATCAAATATTTGGATCAGGAAACTCATGAAATCACAGTTATTAAAGTGGTAATTGCTCACTAGCACACGTCAAAAGTGTGGATTGTTCAAATCGAAAAGCTGACGTAGATGACAAAATAAATTTTGACAAAAAAGGATAAATGTACCATAAAGCACAGAAATAGTGAGGCAAAAGAGAAAATGCTGATTATCAGCATTAATTTTTTTCTTTTGCATCAATGTTCTATCAAGCATTTTGTATTAGGGACGTCAAAGTAGGACTTGTTTTGGAAGGGGTTGCGATAATGGATCCAGATCTGCTTTCGCATACTCGCGGTCTCGTGAAGCCTCCGGACATTACAGCCTAGAAACAGGTGGAGAGAAAGAATAAACAAGAGTGCCATAGTCACACTATACGCCGCCACTTATAAAACTTGAGACATAAAAATGGCATTGACAAGGATTAATAGATATCCACTCAAATTTGCAAACAAAAAGTTGTGTTCACAAGGTTTAATAAATATCCAGTAAAAAACCTGGAAGGAATTGCGTTCATAATGCTGAAATATTGTTAATCCCCAGAGACTAAGTGTGATGGGGCATAATTGTTTGCAAAAATCAATGAATCATGTAATCTTTGATCCATTTACATCTACAAATTATGGAAATAACATCCACCATGTTTCATTCACATCAAGCCAAAAACTAAGGAGTTGCATTCACAAGGCTGCAATTTCAACAAGCCCTTGAGACTAAGTTTTAAGGGGGCTTCTCACATGCGAAAATCAATGAAGTATGAAATGATTACTTCATGTATAATTACATGTACAAATGTACCAATTAAGGTTATAACATCCACACAGTTTCATTAAGGTCTAGTAAGAACTTAGGAGGAGTTGCATTCACAACGATGCAATTTCAATAAGCCCCAGATACTAAGATTTAAGGGGGCATAATTCAGGCAAAAATCAATGAACCATAAAATCCTTACCTCATGCACATCCGCCTATTTAGGTGATGATGTTGACCAAATTTCATTAAGATCAAGCCAGAAACCTAGAAGAAGTTACGCTCACAAGAAAATAATGAACAGATGGATGAACGGGTGGAGGGACGCAGAAGATGATGCCAATATACGACCGCATCCGGCGTCGTAAAATAATACTGGTTTTCAACAATTCCCCAAATGTGTCCCGAAACTTATGTCGGATCTGTATGTTGGAAATGGTGAAATATGTCAAGCCCTTTTAGGAATCTATTCCAATGACTTGTCAATGGAAAGCTTCTCAAAATTGACATTCTGAAATTTCACAGACACCAAGATGTGTTGTAGCCTATTTATCTAGAAAGAGATATTTCTCTTTTTCTGATTTATTTGTCAAATAGAATGATATTTATCTTGAAAAGAAGTAATCATTTCCTACAGCCTTTATCTAGATATACTAGAAACAATTGAAAACAATTATTTTTGAAATGGAATAACGTACATAATTGTGACAATCGAGTCCACCTTGGTCTACTGATAAGACCTCCCTAAGGGGCGTTCTTAGACGGGTATATAGAAACATGAAAACAACTCGATTGAAATCTCCAATTTTCCAAGAAGATGTTTACGCAAATTATCGTGCAAACTGAGGACCTTAAATAAATCATTTGACACTTCGTTCTCATGATTTAGATGTATGGTTGGAAAGTTCTTGATATGCGGGTAGATTGTGGCAGTCAATTACACCCTTCGCTTTCAAGCTTTATTTATATGCAAATGGCAGTTAGATCTACTCAGAATTATTCGAAATATTACTCTAGATTACCTTCAATTAATCACCTTAATATTCAAAATTCATTCGTTGTGTACATATTTTTTTGTTATTTCAATTTTATTTGTCCGCATATGAACACGTTTTTTCCGTCCTGCACTTTTTGTTACGTCATCAATGCATTGGTGTCCAGCTTTTTTATGAAAATTAAAGATAGGGTTTCTGGCTTAATTTACATGGTTATTGCCCGCTCAACTAAATCAATAAGGGGTTTCAAAATTATAATGATATATCTTGAAAGGCTTCAAATATATAATCATTTTCGTTTAGAAAATTTTATGATGTAACTGTTGGACACTATCCACAAAATGCTAAAAATCAACCTGGAAATTTAAGCGAAATATATGTTAGAAAAGTTTTTACCGATGAAGAGATTGTTTTTGGTGTTGATGTAGAAAATGAAAGCAAATACTAGAAAGACAGTAACCATATTTGGCTTCAGATGCTAGAGATGTAATTTGACACAAAAATTGCTATGTCTAGGCTGATTTTTAGTATATGGAAAGGCATTATATACTTAAAGTTAATATGTTTCACTGGATACAATGTGTGCTAAATTTACATTTCCCGAAACGAAATTTCACTCGTTCTGCAATATATTATACAAAAGAAAATTTGCTGATGTAACATTGGACCCGACATTTTGATTTTTAAACAATAGTTTGTAGAAATATCAATTTATGCTTACATCTTTCTGCACATATCGGCTGATGGAAGAACAATGTCAATGATTTCAAGTATAAATAAAAATAAATACGAAATTTTGCTTGGTTTTATTGTTTTTTTCTTATTAAACCCTTTCAAAAACAAGACCTGGTTTTACCGTCCCTAATAAAAAAAGATGTGAGAAAACATTGAGGCAAAGAAGAAATTGCTGATAATCATCATTTTCTCATATATTGTCTTAATATTTTCCATGCCATTCTTTGCTAATCTAATTTTCATCAACACCCATTTTATCGTCTTCACTAGCTTACAAATTGAACACGCCTAAATGTTGTCTTTGAAGGTATCTTTACAGAAAAGTTCAGACGGACCCAAGAAATCCTGGAAAGAAGAAGTTTCAGATGACAGAATTTAAAAAAGAATGATTTCCACTCACCCCCAGAACCGGTCCGAATGAAGAGGACGACTGCAAAGCAGACCGGTCAGACAAGTCCAACCCTCGGTAGAGGAAATCAAACTTTGAAAACATGCATGTATGCATGGAAAGGATTAAAGTATCCACATGTACCATCGATGCCATACCAAACGTTCAGGACAAGAATAATCCCAAACCTATCAAGGCAATAGACACGACAAAATTACGTATGAAGCTTTGTTTAACAAAATACAAGTACAGAGTAAACCAAGAAACTTTATTAACTGTAAACTTTCACAAAAGCAATTAGAACATGTATTTCAATTCTTCGGCAAGCCAGACACAGGAGCTTTACTTTAATTCGTCTTCCTGAAATGACAAAATAACTATTTTGTGCCAAACGAAGGTACATGCACATCCCTCTGTTGTTAACAAACTGGATCATTTTCATTTCAACCACTTAATATGTTAATAAACTAGTGAAACTAGAGCGCTTGAACAGGTCCATAAATATTGTGCAAACTTAAAAACAAATCAAGCCAAAACTACAGTCTGCAAATATTCACCTGAACCTGATAAGTATACAAAAAAGTAATTGTGACGTGGAATAATAAATACTCGCCAGAAATTAAACTGAATGTCAAGCAGAGTCGATAGTTTCCATAAGCATTGTGACTGTGTATTCTGCACATACTTCTCGTGTCAATGTATGTCGGATAGTAAATATTCCACATCAGAATTTCTCATTGCACATTAGACAGTTTCAGGTCAATATTTACGGAAATCACATGAAAAGGATTTGCCTTAGAACAATAGATTCAACATGTTGGTTTAAGGATCATAATCCGAGAAGACCCGTATTAAAATCGGGTTTTTTTGCTTCAAAATTCTTGCATCTAATTGGGAGAGTTATCATTGCAAAAAAGATCAGATAAAAACTATACAAGTATCCTAAGAATATTTGTCTATATTATTTCAAATTGGCTGCAACAGGAGACATAAATACCTCAAACTTGTAGTACATACGAGTACCAACTCCATAGAACTCCGGTGGCCCTAATTTCCGGACTACATCTGTCGGAATTATTATGTACCTCATGTCATTCAGCAACCAACGAGTCTTTTTCTTATAGAAGTACTTGACCCAAGGCCAACTATCAACCTGAAATGAGAAACAGACAGAACATTTACTTTCCTCATTTTATTTTTATGTTTTCTTTCGCTTAGATTTAAAATTAACTAAATGTATTTTTAAGTGACGCATACACACTCATTTTTATGTATCGAACGTGTTTCACAATCTCCAATAATTTATATCTTTATTCTTTACTGCTTAACATATAAATACAATGTTATAGCAACATACAATACAAACATTTAACAATGAACAGTGTTTATCAGAAGAGCACACGATGTTGGTGTGCAATACAAAATTACGAAATTCCAATTTTTGAGAATGTATCCGGGGGGAATTTTTCTAATTAGAGCCAGTGCATTTTGATAAAATGAAAAGTCATGCATAGTTATTTCGGACAAAGGTCGGACCATGTATAGGCAGAGTCCGTAGCTCTGTCCGAACCAACCAAATCATGATCATACAAGTTTTGACAAAATTGAAAAAATAATGTTTCATTAACAATTCAAAATTCATAACTGTACGTCACCCCTTCCAATACAAGTGTATTTTACAACGTTTACATATCATTTTCTATAACTATTTATTATAAACATCTAGTTTGACAAAGAAAACGATGAGTGAAGAGGAGAATTGCTAATCCTAGTAGTTCATCTCTTGTCTCTATGTTTCTTTAAATTACTCTCTTTTGAATGCGTCATAATCAATTCTTGTCTTGGAAAGGGTTAATCAATTCCTTGCTAAATTTGCAAAATAGATATATTTAGATATATTTCTTATCACTGAAATTGAGTTTGATGACATTAGGTTTACAAATTTTTGAATGGTTGGCCATGTATAGTAGTATTTTTTTAAGTACTTTGATCTAATAGTTCTAAATTTTGGACAGATAAGAAGAAAATGATATTCGTTTTCAATCTGGCCTAGATTACAGTTTGTACATTTCCTTTCGTTTCTTGGTAAATTGTTATGTCGTCCTATTTCAATATTTAATGTATGTGTTGATGTTCTAAATTTAGTAAAGGCGAGTCTATATTTAGGATTTTTTATTAAGTCAATGTATTTTTCGAAACAGAAAGAATGTTTAAAAAGAGAGTATGTTTCTAATCGGGTCGAATTGTTGATTTCTGTATACCAAGTTTGCTGATAAATGTCTAAAATTCTTTGTTTTATCACTTTGTAATTCATTACATATGTACTCTGGTTTAACCATAAATTAGAAAAGCCTGATTCGTCTAGAATAGTTTTAACTTGATAAGCCCAATTATTACCACCATATATTATTCCATTATCAGCATCTTGTTTTAACATATTGTAGGTTTTAAACAAAATAGATTGATTGTTCAATTTTAGGATTTTTACCCAATATTTGATTACAATTAGTTTCCGGTGTATTAACATGGGTATTCTACCTAATTCCCCGTATAGTACATTAAGGTTTGTAGTACGGTTTAAACACAGAACTCGTCTACAGAATTTACTGAAAATGTTCTCGATATCGGGACTTGTTTTATAGCCATATATTTCAGCGGAATAATTCAGTATTGGTAGCACTAAAGAGTCAAAAAGTTGCAATTGTTGGCTGATCGGAAGTTCCACTTGATTAATGGTAATGAATAGTTTATGTAGAGATAACGATGCATTTTGGGCCATTATTTTTTGAGTTTGGTTCCATTTTCCGTTTTTGAATAAATGTACACCTAGGTACTTAAAAGAGGTAACAATTTCTATTTTCGTATTATATAAAAAGAAGTCGTAAGCGGTTGGTCTTCCTTTTTCAAAAATCATAACTTTTGTTTTGTTTACATTTATCTTAAGGTCCCATCTATAACAATAGTTCTCTATATCGTTCAAAATTGATTGAAGAGATAACGGGTTTGTTGCGAATACGACTGCGTCGTCTGCAAATAATAGAAGTAACAGCTCTATATCTTCGATACTAAAAATTCCGTCGATATTTGTGTTGATATTTCTTAAAATATCGTTTAAGTAAAAGAGACAGAGGATACTGCTTAAAGGGTCTCCCTGCTTTACACCGATCTTAGACAATATTGGTCCTGATTTTTGTGATTTATAGTAGACAGATGATTTAATACATGAATACATAGATTGAATTGATTTTATTAGTTTTGTGCTTACATTTGAATCCACTAGTTTTTGCCATAGAAGTATTCTGTTTATTTTGTCAAACATTTTTTCCCAATCTAAGAATGCAGCATATAATTTCTTTTTATTTGATAATGTTTTTGTTATAATTGCATGTAGAATAAATATACAGTCTACTGTTGACTTATTTTTCTGAAATCCAAATTGGTTATCTATAAACACGTCATTTTTATTAGCCCACTTAGTGAGTCTAGTTACTAGCATTTTGGAATAAATTTTGGCAAGTATATTATTGAGAGTAATTCCTCTGAAATTTTTTGCTTCGTTAGTTCCTCCTTTGAATATAGGAATGAGCATGCCTTCATTCCAATTTTCTGGAAATAATCCATCGTTATATACTTTGTTGTAGAATTTGATTAGAAAAGGGGATATTATATCGAACGATTCTTTGAAGATTTCAGCAATCAATTTATCAGTACCGGGACTTTTGCAATTATTTTGAGCAAAAACGGCATTTTTGAGCTCATCAATAGTAAAATTACAATCTAGATCATCATCATTTTTATCATAATCGTTAAGTGGATTCGGTTGCTGATCTGTTTCATTTTGGTCCACGGACCCATATAAGGTATTAAAATGTGTGTACATTTCATCTATTGTTATATTGTTAGGTTCTAATTTGTTTTCTCTGTATTGTTTTTTCACATTTTGCCAAAATTCTTTTGAATTACTTTTTGCTAATTGAGATATACGTTGTCCTTCCCTGATTTTAAATTCTTGTTTTTGTTTTCGTTTGATATTGTTGTATATTTGTTTTGCACTCATGAAATTTTCACGATTGAGATCAGATTTGTTTCGATAAAATTTATTTCTTGCCTTGTTGAAATTTTTTCTTGCTATAATGCAATCTTCGTTAAACCATTTTTGAGATTTAAATTTCTTATTGGATGACTTTTTCTTTTTCTTTTTACCAAATATTTTAAACGCGCTGTCTTGCATGTACGTAGTAAATAACTGGGATGTATTACCTATCGTAGTATTATGTAAATTATCGGTGATGTCATTTAGGCGGGAAATATTGTCCAATAATGATGCTCGGAGCGTGGGAATTTTTGTTTTGTCCCACGCTATAAATAGATCTGATGACGTATTGTTTTCATTGACCATTTCTGGTACTCGTGCATGATTTATAGTAAATAGTAACGCGCAGTGATCCGATAAATCGGAGATAGGTAATATTTGAAACGATGCGATTTTTTCAAAATCTTGTGCTTTTAATAATAAATAGTCTACGACACTGGAACCTTGGTGATTTATAAATGTATATTCGCCAATGGATTTATCATTGCCCAGACGACCATTAGCTACAATAAGATTAGTAGATTTACAAAGGTCAATGAGTTTTGATCCAAATAGGTCAAACACGTGGTCTTTGTTTACTCTAGTTGTAGTAAATAAATTTGATTGTAATTGTGTATCATTATTTAAAAACAAATCGTATTCTATGAAATCTTTTTCATTCGATGTTCGACTGTTAAAATCACCGACTAACATAGTAGTTCCGAGAAGTTTATATTTCTCAATATGTGTTTCTAATGTATTAAATAAGTCGAAATCTGGACTGTTATGAAGTTTTGACTCTTTTGGGGGAATATATATGCAACCTAGATACAAATCATCATTATGATTAAAAAGAGTTTTACATATTTTTATCCATAAAATACCTTTTTTGTCTTTTTCTACAATTTTTAGCTTATCCTGTAAATAAGATTTATAATATATAGATATTCCACCTGAATATCGACCTTTTCTAGTATTTTTTGACTTATTTCCTATTAGATGTTCAGCATAATATCCTTGTATATTAAGGTTAAAATATGTTTTTGGTGATATCCAAGTTTCTGTTAGTATAACAACATCATGAGAATTAACAAAATTTATAAAGTCTGGATCTGATAATTTTCTAGATAGACCATTAATGTTCCAGGAGGCTACTGATAGATTCTGCTCTTCACGACCCCACTATGTAGGGTTTACTTTTGGTGGTTTGTACTCTGTACCTTCGATAAAGAGTTTGTCTTTCACAAATTTCACTTTATTTCCCTTGTCTCTTTCTTGTTTATATATAGGATTGAGGGTTTTTCTGGTGTCTCTCCACTCTTTTGGGATTTGAATTCCGACTCCCAAATTCTTTTGGTTTAATCCTTCTTTAGACATTTGAGAAGCCTTTCTGATTGTTTCACGTTGCTTATACCGAAGAAATTTCACGATGATTGGTCGCGGCTTGTTGGCCTTCGCAGGATTGCCTAGTCTGTGGGCACGTTCAAATTCTATGTCGGAGGTGTCTATTTTCAGTTCGTCGTCGATGAAATCCTTCACTAATCGTTCACATAGATCGGTGTGATCGGCGTTTGGGTTCATTTCCTCTTGTTTTTCGGGTATCCCATAGAATATTAGGTTATCCCTCATGTTTCTAAATTCGGCATCAAGCGCTTTTTCTTTTAATTCTGTATTTTGAAGGTTCATGTTTGTGATATTATCTTTTAACATGGCACACGATTCCTGTAGATTTTTGATACGTTTTTCTGTTACCTCTAGCTCTTTCTTCTGTTGATCAAAGCCTTCGCTAATAAATGAGCTAGCAGATTCAACTTCTGTCACACGATTTTCAATGGTTTTTACTTGCGTTTTTAAATCGCTTAGTTGAGCGCACACTGAGTTCATCGTTTTTTCTATGTTATCTATTTTGCTCATCTGTGCTTTCACAGCCTTTATATCTTCGATAAATGACATGGCCCAGGGTGGGGGCTGATCAGGTGCGGGAGGGGGAGGTAGATTGTACATTGGTGAGCTGGACATCTGTTGGGGAATGGTGTACTGTTGATTATATTGTTGGTTATAGTGGCATGGCGGGGATTGGAAGAATTGTCCATTATTTGGCTGTCCGGATATAGGCTGTGACATTGCGTATTGACTGGGCGTCGTTTGGGAAGGGTTCATGTTATTGTTTACAATTCTATTTATAACCGGCGTATCAAATACAAATTGTTGATTTTGTTGTTCGTTTTGGTTTTGTTTGTTTGTAGTTTGTTGTTTCTTTGAGCGTTTGCTTTCGTTACTCACTGTTTTTTGTTCAGCGTTATTGTTATTTTTGGAACTGGTAGAACCGGTTTTGTTGACCTCTACTAGTAATGGCGATATTTCTTTTCTTTTACCAGTGGTTTTCGCCGATTGTTCTGGTTCTTTTGTTTTGTTCCTGTGCTGAGGCATCGAGAGAATTTAGCTCCAAAGTCCAAATATGCTCCAAATATTGCACAATAAAGTCCAAATAGTGCACGAATTTTATTTTATTGATTATTTTTTGAGAGCACGATAAACACGTCCATTGTTACCAAAGGGAGAGAACAATGATATTAGAATTATTTTGATTGACAATATCGGTGACCATGTATTGGCGATACTGAAAACAATTTCACAAACGGCAAAATGGCAGGGTGGTCTTATTCAAAAGCTGGTGAGGTCGACAAAACGTATGTTGTTAAAATTGGATATGTGTGCAGTATATCATGGAGAATACTGAGGCAAAAGGAGAAAATGCTGTTAATCAGCATTTTCTTCCTTTGCTTCAATCTTTTCCGATGTCATTTCTATTCAAGACATCAAAATCAGGTCTTGTGTGGAAAAGAGTTAGATCTAATAATTCATAACTCTCGAGACAACTAAAACATAACATGAAAGAAATGACGGAAAATGACATACTGTCAACAAATTGAAAAAATACGAACACAAACAAGTTGGAAGAAACTGAAACACGTCAACTTTAACTTCGAAAATACTTACTATACCAGGAATATGATTTCTGCCGTGTTTGATTAATATATAATCCCCCGCATTGTATCTACCAAGTATATGTAATCACATGTTTCATTTCTAACATTACTACATGCAAAAAGGTCTTGCACTTTATCATAAAATGTAATATATTACAGAATATTTATCTCGACAATATCAATCATTACAGGCTCGACATTTCAGCTTAGTGTAAACGCACACACACATGAATGAATATAGACATGGAGCACAAATGTGACGAACACTGTAGAGAGATTGGCTCTTGAAAGTAAAATGATCAATCTAGATTCATAATTCCGCTAAGTACAGAAGGTTTGAAGCTTAAACAGCCTGCGTATTCTGCACAGTCTGACTAGGGTTGACATTTTAGCCTTACTTAGATTGACCCTTGCCTCTTGATGGGTCGCATATATGACAAAGTATATTATTTATTATAATAAACATTTAAGTCACCGGCATTTGTCCTTACTTACGCCTGTCACTACTGCGTCGCATGAATGGTTGCCAAGTCAGTGATCGAACCTTTTGTCTCAGGATTGACATAGAACATTTGTTGTCAACTGACTTACCAGACTCGACAAACAAGAAACATAAACCTACAAATTTGTCATTAGCTTAAAAATCATTGAAGTGGCTTCGTACCTGGATTCATCATCATTGTGCGAAGAAATTTCGACATCGTTGCCTTCTGAACCCTTATCCTCTGCAGTACTAAAAGTATCTCCCATGTTGGTATTAATCATTGGACTGAAAAAAGAAACGTCTAAGTTTTCACATTTTGATTAAGATAAATAATCAAGATTCGTAGTCTCGGCCTTGTCATGAATTCATGCAAAGAATAGAACCTATATTCATGCCAATTCAATGGCCCAACAAAAAAACTGTTAAGGCTGCCCTCACAAAAACATACTGTTAGAAATGAACTGTTTTGTGATTGTCAATCAACATATAATTCACTTTAAATTTTAGAAAAAAAAATAAGAACAAAATGGTAAGTTTAAAGGTTAAATTTTCGACAACAGACAGACAGACGGATGAAAAGAGAGACTGCTGAGGCAATATGCTTCCGATTCATCGATGATGATTTAGAACTTGGTCAGGCGCAAAAGGTCTGAAGCTTAATCAGCCTGCGTATTCTGCACAGTCTGACTAGGGTTGACATTTTAGCCTTACTTAGATTGACCCTTGCCTCTTGATGGGTCGCATATATGACAAAGTATATTATTTATTATAATAAACATTTAAGTCACCGGCATTTGTCCTTACTTACGCCTGTCACTACTGCGTCGCATGAATGGTTGCCAAGTCAGTGGTCGAACCTTTTGTCTCAGGATTGACATAGAACATTTGTTATCAACTGACTTACCAGACTCGACAAACAAGAAACATAAACCTACAAATTTATCATTAGCTTAAAAATCATTGAAGTGGCTTCGTACCTGGATTCATCATCCTTGTGCGAAGAAATTTCGACATTGTTGCCTTCTGAACCCTTATCCTCTGCAGTAATAAAAGTATCTCCCATGTTGGTATTAATCATTGGGCTGAAAAAAGAAACGTCTAAGTTTTCACATTTTGATTAAGATAAATAATCAAGACTCGTAGTCTCGGCCTTGTCATGAATTCATGCAAAGAATAGAATCTATATTCATGCCAATTCAATGTCCCAACAAAAAAAAAACTGTTAAGGCTGCCCTCACAAAAACATACTGTTAGAAATGAACTGTTTTGTGATTGTCAATCAACATATAATTCACTTAAAATTTTAGAAAAAAAATAAGAACAAAATGGTAAGTTTTAAGGTTAAATTTTCGACAACAGACAGACAGACGGATGAAAAGAGAGACTGCTGAGGCAATATGCATCCGATTCATCGATGATGATTCAGAACTTGGTCAGGCGCAAAAGGTCTGAAGCTTAATCAGCCTGCGTATTCTGCACAGTCTGACTAGGGTTGACATTTTAGCCTTACTTAGATTGACCCTTGCCTCTTGATGGGTCGCATATATGACAAAGTATATTATTTATTATAATAAACATTTAAGTCACCGACATTTGTCCTTACTTACGCCTGTCACTACTGTGTCGCATGAATGGTTGCCAAGTCAGTGGTCGAACCTTTTGTCTCAGGATTGACATAGAACATTTGTTATCAACTGACTTACCAGACTCGACAAACAAGAAACATAAACCTACAAATTTATCATTAGCTTAAAAATCATTGAAGTGGCTTCGTACCTGGATTCATCATCCTTGTGCGAAGAAATTTCGACATCGTTGCCTTCTGAACCCTTATCCTCTGCAGTAATAAAAGTATCTCCCATGTTGGTATTAATCATTGGGCTGAAAAAAGAAACGTATAAGTTTTCACATTTTGATTAAGATAAATAATCAAGACTCGTAGTCTCGGCCTTGTCATGAATTCATGCAAAGAATAGAATCTATATTCATGCCAATTCAATGTCCCAACAAAAAAAAACTGTTAAGGCTGCCCTCACAAAAACATACTGTTAGAAATGAACTGTTTTGTGATTGTCAATCAACATATAATTCACTTAAAATTTTAGAAAAAAAAATAAGAACAAAATGGTAAGTTTTAAGGTTAAATTTTCGACAACAGACAGACAGACGGATGAAAAGAGAGACTGCTGAGGCAATATGCATCCGATTCATCGATGATGATTTAGAACTTGGTCAGGCGCAAAAGGTCTGAAGCTTAATCAGCCTGCGTATTCTGCACAGTCTGACTAGGGTTGACATTTTAGCCTTACTTAGATTGACCCTTGCCTCTTGATGGGTCGCATATATGACAAAGTATATTATTTATTATAATAAACATTTAAGTCACCGGCATTTGTCCTTACTTACGCCTGTCACTACTGCGTCGCATGAATGGTTGCCAAGTCAGTGGTCGAACCTTTTGTCTCAGGATTGACATAGAACATTTGTTATCAACTGACTTACCAGACTCGACAAACAAGAAACATAAACCTACAAATTTGTCATTAGCTTAAAAATCATTGAAGTGGCTTCGTACCTGGATTCATCATCCTTGTGCGAAGAAATTTCGACATTGTTGCCTTCTGAACCCTTATCCTCTGCAGTACTAAAAGTATCTCCCATGTTGGTATTAATCATTGGGCTGAAAAAAGAAACGTCAAAGTTTTCACATTTTGATTAAGATAAATAATCAAGACTCGTAGTCTCGGCCTTGTCATGAATTCATGCAAAGAATAGAATCTATATTCATGCCAATTCAATGGCCAAACGAAAAAAAACTGTTGTGACTGCTTGCACAAATATTTACTGTCACAATTGTTTAGCGATTAGTAATCAAAAAGTATCCATTAGAAATTGAAATGATAAGAAAAAATGATGAGTTTAAAGGTTAGGTTTTCGACAACAGACAGACAGACAGACGGAAAGAGACAGTGTCGACACAATACTCCAAGGGCATGGATTTAAAATATAAATCTACAGAGTTCTCAATAATAACATAGAATCCTTGAAAAACTATATACCTGGATTTCGTATCAATGTCCTCAAAATGGTCATAATCGTCACCTTTGTCAATTTCCTCCTTTGTGCCTTCTACAGGACCAATTTCGGAATCACATGTGATAGTTGATTCTGTCCGTATGCTGAAAAATAAACAATATGCTTTGTAATCATCTGCAATTTACTTCAACATGATAAGTTTGAAGGTTAAGTTTTCAATAAAATACGGACGAGCGAACGAAAAGAGACACTGGTGAGATAATTCTCCAATGGAATAGATTGACAAAGTTTTCAATAATTACATTAATCATTTGAAAAGATACATACATGGATTTCGTATCAATGTCCTCAAAATGGTCATCATCGTCGCCTTTTTCTACTTCGTCACTTGTGTCTTCTACAGGACCAATTTCGGAATCACCAGTAATAGTTGATTCAGTCCGTATGCTGAAAAATAAACAATATATATACAGATGTTTATTGTGGGTGACTATAAAAGTCATCCACAATTTACAAAAAAGTACTGAGTTTAAAGATGTCTTAACCCATTACCACACAATGACTCATTTTGACTCCCTACAAGATAATGGCTTTGGAAAACATTGTAGAAAATGAAGAAATTGCTTGTCACAAGCAATTTCTTCATTTACCACGACATTTTTCTATCCATAATAGTGTACTTTTTTAAAATTCCTTCACATTCAAAATGTTGTCTGCATCTTCTTTTAATTTGGACCTGTCTAAAATTTTGTCATCTGGTAATGGGTTAAACGGAAAGACGGACGGACGGAAAGGGACAGTGGTGAGACAATATTCCAATGGAATGTGTAAAAATATAATCTACAAAGTTCTCAATAAATGCACAAAATAGTCAAAAAGCTATATACCTGGATTCCTTAGCAATGCTCTCATAATGGTTATTATCGTCAGTCATGTCGACTCCTTCACTTCTGCCTTCTTCATAGCCAATAACAAAAGAATCAGTGGAAGTTGCGTCAGTCCCTTTGCTGAAGAATGAACAATAGGCTTTCTAGTCGAGCATGCAATTTACTTTAAAGTAGCAATCAGAGACAGTTGTTCATTTATATGCGAGTTAATGGCTACTTTCATTTAAGTTTTCGACAACAGACAGACAAGTGGGAGACAATTGTAAAACCATATGCACCTCTTTAATCAATACATGTATATATTAAAACACACAAGTGGCAATAATATATTAAGATAATTCGTACATTGATTCGTATTATTTGCCCCTGAAAGTACTGGCGATGTTGTGAGTTACTTCTCCTTGGACTTTAACTTCTTTAGTAAAAAGACCAGCAGTATCTCTACTGGTGACCAAACTCTCTGCACTAAAAAGATAATAATGTAAAAATTGCCATAGAGGAATTAAAAACATGCAACTTATTATGTTAATCTAATAAGATTTTTTTAAAATTTATAAGATTCTACACACCTTGAATCGTTACATTTATCCTTAGATATGTTGGT
Source organism: Fragum sueziense (assembly GCA_963680895.1). Lineage (NCBI taxonomy): Eukaryota > Metazoa > Mollusca > Bivalvia > Cardiida > Cardiidae > Fragum > Fragum sueziense. The sequence goes on along the minus strand of OY804604.1, from coordinate 21,091,667 downwards.
ATTGTTGGTTGTGTTGCCTTCTAGGGGTTCATCCGCTGTTTGACTGGGTACAGGAGTATCTGCATTAGTTACGTCAATCCCATTGCTTAAACAAAGAGATAATTTTGATTAAGTCATATTACTGTTCTCGTCTTTACAGTAATTCAAACATATCAACTTGCCAGGTAATAAAACTAAGACTTGTATAAATTTGTTCACGAAGAAGCTACATACCTTGGTTCATTGCATTCATCCTGGAAATTGATGGATTCATTTTCTGTGTTGTCTTCTTGGTCTACATTATCAGCAGAAGCTCCAGCAGCAGGTACGGGTGCGTCTTTAGTGGTAACTTCAACCCCAGAACTGAAATGAAGAGGGTTATGTTGTCATCTGCTACACCCACACATTATCAAACATTTTATAATGGGTACTTGTACAGTCTAGCCCTACAAGCTAGCTTTTATAGCTAAGTGATAGGGTGTATGCTTAGGGATAGATGTTCGAACCCAGTCAGGAGTCGATAACGATTTGCATGAGGTGTCAGCTTATGGAATTAGAGAGCTGATTGTGTTAAAACAGAAAAAAAGATTATTAGAAAAATCTCTATTGAGAGAAAATTTATGGCACCCGGTATATTGTAAGTGATACTTGTATTATCTTGTCGTACACGCTGGCTTCTATAGCGACGTGGTAGAGTGTTCGTGTAGGGACAAAGAGGTCCCGATTTCGATTCAAGTAAGGAGTCAATATTTATTATTAAGGGTACATACCTTGTTGTATCTTCATCAGTTCGGGTATCTTCACTTCCAACAGACAATCCTTCATCTGGAATTAACGACTCGATATTCTGGTTTAAGATATCATTATCAAATATCCATTCCCCAGGCAAACAATCAGTTGGGCTGTTTTCACATTCATCGTCACTAAAGGTTACACCCTCTGTCAAAGGCATCATGGCTGTGAAATGGTTTAATACAAACTCTCTTTCTTCTGTAACACCATTAATATTGGTCCACATGAAAAATACAGGTGTTTGTTCGCCATAATCATCGAAAGGATAAAATACCCTGTGCATGTCCTTGCGGGTGTTGAATGAGCCGTGTTCAGGTGTAACGGAAACCACTGGTCTACGCAAGATGTTTGCCAAACTGGCAATTTGCCAAAGACCCATCCATTTTCCCCTTTCTTTTACTGTCATTATTTCGTTCCTGTATATCGTTCTAATTAGCTCTGGTGTAAGTTGTTTGTTTGCCATATAATGGTCAGAATACATAGCAAATGTTCTTGTTACATCGTCATCTCCGTCTGGGTGTTTACCTCTTCTCATGTATTTGTTATCTAGATATCGTGTTTCGTTTTCGACGAGTTCCTTGACAATCCTTCTCCTCATATCTGCATGATTGTTTTCTGTGCCGTAAGCATATACGCTCGCTGCCCTAGGCAAACAATTGCCATCCCCATATATGACACATGGAAACAGCTGGTGTGTAGGCTGTAAAGGAATGTCGTCGGGAACAAGGGGCAAAGAGTTGTTGTCAACAATCTTATCAGTATTACTATAACTCTTATTACCAGCGAATGGCAATTGGGTAAATTCTGCTGTCTGAGCTGCTCTTTTTAATTTTAGAAATGTGGTACAATTTCGGAAAATGTCTCTGTTTTCCCTCTGGCCATTACATTTCTGTTCATTGCTTTCACTCATATCATCTGATTTGTCCTTTTTCTTGCTTTCCTTCGGGTTTATATGGTCCGCTTTCTTTGGTTGTTCATTTGTTTTGTCGTCCACTCTACACTGATATTTCACATTTTTGACCTTACATTTGGAGCTTCTTTTCGGCTTGGATTTCTTCTTTCTCTTGTTTTTCCTTTCTTTCACACCTTTTTGGTTTGGATTTGTAACTTTCTGTTCCCTTCGTAATGACCGGGTAATCCAGTTTCCCACGATGTGCTCATTTGTACATTTGACTTTATCATCTTCACTTACACAGGCATGGCAAAAGCATGCTAAAGATCGAACCTTTACAATGCCTGGTGACACAGCCTTTACATTGTGCAATGCCCTAGTTCCTGGTAATGTCATAAGTTTTTCAGATTTTAAATCCCGTTGAATATTTTCGACGTAGAAGAACGACCTTTTCTTATGTGAACATTTCTCTTCTGCTTTTTCAGCTAGGTTTTCCTGACAAAAGTCATATAGCGCTTTGGCATTCGGAATTGTTCCTTTCCTATTTCGTACGTATTTTGTTGCCTGGCTTTTCACTAAGCCTCCCAGACCATCACAACAACTTTTGCCGTGTCTCGACCCAAAGAAACATCTTTCAATAACGTGGTTCGTTTCTTCAGATATATGTGTGAACGGCGTTTTCGATTTGAATTGAGCTGCACACCCATCACTAAATTGTATCTCCCTTGAAAATGATACGGTTTCCTTCAAATGCTCGTCAAGTTTCTTTGTGAAGTTTTGAACTGCATCACTGTCATGTTTTAAATCCGGTGTAATGAACACAGCCGATTCTTCAACTATTGCATTGGGGCAGTCTGGACATTTGTAGTGTACTACGCATGGGAAAAGAGTTGCTTGACTGTAATTATAATACGCTGATTGGATTTCATCCTGGTTCACGCAGCGATAGTTCTCTGCGAAATCCATAACCGTAACTACACAGTCATTCGGCAGATTCTTAATTAGCTGCTGGTACTGCTTTCTCTGCCATGATGCTGTGAAGATATGTTTTGCGAAAGGTTTCAGCTCATCAGTTAATTGTTTTAAAAGATCCAGAACTGTGCCTTCTTTTTCCACAAGCATTTGTCTTTTTTCTTTTTTCTCGGGTCTTCCAACTGAGCCCAATTCCCAGCGCTTCCATCTAACTGTTCTATCCCCACATTTGTCCACCAGCTGAGAAAAATGAAGACAAATACTTTCTTCGCCACAGCGTAAGCACTCTCTTTCATGGCACTCTTTCTTGCCAACTTCTTTATCAGAGGGACATAATGTCATCTTTAGGCACTCATATTTGTTATCTAGTTTCAGCTCAGACAAATCTTCAGCTACACATTCTCTTCCTAAAGCTTCAAGCTTGAATTCGACATTGACACAATATTCACAAAGACATGATTGGAATTTGTTCATATTCATTGTCAGAACTTGTTTTGGTCTTTGTTTGATGAAAGTGCTGAGAGACACCTTTTGTTCATAACCTTTACCTACAAACCGTTTGTATGTTGTTTTCAAGGTCTCGGTCAAGACTTTTTTCGTTGCCATTCGTTGGGTAGGTAGATTTTCAGACTCGTCAATGTAGAACGATTTGATGCTTTCCTTTGTTTCATCCGATACTTTCGTTATTATTGGTAGGGGCTCTTCATGTAAGTGGCATAGTCTTGCCCAGTAGTTGTACTTGAGATCTAACGCTTCTCGTATGCTCTTTTCTATGTAATGTTTTCCAACCAGACCCTTGGTTATCAAATAATAATGCTGTCTCCCTCTCGCGGTTTGGCTCTTTTTTAGATCCTTCAAATGTAGTTTTACCTTGGTAACTATTTTTGTATATGTGTCATATTTTTTCTTGGTATTTGGTGAAAGAAGAACGCCCCTTTTCATGAGTTCTCTATGCTTGCGTGGTGTACAATTTGACATTAAGTTGTTTACAGTATCCGCAAATCGGTCTGGTTTGACAGGGATTCTAATATGTCTACCGGTACCCTTGGACTCAGACTTCATCTCAAAATCCAGTCTTTTCTTTGCTTTTTTTCGTGGTATTGCTTTCTCCTCTGTTCATTTCTTTCTTTTATTTGTTCTTCACTCATTCTCAATCTTTGTTCCCTTTTCTTTTTGCGCCAGTACTCTCTCTGGATCTTTATTTGTTGCCTTGTCTTTTTGTCGGAACGATCAACGCCATCTTCTGTCTTTTTAAATCTATATCTTCTCATGCGTTCCTTCGCCTTCTCATTGTACTTTTTCCTTTGTTCTTCGTTCATTGTTTTTCTGTATTTCCTATGGTTTTCAGCATCCTTTTCCTTATGTTTTAGATACTTTTCAGGGTCCATTTTCATATTCCATTTCCACGTCATATAGCGTTCACGATTTACCCTTTTAATCTTTTCCTCTTTATTCTCCAGTTGGTCATGATTTCTCTTTAACTTTACACGCAATTTATACCTGAAGTAAAGACGTACATTTTATAGAGTCTATCGCTTTGCATCTGGCTTTTTATAGTGATTTGTTAGACCAGAATATCCTATGAGCAACTTGGTAAAATTGTACATACAACAGTTTAGTCAACCATTGCCGATATACAAAACGCTGTGGCTATATCGATGTTCTATAGACCGAAGTAAAATTAATACGTTGTTATACCGGACGAGAATTGACCTGGCAGAGCATTCCATTCGATTAGCATGGGCTGCTCTGTCGGGTCATTTATCGTGAGGTATATAATTTTTGCAGGTAGTTTTTCTTTATAAAAAGTGTATGATGTGATCATAAACACGATGTATAATCACGTGACTTAGAATTTCCGATAATATTCAATAACTTTTTCAGTACTTGACCAATTTGAAAAAAAAATGTCAGGAATACATTGACATGATGGATTTGTGAAAAATCAACCGATAAAAAGTTATTGAAGATCAACCAAAATGTTGGTTGATCTTCAATAATGTTTTTATCAGCCATTTTTTTTTGAAAATCCACCACGCCAATCTAATGCGCGAAGTCTGTCTTCCTTCTTTGCTTCAAACCGAATTCAAATCGGTCTCGTATTAACAAAATAATTAAAAAAAAATTGAAATTGTTGTGTCACGTGATTATACACCGTGATAAACCTACTATGTTATCAGCGATATATCATAGTAACCCTTTCACAAACAAGACCTGGCCCCGATTTCTCTAAAAAACTTAAGTATATACTCATGAGTTCATGCTCAACTTCAATGGAATACCATCCAACGTTGATTGGTATTCAATTGAAGTCTATGTGGATTTGGTGTGATTTGAGCACGGTACTCATATTTGAGTCTGAGAACGTACTTAAGTTTTTTTAAAAAAATAACGAGGCCTTGTTTTACGCACCTAACAACAAACGTTTGGGATGACAATGAGACAAAAAAGAAGAAAATGCTGGAAACCAATATTTTCTCCATTTGCCTCAATATGTTCTGTTCTATATAGATCTTTTTTTGCACTAAGAAAGTCAAATCAAAATGTATTTGAAACAAAATTGTCTACAAAATACGAATACATATCGGCGTAGCACTCAGCTTTCTAAGCTTTTTAACATATTACTGCACAGTGACGCATTTTTACTACCTCACAAGAAAAAGACTGGGAAAACATTGTGGAAAATGAAGAAATTACTTTTTATAAGCAATTTCTTCATTTCCCACAATATTTTCTACACAAAAAAAACCCAAAAAAATGTGAATTTTCATTCAGTTTTAATTGTCCTCTGCAACACCTTTGAATTTGGAGCATCCTTAAATTTTGTCATTTTGGAAAAGGTTAAAGAAAATGTATAGCATACAAACATTGTTTTCAAATAGGAAGAGTCAACACTCAAACTTAAAATGACAAAGTGTCCAGTTACATCTTTGATATCATTTGACTATAGCTAGAGAAATATAATATCTAAGCTCTGCATTTCGGTGTATCAAAGAAAAAATGAACTTGGTTAAGGCATTAGGAAACTAAAAAAATACGGGTCATACAGTATTTCCGCAAAATACAAGACGTAATGTGGACACATACTATGGGTTCACGTTACATCACAATCAAGTAATTTACTTTTTACATAAACTGGTTAATGACCACGCTCAATTCATGAAGGTCAAGTGCGTAGAAATTTACAAATTTGCTTGAAAATCCATCGCATTTTTTCAGACTCAGTTATCGAATTATTAGAAAAGCTTTGGTCCGTAATAGATGTAACATTGACACATTTGCAGCTACAAAGACTAACCTTGACACCATTGGATTGTGTCAAATTACGTCTTAATATTATTCGCTTGAGTTTCAAGACAGTAATACACAATATGAAATAAAATACTTCTGATGTGCTTTGATTTTGAACGTCGTATTAATCATACAAAGCAACAATGATTACTGGCTGTGTTTTTAACACTGTCAGCAAGTCCAGCTTAAGATGTAACATTGAATCCGTATTGTAAAAAATATGAGATCTTTGACGCAATTTCAACGTGTCAAATTACGTCTTTGATAATAACATCCTTGATTTTCAAAGACGGTGATAATAACGACATGATGCCAGCTTCATTTCTTTCAATCATATGCGGAGATAAAATATGCTGGCTCATATAGGTATCCACAATACCTATATTTTAGGTTTAAAGTAAATCACTCTAAGATGTAACATGGAAACACCTTCCGGTAAATAAGACGAACATTGACGTCATTTTATAGTGTCAAATTACATCTTACATTAATGAACCTTTTATTTAGATGGAAAATTGTAAATTATTATCTATTGACAGTTTCACTTGTCAAATTTGTGCACCGAGAAAAAACATAAACTGGCCAATGAAGTATACATACGATCATATCAAAGATTCAAGAGAAAAAATTAAAAGACGTAACATAGAAGCATAATTCTGGATAAAAGAGAAACATTGACACACTTTAACAGTGTCAAATTACATCTTTGGCAATTTTATTCTCGTAAATGAGAAGTTCCTTCATATCGTTTTTAATAAATGGATGCAAAAGAAAGAAAAATGTATACCAAGAAATTAATATTTCACTGAAATCGATTTTCTGTTAATAAATGTTAATAAGGACAACAATTCTTGCAAGATGTATCGTTGACACTACAACAAGTTACATGAACTGAATCATTTGTAACAAGGACGACATATTTTGGGTCAAATTACATCTTTACTACATTTTATTCATTATTTAAATATTTAGTTTGCCTTTCATTCCAAATATTAGAAATAAAAACTAATGGACAAGATACTAGGCAACTATTTAAAGATTATGTCACTGACATAATTGTCATATAGTAAAACTTCCAATATAAATTAAGATGTAACGTTGACAACAATTATGCTAATTGTGATGTAAAATGGACACACGTATATGAAGTCCTTGTTGCATCTCTGTGGGTTTTTGTACTTTTACATTCTAAATAAAAACACCGCTTATTGAAGATTTACATTTCGATTCAAACATCCAAATAACAAGTAACGCTTGCACTTGCAAATTTTTTGTTGTGGAATTCAATTTGTTTTATGTTCTTTTGATACTATGACGTATCAGTGACACAATTTCTGTCAACTTAGATGTATCAATGACACGAAAAATCCAGTTTTTTGGTGTCTTTGAATGACTTCGTTCCCATTACCTTTTTCAATGTGAATATGTTATTTATTATAAAATGTGTCATTTATAGAAAGGATTTTGACACATTTACAGTAATGTGGTGGTTCATTTATGTACGCATTCATGTTGCAATTCAAACTTCTTTTCGATGATGTAATATGGACACAAAATACCAACTGGGTTTTTTGTGGTCCAAATTACGTCTTATTGCTTTCCTTTCCCTTTGAGCATCAAATAAACTGTTTTGAATGTCAAACATTTGCTCTTTAGGTAGTTATTATGACAGAACTCACATATACAACAACCTCTAGCCACATTCAAAATTTCGAAGAAGTTATTTATGAAAATGTTGACATTGAATGGGGTCATTGAGGGCGGGGTACTTACCGCACTGCTAGTCAGTTTTTCTTCCTCCATTTACACACGAATTCATTCAGTACTTGTGTAAAGAACATTAACTAAATAAATTAACCGTGTTTTGAGATTTATTACGGGATATTTATGCAAACATTTAAACTTTTCTATACATTTATGACGTAACTTATTTCTATACTTACCCCTCGTGTTCGCGAGGTTCAGCCATCTTAAATGTTGTGCCGCTCATGTGCTTCCAAATTGATTATCGATCGCTTACGTCATTTCCGTATAAAAGCGTGTATTCTGCAAGTCTTTACACACTGTAGTTTCAGAAATATTTCGAAGTACATAAAATTTAATGACGTAACATTTAATGAAAAAGTGATGACTATACTTATGCTAATACATGTACTTCAACAACTAAGGGTGTGAACGGATTTGATTTGTACCAAAAAGGTTTGAGAATGGTAGTTAATGATACTGAACTTGTCGAATTACATTTTTTAAAAAAGAATGTGTTTTTATAGGCATTTGATGAGACGTAACCTAAAAGAAACGAAAAATTACGTTTTAAACGTCATTTTTCATTGCTGATTTCTCATATTTCAGAAAACCTTTACCAACATGAAAGTGTAAATCTTAGGAATTAACATGTTATTCATAACATTGAAGTGTCAAATCCAACGAAAACCAATCAGTTTATTTGAAATTAATTTTTTTTTAACAGTAGGGGTAAAACGTTAACGTTTTCCGTCCAGAATTTTAGCATGTTTTTGGAATTTTCTTTGAATACAATGACCAAGACTAAATACTTGAATTGATAAAAGGTGTTCAATTTACTGACTCAACACTACATATCATTTTTAATAACACAACATGAACACACAAAGAGATTTTTGAGAATTTGGTGACGTAACAAGAAAATGCAGGACGGAAAAAACAGGTCCATATAAAATATTAAACTGTGTAGGAAAATAATCTACATGAAAATCGTGTTACCCCTTTTCATTCCGTGGAGAAGTTTTCTCTCCACAAATTAGATTTATGTTTCTATTTTGAAGAAGACTAATTGTATTGTAAACGTCCAGATTACTTACCATTGTCTTGTAATAATTATGAAGCAACATTTCGCCCCTATCGGATTGGTATGTGTTTGTCGTTATGGAGATATTGCATAGGAATTGACACTTCTTGCTCGATCCTATCAGCATTACAAAAGTTGAGCAATGCATTGTCACATGATGGGTACCTCCGCAGTACAAGTGGTGAAACAAGTTCATCATCGGTACGTGCAAAATGCCAAGCGAACCGCGTGCGTCTTTCATATACTGAGGTTGAAGCTCTGTGGGTTATTCACCGTATATCTGATCTAGAGTTTGGTGGTTTCTCAATTACAAATTGAGAAATCTTCTAAAATACGCGCTTATTGTCTATGTAAACTATGATATTGCGTTGCTGACAGCGTCCATGCACCAGTTACTTGTGACAGAGGAGTCCCCAGTCAAGCCGGTCTTTCAGGTTGGACCTTAGACAGCAATTGTTGAGTGAATTGAATGAATCCAATCAAGCAACCACACAATTGGGATGATAACTCATCCAAAAACCTGGTATGGATCAGGTTGGATTATGTTTGTTCTTCTAAGAAGTTTGGACGAATTACCGATGAATTTGTTAAACATGGTTTTCTCGCGTGATTATTAAACATCAATCAGACATAATTTTGCTTGGAAAAAATCTTCAGAATATAAGATTCGTGTACTTGAATATGTTTTATCGATATTGTAACTGATTGTTTCTTTTGTCACCTGTATAAAATTATATTTTAGACCCTGCCAGAATTATAATATTTATTATCATTTATTATTACCTCTTCCATGGCCGAATGGTTAGGGCCTCCGCCATGAAAGCGGGAGGTCGAAGGTTCGAATCCCGGTGGAAGCCGGCCTGACGGGTTAAAACTGATGCGAACGATTGGTGAACCGCCAGCTAGTTAAACTAATGGATGCCATAGACCCATCTCTGTCAGACGCCCGGCATCATAGGTGGAGATTCGAGAGATACTGTACAATCAGAAGAGAGTGTCTAATAAGCCATGAACTGGCAGGCCCTTTCAATAGGGGTGACACTGTAATAAACATGCCTTTACCTTTTTCTATTTACCGAAAGTCAGAACTCAAACCTACATAATTTTTTATGAAATTTTTGATAGATTGTCAGGCACATGTCTTAATTGATTTCTAGTATGATTCTGAATATTTCATTTGAAGATTGTATATATTTTTGTTCTTATGCGTAAGACTAAATTTCAAATTCTTAGGCTACATATACGAATCTCATGTGTTTGAATAAACTAAGTTGAAAAAGTGCTACACTGTTAAAAAAAGACTCTTTTTTCGTATCATAAACCAACATTAGCGTTACTTCTTACTTAAAAACGCATAAAAACGTTCCCTAAATCTAATTTGAGTTACTTTTTTGTCAAACATACAGGGACATAAACAGAGATTTAAGGTTTATTGAATTTCAAGTCGTGAGAGAAAATCACTAATTAAAAGGTCGTTTGTTAAATCGGTGGAAAATTAGATTTCCGCCTGTCTAGAAACGTTGGTGCTATTTCGGAAATTACAAGGAATAGAAGAGCAAACTTCCAGTACTAATTTTTCTAAGCCATATCCCAGACAAACTATGGTGTTGACGTCCCCAATAGGTACAATTTTTTATAAGTTGGTAAATCGAAATTTTGATGGACATTTCACAACGAGCAAGTGTTTCGATCGTCTAAGAAATTTCGATGAAGCACCCTGGTATTCAAATTGAGCAGGTAATTCACGTGTATGTAAAGGTCTCCTACATGTGGCGACGAACAATTCTATAATGATTTAATGACAACACACACACACACACACACACACACACACACACACACACACACACACACACACACACACACACACACACACACACACACACACACACACACACACACACACACACACACACACACACACACACACACACACACACATACTTGTACAGCATACAATATAAGGACCTTGACTTTCCGCGTTATCCTGAGGACCCATGTTAAACGTTTGCGTATAAACGCAATTTTATGTCAATTTCTTTTTTATTGCGTGTATTGCACAAAATTAATATTGTTTCCCCTTAACACTCAAAGTAAATCAGAGAAAACGTAGTGAGGACTTGTCACCTTTAGCCTGATTTATGAGGACCTTCAATATGAGGACCCTAATTTGCATATTTTACACAATACCTTTTATGGCCATAATTATGAGGACCTTACTTGAAAGTTGTGATGAGGACTTGCACAATTCTTTCGTTCACACTAAAAGCGGAGTGTAATTTTACGGAACATACACAAGAAAGGGAAAAAGCAGACCAATAGACATAAATGAAAATTGGGACCATAGAATAAGAGTGAATTTGATTTCGTCTTTAATGAAAGCCTTATAATAACTCATTGAATTGTTATACATGATTGTATGATATTCTCCATAGTTGAATAGCATGCGTGAGTATTAGACTGTTTCATGTGTGTAATATTTTAGGTATACACTCATTCAAACTTCTTTAAACGACCACTCTAATTTTCAAGTTAAAACAAAACAAAACAATACAAAAACATGTAGGTACTACGAAACTATCTTGTTCACTTGGAATTTCGGTCAAATGGTTTAATTTTCGACACAGAAAACATTTTGAGGACCCGTGTGCAAGTCCTCTAATTGTACCGCAGTCCTCTAATCGTCGGTGTGCGTTCAAGCCTGGGTCCTCAGTTTGAGCCCTATACAAACACGGTAAATATCTGAGGACAAGAGACGGATTTTTTAAAACCTTAATTTTCTTAAAAGTGAAACAAGAATATGACACACCAATGAAACTGCAACAGCAATGGTTTCCTTTTTCACAGTGTTTACATAGGCTAATTACGGTCTTCTGCTCTTTTAGATGACATTGTGATGTTTAGTCAGTTTTTAGTTATGATTTTTCCGCTTTCGGTTCGGTTTATTCGCGACTTTGCATCGATTCAGAGGTTGCTTATCTGAGTTTCAGTACTTATGCAGTCTCAATAGCTCGGTGGGTAGCAATGTACATGCAAGCGGTCCCAGTTTGGAAGTGGTTCGAATCCCGGCTCGGAAAACTTTCTTTTTGACGCTTGCTGAAAGTCACTGTGACCCGGTTCATTCGTCTTAAATGGACTTTCTTATGTGATAAAACAGTGAAAATCTTGGAAAGAACGTTGTGCCGGTGAAGAAATATTGGGACCATAGAATAAGAGTGAATTTGATTTCGTCTTAAATGAAAGCCTTATAATAACTCATTGAATTGTTATAAATGATTGTATGATATTCTCCATAGTTGAATAGCATGCGTGAGTATTAGACTGTTTCATGTGTGTAATATTTTAGGTATACACTCATTCAAACTTCTTTAAACGGCCACTTTAATTTTCAAGTAAAACAAAACAATACAAAAACATGTAGGTACTACGAAACTATCTTGTTCATTTGGAATTCCGGTCAAATGGTTTAATTTTCGACGGAGAAAACATTTTGAGGACCCGTGTGCAAGTCCTCTAATTGTACCACAGTCCTCTAATCGTCGGTGTGCGTTCAAGCCTGGGTCCTCAGTTTGAGCCCTATACAAACACGGTAAATATCTGAGGACAAGAGACGGGTTTTTTAAAACCTTAATTTTCTTAAAAGTGAAACAAGAATATGACACACCAATGAAACTGCTACAGTAATGGTTTCCTTTTTCACAGTGTTTACATAGGCTAATTACGGTCTTCTGCTCTTTTAGATGACATTGTGATGTTTAGTCAGTTTTTAGTTATGATTTTTCCGCTTTCGGTTCGGTTTTTTCGCGACTTTGCATCGATTCAGAGGTTGCTTATCTGAGTTTCAGTACTTATGCAGTCTCAATAGCTCGGTGGGTAGCAATGTACATGCAAGCGGTCCCAGTTTGGAAGTGGTTCGAATCCCGGCTCGGCCAACTTTTTTTTGACATTTGCTGAAAGTCACTGTGACCCGGTTCATTCGTCTTAAATGGACTTTCTTAAGTGATAAAACAGTGAAATTCTTGGAAAGAACGTTGTGCCGGTGAAGAAATACCATGATCTCATGGATGGGTACACCTGGAAAGAATGTTGTGTATGGTTTCCGCGGATTATTTGTTGTTAATTAAAGGAAAGCATATACCCGGTTTTATACGCTTAACCCATTCCCATACAATGACTCTTTTTGACTCCCTACAAGATTATGGCTTTGGAAAACATCATGACAAGCAATTTCTTCATATTCCACAATGTTTTCTACCCTTTTAGACAGAGATATGTAAAATTTAATTAACTTGAAATTGTCTTCTGCAACATCTTTCAATTTTGACAAGTCTAAAATCTTGCCGTCTGGTAATGGGTTAATACATACTTCTCATTACCGATGCATGTCGATAAAGAAGCTATAACTCGCCAGCAATGACTTTTTTCCCACGATGCTTGCAATAGCTCCTTTATTTTGAATTTCGGTCGAATGGTTTAATTTTTGACTTAGCATATCAAAATCAGTTGAATACAAAGAAGACATTTCAGGACCCGTGTGCAAGTCCTCCAATTGTACCGCAGTCCTCTAATCGTTTGTATGCATTCAAGTCTGGGTCCTTAGTTTGATCTGTATACATGGATGCTTTCCGGATTTCCCCTTAAAGTGACATTTCATATTTTTTACATACATTTTACTTTAATTTTTATCTGAAAGAACAAATTTTCTAATGAAAATTCTGAAAATTTCAAGCCAAAATACTGAACCGTTTACGAGAACTATATATTTCTGTGCTAAAATCAAACAAATTTTTGTTGACAACAGTTCAGATTTACATGGATTTTTTTCATTTCTGTCTCAACTTTAAAGGCGTATTTTTCTCTTACAAATAACAACTTCAAAAAACTGATAGCATTTCTTCGCATTAGAATAACAAATCCTTACATAAAGACATACTTTTAAAATATGAAATTGAAATGTTATGTCCTTTTAATATTTTGTACCCTATTCACGCACATTTCTTTCGTTTTTGACAAGTGGAATAACTTTTTCAATTTCACACAGTTAGGCCTACGAAATGTCCTTTTTCCATGCGATACATAGCCATCCTTTTAGAATGGTAGGTCATAAACTTTTCTTAGATAGTCTTTTAATTTTACGTCCGAACCGCAACATCCAATTATCCCTTTCACAGACGACAAAAGTTTTGACCGGTCAAAATTCGAAGGTGTTGCACACGGTGAATTATAGTTTATGGAGGCAAGTAACTTTCTGTGGAATGGGGTTGATAGGACACTGCTAGTCGCCAGCATCATCGCTATTCAACAAAAACCTCGTAATTGCAGCTTGTTTTAAGCTGCAGTTACAAGTTTTTTTTTTTTGTTGAAAAGCAGCGACATGCTTGTTCTTTCTCTCAATGCTCTGTAAGGGACAACTTTATCCCAAAAAGGGGACAAACATTTTCAAATGACGCGTCAAAAAATTTACTTAGATAGCCCTTTAATTTTTACCTTTGAACGATAAAGTCCAATTAACCCCGCTTACTGAACCGGCTAAAATAATGTTGCTTTTCTTCGAAAACCTGGTAACTACAGGTTAAATCAAGCTGTGGATACGCGTTTTTTTTTTAAGAAAAGCAACGTCATTCACCACATTCAAAGTTATCATAAAATTGTGCGCTACGAAAATTGATGAATTGGCATTATTTAAAATTACACACATAAAATGATTGTGCAAAATTCGAAAACATTCAACATTCCTACAGCCCGATTAAGACATAAAATTTGAGCAAATATTGTACAAAAGAAGATGCTAATGATCAGCATTTTCTACTTTTCTTACGATAATTTCTATAGATGATTCTTTATTCATATATCCCTTTTGTCATCTGCAGCTGTTTTAAGATTGGAACAGTCTCTCAAAGGATTTCTGGGTTATATCATAGTGGGTGCAGCATCTACCTATAGATTTCGGTTGTTTCTCTCACAAGTACTATCACAACATCCTACCCTAGCCTACAGCTACTCAACCACATAGGTATAACAGTTATCCACCAATTAGTGGCAGACATAAAAGGATATTAAGGTAGAATACCCATTATGTAGCCATTTTGAGATTCTTAAAACACCAGATTTTTCTGAGCGGATTCGTTAATTAGACCAACCTATTGAGGCGCAGTCATAATCATAAACATTTGGCAGTGTAAGTTTGACCGCCGAATGTTTTCGACTTCGCCCGTATAATTCCGAAGTCATGCGAATCTCCTAATGGTGGACTAAAATTGGAACAGTCTGAAATAGTGTCGGTTGTGTATATAAGTGTAGTGCAACTCCTCTCTTAAAAGATTTCTTGGTCATATCCTGGCA
Source organism: Fragum sueziense (assembly GCA_963680895.1). Classification (NCBI taxonomy): domain Eukaryota; kingdom Metazoa; phylum Mollusca; class Bivalvia; order Cardiida; family Cardiidae; genus Fragum; species Fragum sueziense. The sequence continues at coordinate 21,076,572 of OY804604.1, read as the reverse complement.
GGTGGATCATCTACCTATGGATTTTGGTTGTTTCTCTCACAAGAACTATTGCAACATCCTTTCCTAGCTACAGCTACTCAACCACATAGGTTTTACAGTTATCCACCAATTAGTGGCAGACAAAACAGGATATTAAGGACAGATCCTCCATTTATTTCCCACGGTAAGAATTTTCTTATTTTTTCTGTACTGATATTTAGATATATGAGAAGTAAAAAAACGACTTAAAAACTATAGGTCACCAAGCGAATTAAAAAGTTATTGAATTTCAAGGGAGACTACTCTTGTCTAAAATTGCAAAAATGAGGTGTCACTTAAATACCCACAAAAAAGGTGTTCGAAATTATTAGGATTACATAATTAAGTCTTTATTGTGTTCAATATGTTTTATTCTGTATAAATGAGTATCAATTTGGGAACATTTAATGATGATTTTGAAATTTTTAGTAAAACATTCTTTCAAAAGGAGCTGAAATTGCTCTTTTTTCGCAACGTTTCTGATAATAAAAAATATTCCAGCGGTAAGGATTTTTTCTTTTTTGGTATAGACATAGTGCTTGGTCATACCTACAAAAACAAAAAAAGAAAAATATATCAAACCAAGCGTTTTTCTTAGTTATAAGTAAAATTTGGTTTACTTTTTGCAGCTCTGTCCGAAATTGTTTCACTACTTTTATCCATTTTCTTCCTAATTACCAGCTTTAGATAATAAAACATGTCATCTTTTGTGTCCATCTGAAGCGGACTATCTCATAAAGACACCACGTTGCTTTTGTTGCTCCGTTTCCTATCGCTAACGCCACATTTTGAACGCGTAACAGAAAGCGAAATGTACCATCCGAGTACTATTACACTTTAATTGACCAAACAGAGAAAATTGAAATAACCAAAAAGGGTTTTGACATTTATCAACCAAACATTAAGTAAATGTAAGAAATACATTTGCTGAAAAAGGCCAATTACTGAAACAGCTTTATTTCGTTATTCAGGATATGCGCAGTAAGTTGCGCAGTAACAACTGGAGGATCTGTCCTTAAGGTAGAATACCTGTAATGTAGCCATTTTTAGATTCTTAAAACATTAGATTTTTCCGAGCAGCATCGTAACGTAGACGAACCTATTCAGGCGCGGTCGTAAATATTCGGCGGAGGAAAGTTCCACCGGTGAATGTTTTCGACTTCGCTGGAATAATTTCTATGTCGCACAAATCTCATTAGGGTGGAGTACCTTAACCCTGGCTGGAGAGCTGGGACGTCATAATCGACTTGAAGCACTGGACCTCATAATTAAGTTTGACGCACTTTGTCATTTGTGAAAGGGCTATATGGAAAATATTGAGGGAAAATGAGAAAAATACTGGTTATCAGCATTATCATTTCTCTCAATATTTTTTTATAAATCTAGCTATAATAGAACACTGATGCCATGAGTGACATTAGGCCTTGATACAGCAGATTTGCTTTGGAACTGTCATATCGCGGTCGCTATTGAACCTAAAAATGGGTTCCCATTTTTTCGCAAACCAGTACTACCACATCCTTACCTAGCCTAAAGCTGCTCACCCAAATAGACTAACGATTATCAAACTATTGATGCAAGACAATTTCGCCAGAATCAATGTTTGCTACGGCCGGGGATCATACCCAGGACTCCGGAACTACATAAGTGAGAGTCTGGTGAGCTGCCAACTGGGCTATGGCCACTGCTTTTGGAATGCATCATATTACTTTGCATAAAAGGAGGTCTGGGTAAGAGAACTGGTTACCGAATATTCATTTAATGTAGTTTTAATTATCAATATGTCCACGTATAGTATTCACTATTCAATTTATGAATATACAGTAGACACTCTGGATGTATGCATGCCACAAGGGACATCATATTACCTCAAAATATCAGAAGAGCGAGACACATCTGATTTTGCAGTGTTTTGAAAAAATGCGTATTGAGGTAGTCCACTCCTGATGAGATTCATGAAACCTCACCCCAGTAGTAAAGGTTGGCAACATAACAAATGTTAATCTAATCGCACAAAAAAATCCGATGTCGCATGAATCTAATTAGGGGTGTACTACCTTAAGATTTTTCTTTGAACCAAACCCTTTCCCAAACAACAAAATTTTAAGATGGTGCAATTCAAAAGCTGCTTGAGGTCACAAAATGGAAGTAGAAAAAGATTGGATTTGTGTACAATCTTTATGTGTGCCAGCCAAAAGAAACATCACGGTCATAATGACATTACAGTCAAAACTGTCGTATGCAGCCAGCCAAGGGACACGCCAAAACTGGCCACATACGACAGTTGGCTGCTTAACACAGAATAGAATAATTTAAAGGCTTGTTGTAAATGTCTACTTTTATGACTTACCCTATTAATATGAAGAAAAGACAAATGTTGTAGAGTAAAAAGGGTACACTTTTATATGACATTTAACTGTTTATCACACCTTTTAATGGTTTATGCACTTGATTAGGCAAACTGCCAGATGTATTATCAATATTTCACACATTGCCTGCCACCAATTAGTTGCGCATGGCTGCTAAAAGGGATATAGGTAAAGAGCAATTGGGACAATTAAAGCTGGCCACTGACCACATTACACAGTATATTGTTATACACAGTTACTTTAAAGAGTAAAATTGCTTGGGAGGACCTGGACTGGCTGCATACAACAGTTTGGCTGCTATACACAGGTGGCCGCTAACACAGTTTTGACTGTACCTCGAATTATCGGAAGTGTGAGACACACCTGATTTTGCAGTATATTGAAAAATTGTTCATTAAGGTAGTCCACCCCTGATGAGATTCATGCAACAACCCCGGAGCAGTGTAGGTTGGCTACATAACAAATCGCTGGTGGGGAGTCAAAACCTCGTAACTACAGCTTGAATAAGCTGGAGTTACGAGGTTTTGACTCCCCACCAACGAAATGTTTATTACATCGCACAAAAAATTCCGATGTCGCATGAATATCATTAGGGGGTGGACTACCTTAATATTTTCTTGAGCCAAACCCTTTCCCAAACAACAAAAGTTTAGGATGGTGCAATTCAAAAGCTGCTTGAGGTCACAAATGGATGCAGAGAAAGATTGGATTTGTGTACACTCGTTATGTGTGCAAGCCACAAGGAATATTACATTGCCTCGATTTTTATATCGGAAGTGTGAGATACATCTGATTTTGAAGTGTTTTGATAAATTGTTTATTAAGGTAGTTTGACCCAGATAAGATTCATGCGACTTCACACGAGTTGTAACGGCCGGCTACGTAACAAATGTTAATCACATCACACAAAAAATTCCGACATAGCATGAAACTCATAAGGGGTGGACTACCTTAAGATATTTCGTTGAACTTTTCCCAAACAACAAAATTTTAGGATGATGCAATTTAAAAGCTGCTTGAGATGACATAATGGATGTAGATTTGTGTACATATAACACAGGTGATATAAAGGCAAAAGGAGAAGCTGCTGATCATCAGCATTTTCTTCGTTTGCTTCAATGCTTTCCCATGTACTTAACATTGTACTCTGTTGTTATATGATTTTGCAAAAATTATATGAATTTCAATTGAGAATAACATAGATCTTCATAAGTCTGTATGTATTTGCAGCCTAATAAAGGTCCATGTCTTTCTCTTATCTAGGCTGATGAGGTGGAATGCTCATTATAATATGGCCATTTTGAGATTTATAAAACATCACACTTTTTCGAGCAGCGTTAGTGTTGGGATCAAAGCCTAAACGATGGCTTTAAAAGTGTTATTATGTAAAGTTATACTAACATCGTAGTCAAAATTTTATTTTAGGCCAATGCCAGGGATGTCTGGATTCCAACCCCACTCCCTCTAGATCCGCCCTTGTTTCTGAGGCATTTACACTTATTTGCGCACTCATTAAACACTTGTCTGTCTGTAAAGGGAACAATTGTCTACATGTTTTAAATGCATGTATTCATCCCTGGCACTAAACTTGTTTGCAGAAACATGCTCAATTGCATGATGTCTCGTTTGGGGAAAACGTTTGCTTTCCCTGCATTCCAAAGTCGTTTCTCCCCATAAGATATTGTGGATGAAATATTCATTGCATTATCTGCCATCCATCTTGCCATGCCAAGTACAGTGAACTTCAAAAATGTTCTGCAACACTGACCGTCTTGAGTCTGAAAGCAAAATAATACCATTATTTGGCTATTTTGTAAATATGTATTTACAGCAATATCAAATCATGAATTTGGCATAATTCAATTGCTTATTTCATTTTCTGAATGTAGTATAAACGAAATGAGATTTGCATGACGTCGGAATTATTCGGGCGCAGTCGAAAACATTCAGCGGTGGAACTTTCCACCACCCAATGTTTACGACCGCGCCCGAATAAGTTCAGATATGCAACGACACCAATCGAAAACATCTGATGGTTTAGTTATCTCAAAATGGCCACATTACGGGTATTCTACATTAAGGCATATATCCATGCAAATTTTTGAGAGATAAAGACAGCAATTCTGAATAAAGTTATATAATTCTGTATGAGTTAAGGGTGGTCCAATTTGAAAGCTTCTGCCAACAAGAAAAGATTGAAGGCTTAATCAGCATAAATTTTATTCTTTTTACCCCAATATTTTCTGTGCTAGCAAGTATGTAAAGAAAATTGTATTTACGAACCCATTACCAAAGTACAAAATTTAGATGTGTCCAAATTCAAAGATGACGCAGACGACATATTTCAAGTCAGTGAAAGTTTATAAATTTTGGTCTTTCAGGGTGAAAAGCATTGTGGGAAATGAAGAAATTGCACAACAAGTCACAAGCAATTTCTTCATTTACAACACTGTTTTCTCAGCCATTTTTCTTGATAGGAATCTAAAAGCATCATTGCGTGATAATGGGTTAACATAGTCCACCTCTAATGAAATTCATGGGACTTCGGAATTTTTTGTGCCACTTCATAAACATTTCTTATGTATTCGAACATATTTTGGCAATGTAAACATTCTTTGTAGGAATGTGCTACCGTCAAATATTCATGACATTGCCTTAGAAATTATTCTGACATCGCACGAATCTCATTAGAGGTAAACTCCCTTAACTTGTCCCATTTTCACTAAAATTTTGGACTGATAATTTTATTTGAATTATTTTGTAGATGACAATTTCAAATTGATGAAATTTTAGAAATGTTTCTATTTTGGATTAGAAAAGATAGTGGAAAATGAAGAAATTGCCTGTACATGACAAGCAATTTCTTCATTTTTCACAATGTTTACTAACTTTACTAAGCCTTTTCTTATTAGGGAGTCAAAAGGCATCAGTATGTGCAGTAAACAGGGTTTCCTCCGACTCTCAAATCTGGGGGTACAAACCATACTTTTACAGCATGCTTACAATTACATTATTACCCCCTCTATAGTAGAGACAAAAAAGGCTGCTTGCAAAAACTGGGGGTACAAAATTCATTTTGGGGGTAAAAAACCCATTTGGAGGTTTTTGGACACCCTGGTAAAGGGTTAAAATGAGATATTGCCAGACCAATACTTAAGATGTGCAAACCCACTTACACACATCTAATAAGGTCATGCATCTATCATTTCTCAAGCACAGCAAAAAAATTTACAAATCAAATGCAAGGAAATCACAAGAAACCTACCTGAATATTTCAGAACTTCACATTTGAACTTGACATTCCAAAGGAAAAATAGACACATCTCTTGAGCTCTGTTTCAATCATTCTTAGTCTCCAAGTTTCTTTGTTTCGAATAACCCCAATGCAAGTTTCTCCATATCTGAAAATAATGTTCACCATATTTAAACCTTTCCCATACATTGACGCTTGTGGACGCCCCACAAAATAAAGGCTTTGGAAAACATTTGTGGAAAATGAAGAAATTGCTTGTGACATTCAATTTCTTCATTTCCCACGATGTTTTCTACAAAGAAAGACCAAACAATATTAAATTTTGTTCAATCATGAATGATAATTGTCGTCTGCAACACCTATGAGTTTTAACTAGGCTGAAATTTTGTTGTTTGGTAATGGGCTAAGTTTATTCTCTGACAATGAACTTATCCCAGGAATAGCAAAGACTGTCGGACCGTCAGACAAGTCTAATGAAATTACCCTCCATTAACCCCTTCGCTGCCCCGTGACGATCTGAGCCGTCATGCGAAAATGTCGCTATACTGCCCCATGACGGCCTGAGCCGTCATGAGGGGAAACCGATGGGTTTTTTTCGAAGTTTAAGAACAAAACATGTAAAATGCAAAATGAATAAAAATATATTCATTGAATAGCATTTTCAATTATCTTTCAGAAAATATAAGATTTTATATAGTTTTATTGAATAGTTTTTTAGTTATAAGTTGATTTCTTACACTACCGTCAATTTCTTGGAAAATAGTCTGGCAAATAGGAACCAATTTTGCAATATTTGTCTGGCAGCGAAGGGGTTAAACATGTGCAATAATAGAACGCAATAGAAAGGTGCTATAGAAAAAAATGGCAAATTTGATAAGTCCCGACATAGACAGAAAAGATTTTTAAAAAATGTGTGAGGCCTTATAAATAGGACTACTTTGAATATGGACACATCTAAATTTTTGCTGTTTGTTAATGGGATACTAATTCGTGGTCGGGCACTCTAAATATTGAACAACAACAAATGAAAATAATTGAACTAACAAAGAACAATATGATATCGATTATTTATAGATGTTCTTTTTCTTTTAATATAATCACCGATTACATAAATCATTGATATTTTGGGGCCGGTTTTGGGGGCCAGTTTTACCGATGGAAAATCAGCATTGGGTCCAGTTTTATGGATATGGGACCGGTTTCACAGTACAACTGGCCGCCCCATGAGAATAAGGGTTAAGAAATCAATATGAAAAATGAAGCAAACTGCAGCATTTTCCATTACTCACGATGTCTTCTACCAAGAATCAATATACATAACAAGTAATTCTTCATGCAGAAGCGGAACCGGGAGGGTTCGAATGAACCCACCTCTGTACCCTGATTATATCAATGTGCAGAAAATATCCAGGCTAAAAAAAGATAATGATTATGTAGGGGGGGGGGGGGGGGGGGCAAATGCTACGAGTGTACATAGGCATAGGAAGGTTTATAATATGGGGGGGGGGGGCAAATGTTTAAGTGAAAGGAACCCGACCGACGGTAGCGTTGCTAGGGGGGTCTGGGGTCATCCCCCCAGAGAATTTTGAATTCTAAAAAGCCATTTCCTGCAATCTGGGCACTTTCAGACAGCATTTTATCCCTGGACCTTTCTTGAAGGAAAATATGGGTGAATTATTGGGGGTCAAAGGATATGTTAGCCCCCCCCCCCCCCCTCTAAATTATTGGGAGAACGCCCCCCCCCCCCCACTTCCTACTCCAGTGTGTATTATTGGGAAGGCTATAGGATATGTTGGCCCACTTCCAAATTATTGCGGGTCCTGTCCCCCTTCCTACATCAGTGTTATGTCCCAATGCTTTTAAATTTATCATCTTCTATCAAGGATATCAACCCCGGTCTTGTTTCGGTACCCGTTTTGTTTGGGAAATGGTTGTAAAAAGTAAAATTCACCTTTTGACTGTCGAAGCAAAGGTTTGACACCAGTCTTACGAAGCCAGTGGGGTGTTACATCGGGCATCGACATCTGCCTTGCCGATCTGACAAATTGATTTGTCATAATTTATGCTTTTTATTGTCCTTTCGAGGCGAAAACGACTTGTCAAAGTGAAAAAACACATTTTCGACGCCATGTTGTTTGTAATAGCGATATGGGTAAAATAACCGGGTTTTCCGGTTGTGGTCGTCTCGAAATATAAATCAACATACGAGAAAATGTATTCTATGTCTCTGATTTAACATTCCCAAAACATTCAGGTTGTCAATTTCATGATGTTCTCAACTGTATAAGAAATATTGCTAATATTTGTTTGGGAACAAAATCGTGATCAAAGTCTTTAAAATTATTCTTTCAAAGCACCCTTACCCATTTCCACACAATGACGTCTTTGAAACCCTACATGATAAAGACTTTTGAAAACATTGTGGAAAATGAAGCAATTGGTTATGAAAAACAATTTCTCCATTTCCCACAATATTTTCTACCTCAAATTATCAATACATGTAAAATGACATTCAAATAGAGTTGTCGTCTGCAACATCTTAGAGGTTGGACCAGTCTAATACTGTCGTTTGGTAATGGGTTAAACCTTCAACTTTGATACAATCAATATATACTGAACAAAAGTGAAAACGCTACACTGCAAGATTTCATTTTTCTGGAAAAGTATCCAACTAATTACATGAAATATATTTTGACGTTATTTTCCAGGCTTTCATCAATCGTTTTGTCGAAATTTCATTGCCCTGCCTCCTTTAGTGTCAGAGTTACAGCCCTTAATGCGTTTGGAGCTAATTTCATCTAACACAACATATGCGCATGCGCAGAAAACTCTTCATTATTTTTTCGAAATTGGTCATATCTGGGTTGCCAGAAAAACACTTAAAATCTCACTTATCTCTTGAAACAAGCTCTAAAATCAAGGTCTAATCTGTCAATTTTGCGAATTACCTCCCTTTGACATAAACATATAGGGAATTTAAAATGTTTGGTATTCACAAATGTATCACTGTTTTCGATTGGTCTTTTTTGCAACATCATGCAGGCCTTACAGGGGACTTTTGAACCCTTTCTTCGACTAAGTTTGTTCCCAGATGTCGATGCTTTAGTGATTTCAATTTCCTATGGAGATTACATTGTAAAATTTTCAAACTTTGGAACATAATGAACATTCTGCTTTTCAAACATCATTTTCTAAGCGCTGAAACAATGTTATGCAAACTTCTTTACATTTACTGACTTATAACTTGTTAGACTACCATTCCGTGCTTTGCGGCATGGTTTGCAGTCTTCTGTTTGGATTTCTGAAGGTTTAAATTGTGAAAAATCTCAGTTCAAATTGTACACCTGAAAAACGGACCCCTGTCACATTAAAATGTTCCGTTTTTCATCCCCGTTATTAAGATCCACAGAACGTTTAGTGCTTGGCACAACGAAGTAAATGAACAATGCGAAACACTTTCGTTTGATTTTTTTACTTGTTGTTTTTAGAAGAAATATGACAAGCAAAGTAGGTGTAGCGTTTTCACTTTTGTTCAGTATATTTTACGACTGAGTTGCCTGTCGTCATTTGCTATACGTTATAAATTTATATTAATTATTTGTGTCTAACGAAAAAAAGATACACCTTATAAATTCGCACAGATTTGGGGACTTTTATCTTACATGTATATTATTGTTTTTACCCTAAATTAACTGATTAAATATCCGCGATTTCATTTGTATTATTAATAATTCTCATGCTAAAATAACACTTTCACAAACAAGACCGGTTTTGACGTCCCTGAAGAGTGTTTGCTTAAAAACCCCAAAGGGAAAAGGCATTGCGTTGATGTTATAGCAAAACTCGTAACTCCAGCTACATGTATATAATTAAGCTGGAGTTACGAGGTTTTGCAATAACACCGACTGTTTTCCTCTGTTCTCTCAAAGATTGAAAAGAAAACCCACCAAAAATTATTAGGAATCCACTTTATCAAGTATAATCTCAACGTGTGCAAGTCCTCTAATTGTACCGCAGTCCTCTAATCGTATGTGTGCGTTCAAGCCTGGGTCCTCAGTTTGATCCCTATACAAACACGATTGATATCTGGGGGCAAGAGAAAGATTTTTTTAAAACCTTACTTTTCTTAAAAGTGAAACAAGAATAAGACACACCAGTGAAACTGCTACAGCAATGGTTTCCTTTTTCACAGTGTTTATGAAGGCTAATTACGGTCTCCTGCTCTTTTAGATGATATTGTGATGTTTCGGCAGTTTTTAGTTATGATTTTTCCGCTTTCGGTTCGGTCTATTCGCGATTTCGCATCGATTCAGATGTTGCTTATCTGAGTTTCAGTACTTATGCAGTCTCAGTAGCTCAATGGGTAGCGGATTTGGGGACTTTTATCTTATTTTATTGTTTTTACCCTAAATTAACTGATTAAATATCCGCGATTTCGTTTGTATTATTAATAATTCTCATGCTAAAATAACACTTTCACAAACAAGACCGGTTTTGACGTCCCTGAAGAGTGTTTGCTTAAAAACCCCAAAGGGAAAAGGCATTGCATTTATGTTATAGCAAAACCTCGTTACTCCAGCTATATAATTAAGCTGGAGTTACGAGGTTTTGCAATAACACCGACTGTTTTCATCTTTTCTCTCAAGGATTGAAATGAAAACCCACCAAAAATTATTAGGAATCCACTTTATCAAGTATAATCTCAACGTGTGCAAGTCCTCTAATTGCATTTATGTTATAGCAAAACCTCGTTACTCCAGCTATATAATTAAGCTGGAGTTACGAGGTTTTGCAATAACACCGACTGTTTTGCTCTTTTCTCTCAAGTATTGAAAAGAAAACCCACCAAAAATTATTAGGAATCCACTTTATCAAGTATGACCTCAACGCGTGCAAGTCCTCTAATTGTTCCACAGTCCTCTAATCGTTGGTGTGCGTTCAAGTCTGGGACCTCAGTTTGATCCCTATACAAACACGGCTAATATCTGGGGGCAAAAGACAGATTTCTTTTGAACCTTACTTTTCTTAAAAAGTGAAACAAGAATAAGACACACCAATAAATCTGCTACAGCAATGGTTTCCTTTTTCACAGTGTTTACATAGGCTTAATACGGTCATCTGCTCTTTTAGACGACATTGTGATGTTTAGGCAGTTTTTAGTTATGATTTTTCGGTTCGGTTTATTCGCGATTTTGCATCAATTCAGATGTTGCTTATCTGAGTTTCAATACTTATACAGTCTCAATAGCTCAGTGGGTAGCAATTTCCATGCAAGCGGTCCCAGTTTGGAACTGGTTCGAATCCTGGCTCGGCCAACTCTCTTTTTGACGCCTGCTGAAAGTCACTGTGACCCGGTTCATTCGTCTTAAATGGACTTAGTAAGCGATAAAAACAGTGAGTATCTTGGAAAGAACGTAGTGCCGGTGAAGATATACCATGATCGCATGGATGGGTACACTTGGAAAGAATGTTGTGTATGGTTTCCGCGGAATATTTGTTGTAATTAAACAAAAACATGTCGATAAAGAAGCTATAACTGGCAAGCAATGGCTTTTTCCCCACGATGCTTGCAATAGCTCCTTTATATTAAATTTCCGTCAAATGGTTTAATTTTCGATTTAGCATATCAAAATCAGTTGAATACAAAGAAAACATTTCAGGACCAGTGTGCAAGTCCTCCAATCTTACCACAGTCCTCTAATCGTTGGTGTGCATTCTAGTCTGGGTCCTTAGTTTGATCTGTATACAAAAAACGGTTAATGTCTAGGGACAAGAGACGGCTTATTTAAACCTGACTTTTCTAAAAAGTGAAACAAGAATAAGACACACCAAGGAATGGTTATGATATGCCACGGTATAGTTTAGAAAACTAGTCAATTACTATCAATGCTATATTCAGAGCCTAGCCTAGTGCTAGTAGACAGGAAACACGAATAAGTGATCTATCGCCGTGATATAACTGAAAAATAGTTTGGCTTAAAACACCAAACAAACGAAAACGTGTCGATAAAGAAGCTAGAACTCTTGCAAGCATTACTTTATGCAAAATTTCAAAACTCTTTAGAGTTTTAGTTCTGGATAACTAATTTATGAGGACCCTAATTTGCATATTTAGCACAATACCTTTTATGTCCGTCATTACGAGGACCTAACAAGCACACTCTCAAGTCACGTGACAAGAGCAAAGTGTGCATGTTTTGTGCGTCCAGACTACTTTTTCACGTTTAAATGAGGACTCGATTATTTTTCAATTTTCTATAATAGTATATCAAAATCAGTTGAATACAATGAAAACATTTTGAGGACCCGTGTGCAAGTCCTCCAATTGTACCGCAGTCCTCTAATTGTAGGTGTGCGTTCAAGTCTGCGTCCTCTAATTGATAGCTATACACACACACACACACACACACACACACACACACACACACAATCACACACATATGTGTCTGAAAGGTCATATTCTCTGTATGTTGTAAGTTTTCTATTATAGTCTGTATCTACAGGTACGACCTCAATAAAAGTCAACTGATCTTACTTTTTAACCAAAGACTTTTAAATTCATAGTCGGTTGGTAACATTCGATGCATCTAGTAGTCAAAGTACTTTGGCATACAACTCCAAATTTTGGCCTTTTTTATTAATGAAAGAAGCTATGTCTTTAAACACTGTTCACTCAGAATGTAGTAAATGCTAACGACATTAAGAAAAATATAAACATTAATAACTTCCGCCTTTCTTCGATTTTATCCTGTATAGACTAGTACACTATTTCTCGATCAACTATATTCGTTTGTAACATAATTTGTGTCGTTGCAAAATACTTCAATCAAAAGTCAGACACTTGTTGGGAAAACTCATCAGGATTTTTGACTTCCATAACAGTCAATTAACACACTTTCTCTTTTTTAGCGCCAATAGTTAGAAAACTCATTTTTGTTGAACCAAATTGTATCCTTTCCTAAACAAGACCTATGATCGAGTTTACTGAATACATTTAGGCTACAGTAAGTTTTTTCTAAAGAACGTTTAAATTAAAAAAAAAATATTTTCGTAGATTTTTTTGTTTCGTATCGTTTTTTTTTTTTTTTTTTTTCTCTCTTTTTTTTTTTTTGTTTTTGTTTTTAACGTTTTCGTAAAATGGAGTTCTTATGTTACATACATAGGAGTACACAGGAGTTTCTCTGTGCTATTTGTACTTAACTTAATCCGAGTTGAAAAGTAAGTCCCTCGAGTATTAAGAGAACCTCTAAATAAAAGAAACTTGGCGATTCTGGTGTTAGAAACAGTTGAAAAAACGCCTGCACTATGTCTGTATTGGAAGTGGAAAAATACAAAGCGGCCATAAATTTTATTTAACCATTTCTCAAGCAGTAAAGGTCTTGCGAAAGAAAATCAAACTGAAGGGCAAATATATACAAGTAGTATTAAAAATTGATCGGGGCGAAAAATATCAAAACATTAGAGGAAATGGATATTATCATAAAGAAACACTCTGCTTTTTTATATTTTTACCAACAGGTGGTGAAGAAAATGTGGCAGAAAAAAATATTTTGATCGTAATGTGTGTATTGAGACCTCAAAGACTCTTCATTCCAATCATTGGTCAATTGCATGGCATGTCTCAGTCGATTCCAAAACAAGTAAATACCACCTGTAAGCATTTAACCCTTTCACAAATGACAACATTTTAGGGTGATCCAATTGGAAAGCTGCTGCAGACGACAAAGTAAATGATCACAAAATGCCAAAAAATCTATGTTATAGCCAAGAAAATAATGAGAAAAAAGGGGAAACTGCTGGTTATCAATTCTATAATGATTTAATGAGAATACACACACACACGATCACACACATATGTGTCTGAAAGGTCATATTCTCTGTCTGTTGTAAGTTTCCTATTATAGTCTGTATCTACGGGTACGACCTAAATAAAAGTCAACTGATCTTACTTTTTAACCAAAGACTTTTAAATTCATAGTCGGTTGGTAACATTCGACGCATCTAGTTGTCAAAGTACTTTGGCATACAACTCCAAATTGTGCCCATTTTTACCAATGTAAGAAGGTATGTCTTTAACCCTCATCCTCCCAACATATTTTACATACACATCCTACCAGCTGGGGTCCATTTGGACCCCACATGTAATTTTGAAATTCTTGACAAAAATAAATTTCTCAAGAGACATATTCTTTGTTTAAATGTTATATTGGATACTAACAAATGATAATAGCCCAAAAACATTCCGAAATGAAAAACTAGAAGGCCCTAAAGGGCTTGAATCGCTCCACAGGCATGTATTCATTTTACTACTTTATGCAATTTTTTGCATACAATTCAATGGCACATAAGTCATGATCTAGGATTTCAATCGAGCTGAAAATTGCACACAAGCAAGATATTATCGTCACCAACATTCTTTTTAAGTTTTTGAGTAAAAATAGTAAAAAAATAGTCAAAAGTGCAATTTTTGACAATCAAAGGCAGATAACTCTGGTGTTTTTGATTGAATTCAAAATTCCTTGAAAGAATCACAGAGACGATTGCCCAAGGATTATTCATGCGAAGTTTGGTTGAAATGCATCAAGTGGTTTTTCAGGTGAAGATTTTTTTTTAAAAAAAGTTTAAAAGTGTAAATAGTTGTAATAAAGAGTAATGATAGTGGGGTCCAAACGGACCCCAGCAAAAAAATCAATATTACAAACGCATATCATGCTAAAATCTAAAAAAGTGGCTTGACATGAAGAAGGTTGTTGTAGATCAACAAACTCCTAAAATTTGGACACCAGAGTGCATGCGGTAAAACTATGACATGCAAAAAATGACGCGTGTGGTCCGATTGACCCCAGTTGGTAGGATGAGGGTTAAACACTGTTTACTCACAATGTAGTAAATCCTAACGACATTAAGAAAATGTAGAAATATATACATTAATAACTTCTGCTTGCCTTCGATTTGGTCCTGTATAGACTAGATCTAGTACACTATTTCCCGATCAAATATATTCGAATATAACATAATTTTCGTCGTTTCAAATACTTCAATCAAAAGTCAGACACTTGTTCGGAAAACTCATCAGGATTTCTGAACTTCCATTACTGTCAATTAACACACTTTCTCTTTGTTAGCGTGTTGAACCAAATTGTAGCCTTTCCTAAACAAGACCTATGATCAAGTTTACTGAATACATTTAGGCTACAGTAAGTATTTGTTAAGAGGTTTAAATAAAAAAATGATTTTCGAATTTTTTTGTTTCGTATCGTTTTGTTTTGTTTTTTTAGTTGTTGATGTTTTTTAACGTGTTTCGTAAAATGGGGTTCATATGTTACATGCATTGCTTTGAGCCCCGATTTGAAATCTATGTGAACAATGTAAATAAGCGGAATGATGTAAAACTGTTTTTGCAATAAAATGTCTAAAACAGAATTAAGGCGTTTCTCTGCGATATCTGTACTTAACTTAATCCGAGTTGAAGAGTGAGTCCCACGAGTATTAAGAGAACCTCTAAATAAAAGAAACTTGGCGATTATGGTGTTAGAAACAGTTGGAAAACGCCTAGACTATGTCAGTATTGGAAGTGGAAAAACACAAAAACGACCATTAAGTTTACTTAACCAGTTCTCAAGCAGCAAAGGTCTTGCAAAAGAAAAACAAACTGAAGAGCAAATATATAGTATTAAAAATTGATCGGAGGCGAAAAAATATCAAAACAATAGAGAAAGTAGATATAATCATCAAGAAACACTCTGCTTTTTTATATTTTTACCAGCAGCTAGAAAATGTAGCAGAAAAAATATTTTGATCGGAATGTGTGTATTAAGACCTCAAAGACTCTTCATTCCAATTATTGGTCAATAGCATGTCATGTTTCACTCTATTCCAAAAGAAGTAAATACCACCAGTAGGCATTTTAAACAGTTTTCAAATGAAGCGTACAAATCGGATTAGATGTAAATATCGAGAAAAGCCTTGTCACTTCGAACACTAACCAAAATAAACGACGGTCGTTTGTGACAAGATAACACCATCAGTTTGTCTAAAACATAATTTGAGACTGGTTTCTACCGCGAATTAAGGAAACAACAAACATCGAATGGGTTAATTCAAGGAGGTGTGAGCACGACATTGATTAAAAGGTCGTTTAAATGAAATACCATTTTTTATTAACGAAATTGTTCATTTGTGGCCAACCTGGATCCAAATTAGTTTTGTCATAGTACAAACTGCATTTCATTCGCGTTAATATCACGGTGTACAACCCACGTGAGTTTTTGACGTCACGAATCGGTCAGGGTCGGATGAAAAACTAGTGAAAAGTGCTCGCTTCAGGTAAGACTTTTGCTAATAACTTTCCTCATACTTGTCGTATCGTCACGAAACATGGACGAGAGCCTTCCTTGTAGAATACTTGACCAACGGGGAAGAGGATTTTGGACCAAAAATCTCAGAATTTTGAGTTTATTCGAACCGCGTGATTGGAAGTCAGAGCAATTCCTTTAATCTGGATGGGAGCGATTTCATTAAATTTATGAAGAATGCATCCTAGACATTTTTTCTATGACTCTGCGACCCCTTATTACACCTAATGAATTGTTCTTGTGATGCAGAATTTAGAATTGGCGTTAAATCGCATCGACATGTTAATATGTTCATATTTGGAAAAGAAATGTGCACTGACATGGATGGGAAACTGAGGAAAATGGACATGGATTGGAAAATGAACAAAATAGATATGGATGGGAAAGTGAACAAAATATACAAGGAACGCAGCTACCAACGAGACGTAGAACTAAATTTGATATATCTCCTTGCTCGAGATAAAATTTAGTGCGATGTATAATGATAAATGTTCTTTTTTATGGGGTATTGTTCATTGGACAGAATGATATTAAACTCTGTACGTATTATTTACTATGAACTTTGTGTATAAACAGTGTTTGATTTTTTTATTCCGTAGATAGATACCCTTACAGAAATGAAAACTTTGCTGCAAATTTGCAGCAAATTCGCCGCTAATTTGCTGTAAACAAATTAGTTCGCTAGAAGGGTTTGCCGGAACTTCGCCGATGTTTGCCGCTAGCTGCAACCTTCCTGCAATCTTCTGGCAAACACGTTTCAGTTTGCGACAAGTTTGCCAGAAATAAGAAAGTTTGTCGGAACTTCGCAGGAAAGTCATCCATCAAATAGTTTTAAATGTAGTTTGCAGGAACTTTGCAAGAAGCCTATCTTGAACATTATTGAATACCATGCAGTTTGTAAGAAATTTGCAGGAAATTAAACTTGTCCAGTGCTCATTCAAGGAGCTTTAAATACCTGTAAAATTCTTGCATATCGTCGGTGTAAATGCAAAACCTCGTGCGTCGATTCTTGCGATTTTCAAAGTACAAACTCGTGTGTCCATTTAGACAATTCTCGCGGGTTTTGAGACAATTTTACCGATCAGTATCAATGATACTTTAATTACGAACAATATGTCCAAATTTCAAGTAAAACATTTCAGTTTGGGAAAAGTTATTACACTCCCCCCCCCTTTAAAATTTTCCAAAAATGAGATACGAGGTTTTGCATTTACTATGACGATATACATATTGAAACATGGATAGACTCAAAATTCTGAACCAATACATAAAGACTGACTTCATTTTGTTTTCAGTGTATATCTATAAATTATCTTCATTTAGTCCGGGGTATGTGTACACTGCCAAATATAAGTGTAGAATGTCCATGCTTAAATTTCACGTTGACAAGTTTGTTATTTAGAATGGATGATAATCTAACAAATTCATGATACGACAGAGCAAACTAGATAATTAAGGTACTAAGAGTTCGGTTTCCAATTTGCCGAGCCCTAATAGCTCAGTCGGTTACGTCGTAGTCTGTCAACTCAGGTGTCGCGAGTTCGAACTCAGGCTCGGCCAGTATCCATTCTGACATTTGACCAAAGTCATTTGTCTCTCACCAATGGGTGTGAATCATTTATGTGAGAGAGCAGCTGGAGGCTCGGTTTGGATATTGTGGTTGTACTGGTGCGAGAAATACCAGGAACCCACGGTTAGGTGCTCCAGCCGCCGCGATATGACCATAGAAGTTGAAAACGGCGTAAAACCCCAATAAATCAAATCGGTTTCCAATTTCTGAATTTATCCAATAATTATTTTAGTTGCCAAATAACTCATCTACAGAGTCATATAAGCTCAGTCATTTAACTGTTTTTAAAGTGACATTTCAGAATTTTTCTCATAAATTTCACTTTCATTTTTATTATAAAGAGCATATTTTCTTACGAAAATTCTGAAAATTTCAAGCCAAAATATTGCGCCGTTTACGAGAAATATATATGTTTGTGTTAAAATTAAACAAATTGTTGTCCACAACAGTTCAGATGTATATAGAATTTGTCGTTTCTGTCTCAACTTTGAATGCGTGTTTATCGCCTATCATCAACAACTTCAAAAAACTGATACCATTTATACCCATTAGAAAAATCAATCTTGGCATCAAGACATACTTTAAAAAATCAAAATGAGGATGAAATGTCCCTTTAATCAGTGTACATCATAATGTGCACACATGTACATGTTACATGTACATGTGTGCACATTTTTTACACAAACATGCATGCATATATTTGTGCAAAGCCTTTGTACCCGTTCCCAAATGGCATAATGTTACACAGGTCCCAGGCCCGTAGGAAGCAATTTAATATTGGGTGGTGGGCTAAAGCCCAAGTGTCTGAATATTCGTAGGCGGGCTGATTCTGATTTTCCCTGAATTTTCAGTGTGAAATAAGGAAAATTCGGCATTTTTTGCCAACATTGGGGGCTTAGCCCCCCCCCCCCCCTCTGTTCCTACGGGCCTGTCAAGTCCATAGGAAGCGATTTTCATAAGGAAGGAAAATCTGGCCCCTGTCAGAGCCAGTGACTAGATATCGGAGGGGTAAAATTAGACTTATCCTAAATTTTCAGTGTATTTAAAAAGAAACGTTCGGCATTTTTGGGCAACTTTGGGGAGGGGCTTAGCCCATTCTAGCCGCCCCCCCCCCCGTCGTTTCTACTGCTAGTGCAGGGGAGAAATAGAATATTAATAAGAATATGATTTTTGTATGCCATGTCACAGAAAATAATTACTTTGTTTAGGTCAGATGATAATGCTGTTTATCAGCATTTCACTCTTAAATATATATACCCTATGTCAATATTGGGTCTTGTTTGAGAAAGGGTTAATTCAAATCACACATTTAAGTTGGTTTTGGAAGTCCTCTTCACTGTCTTTTTTCTGTAGCTTTTAATTCTAATTAGTCAAAATAATGCCTTGAATAAACTGAATATCCGGGCCATTTTTTTATTTTTTATTTTTTTTTTGGGGGGGGGGGGGGAGGGAGGTATATATTCATTTATTTGTAATATCTGTTTTTATTGTATTGTTTTGTGAAATAAAAATAGAATCATGCCCTTTTCATGCCTTAATTGGAGACACTCCACAACGGGAAATGCTTCCGGGTCGTAGTATACAAACATAGTTCCGTCAAAAATGGATTCGCTCCTTTTGTTGCATTGATTCTGTGTCTATAGAATAGGCAGATGCATGAAATGTGGTTCTGTACACTGGCAGACCATCAGTGTACTGCTAGGATGTGTTTTAATGAATTTGTTTGGAACTAGTTTCTTGCGCGGTCGTGACCTTTCATGGGGGTGTGTCACATGCAGATCCCGAAATAGATGGCAAATTTCAAGGGTGGCTGTGTTCACGGGTGCGTGATTTTAGCTGATGGTGCTATTGATACCACTTTCTTGGTAGTAAATTAAAGACAAAGAAATGGTCTGTCAGGCAGACTAAGTAAAAGATGCCACAAAGACTTCTGAGAGGAGCTAGAAGCTGCCAAATTGACCCATTTTACTATATATTTAATAGGCCCGTTTCGTTGAGGAGTGACACCTATATGAGCCAGAAGTGAAAATTACGAAATTTCAACTTTAGCCACATTTTTGTGTTTGAAGTTGCTTCAATTGATCTGAAAGTAAAAAAATTGTGAAAAATAGACCATATTTTCGAAATTTACGTCATATTTTAACTTGAATTTAAAAAAATTAAAAAATGTTAAAAAGAACAAAGACAACGTTAGAAACTACATCAAATGTGCTCGATTGCTTGTGTTGTCAATTCCTGTGTATTTTTGGATAGGTAATTCCGTTTAGTACTAGTTCAAGGCGAAACTAGCTTAAAAATATCGTTGGAAAGGCGAAAAACCCTTTATCCCATAAACACCCCGCCTAAATTTAAAAAGGTGCGTGACATAATTTTTTCATTAAATTTGATTTGAAATGAACCTTTTTTTTGCACAAAATGCCCTTTGTTTTGCTTATCGCACAATAGATAAAGCAAATTACTACAAAATTGTGGATTTTAAATCGATTTAATACATATTTAACCATTTCAATAACAGATAATGACTTTTTAATGTTTAACATTTAGCCCCCCCTCCCCATTTTTGTATGCCCCCCCCCCCTCGTGATTTCCTTCTATTTCGTATACAAAATCATTTTCAAGTAGGAGAAACACGTATGCAGTAATAATGGATTTCAAAGATATTTTGAAAGCATTTTTAAATGAAAATAGACTGCAGAAACCCGTTATCCTATAAAGACTTATTTTACTATTGATTTCTGTTTCGTGTGTTTTCCACATTTGTATTGTCTTTAAAACCTTTGTTTTTCCTTCTCAAAGACACGGTTTTCAGCTAACTTGAATATCTGAAGACGGGAAATAGCACGAAGAATCTTGTGTAAAATATTTCAATCGTTTTTAAGATTTTTTTAGGTCCACAAAATAACGAATTTTAGTAGAAAATCGATAATTTTGTCATTTTGGCCCCTTTTTACGTGCCCTGTTTCTGCTAATTTGTCACAGGAGTTACGAGTTTCGTTTTAAATAGTGTTACTAATTGCATAGTAACGATTTGCTGTATTTCCACATTCAAAACATCGTAGGAAAAGGCGAAAAACCCTTAACTCTCCCCAATACTTACTTTGGTCATAATCCGATTTAAGAGGCTTAATTGGCCAGTAGTGGCCATTTCCTGTCCCAAAACAGTCTTTGTTTTTATTCATTTTATTGTAAAAATATATATATGCACTAAAGTATTACTTTTACAAAATTCGAGTTTAGTTTTTACAGTTTAAAATGTATATAAATGATGAAAATAGGATTTCAGCCTGAAAAGGGACATTTGTCTTAAAATAACCCCTTTTTCCGCATTGTTTTATGCAATATTTTCAAAAAATGCATCTTACTGTGAAAGCTTAAGGACGACAGAGTAAGTATCTTTTATTTTTTGGAAATCTGACCATAAATTCCTGATTTATTCCAATTCAAGTAAGCCAGGGGGGTCTCAACCCAGAATTGCATTAAAGACATCGTTTTGCAGTTAGGGGGGCCCTTTTCCAAATGCCACTTGGTTGTTATTCAGAGACAAATTTTAGACTCTTTTTATGTTTTCTCTTTGGAAACACCATAAAGCACTGACCTGAGACAGATTTGGTATTTTTTTTGTAAAATCCTTCATTATATAGGAGACACTCCACAACGGGAAATGCTTCCGGGTCGTAGTATACAAACATAGTTCCGTCAAAAATGGATTCGCTCCTTTTGTTGCATTGATTCTGTGTCTATAGAATAGGCAGATGCATGAAATGTGGTTCTGTACACTGGCAGACCATCAGTGTACTGCTAGGATGTGTTTTAATGAATTTGTTTGGAACTAGTTTCTTGCGCGGTCGTGACCTTTCATGGGGGTGTGTCACATGCAGATCCCGAAATAGATGGCAAATTTCAAGGGTGGCTGTGTTCACGGGTGCGTGATTTTAGCTGATGGTGCTATTGATACCACTTTCTTGGTAGTAAATTAAAGACAAAGAAATGGTCTGTCAGGCAGACTAAGTAAAAGGTGCCACAAAGACTTCTGAGAGGAGCTAGAAGCTGCCAAATTGACCCATTTTACTATATATTTAATAGGCCCGTTTCGTTGAGGAGTGACACCAATTGTAAGCTCCGCGTCAAGCTTACACTACAAATCGTTTTTCTCCCAGACTGTGGGGCTGTGCATCTAGTCTACTAAATGAATAAATCCAGTCTAAACTGAGCATGCGCAAACGAATATTTTCAAACAGATTTCAACGAACGATTTTAAAAAGAAGAACGAAAAGTCAGTTTAATTCATCAAATAACGTGTTATTTTCAACAGCTTGGTCGAGAATCGAGGTATAAAACATTGTTGTTTATGCATATTTAGTCTGACTGCATGACATTTGGTATAGGCGAAGATATTCGCAGTTGAATCGAGACCACGCTGGTACACAAAGGAATTCTATTTTTAGAACAGTTTTAAACTAAGGGTGCGTTCCACTGGGCTGTCCCTTACTGTTCTAACTGTCCTGTCCAACTCAAGCCGAATGGAATGCTCACGGAACAGAACACGTGGGGGATTGTCTAAAACAAAGACAAAACTCTGCAGGCCGATCTAAAAATAAACATTGACCACCTGCTGTTTGTCGTTTATTTGTCATTTATGGTCTCTTAAAATTGATATTTTTCTTATTTTTGCTGAAATAATTTAATTTTTCTTACATGGTTTGATTAGAAACGTTAATTTATTTCAACACGGCGCAGTTGAAATCGAAAGTAACCATGCTGGTGATGTCACTGTTCTGCTTGCACCACCTTTTCTCCGGGAACAAGCAGAACATGTTCCGGACATTGTTCTGTGTCATTCCATTGAGTAGGCTGCCAACCCCTAAACTCGTGGTACAAAAAATTAAGTTTGGTAACGAATCAATACTGTGTTATGTGGTCTAAAATAGACGAAATTCTAATTACCTTATCAAGTGCTCTTTCTTTAAAGTTTATACTTTCTGCTAAAAAAATCATGTTTGATAAAATTAATCCTTGTTTAAAAGGAAGGTGGAAGCCACCCTCGTAAAATAGTGACGTCATTATCTCGTGGCAACCTACAAATTTTGTGTAAAGTGGCCAATGCGTACCAAGAGAATGGGTTTGGTTTAAAGAAACTAATACAACTTTCATTTTAGAATTACTTGATCCAGTTTTCGTTTTCGAATTTATTTTATTCATCTTTGAAAAAAAAAATAGAGTGTACGAAAATGAGTTTGTGAAATTGGATTTACACATCATGTGACATTGATTCGGACATAATTTGACTTCAAGATTTAGAAAAAAAAGTAGACAAAATACTTTGACTTGAACAGGGAAATAATTATAGTTTTTAGCTCCACTGGCCTTCAGGCCAGCGGGCTATTGTCATGGCGCTGTGTCCGTCGTGCGTGCGTGCGTGCGTGCGTGCGTCCGGTCGTCAACTTTTTCTTTAAAAATCTTCTCCTCAGAAACTACTGTATGGATTTCAATCAAACTTCATAGGAATGATCCTTAGGTGGTCCTCTATCAGATTCCTTCAATTAATCCTGATTGAAGTAGAAAGTCCTGAGTTATCTGCCCTTGAATTAAAAAATGGCTGTTTTGACTTTGTTTTCACTCTAGCACTTGCAAATATTAACCAATCAAGACAAAACTTAATCAAAATGTTAGTGACAATAAGATCTTGGCTAGGTGCAATTTTCAGCTTGTTCTGAATTTTATGTCACGAGTTATATGCCCTTGAAATTGACAAAAATATCATTTTCGGCTTAATTTTGACTTTGTTTTCACTCTAGCAACTACAAATATTGACCAATCCAGACAAAACTAGGATAGAAAGTTGGTGACTATGAGATCTTGCCTAGATATAATTTTCAGCTTGATCTGAATGTTATATCATGAGTTATGTGCCCTTGAAATTGACAAAAAATGTCATTTTCGGCATTGTTTTGACTTTTGTTTTCACTCTAGCAACTACAAATATTGATCAATCAAGACAAAACTAGGACAGAATATTAGAGACTATAAGATCTTGCCTTGGTATAATTTTCAGCTTAATCCGAATTTTATATCATGAGTTATGTGCCCTTGAAATTGACAAAAATGTCATTTTCGGCATTGTTTTGACGTTGTTTTCAATCTAGGAACTACAAATATTGACCAATCAAGACAAAACTTGGACACAATATTGTTGACCATAAGATCTTATCTTTGTATAACTTTCAGCGTCATCGAAATCTTACATCATGAGTTATTTGCCCTCGAATTTGATAAAATTGCCATTTTCGACTTAGTTTTCACTTTTACACCCATAAATATTAACAAATCAAGACGAAACTTGGACAGAATCATAAAGACTTTGAGATCTTGCATATGTGAACTTTCAGCATGATAAGAATCAAATATCTTGAGTAATGTGCCACTGAATTTTACAAAATATCAGTTTTTGACTCTGTTTTCATTCTCTTTTCACTTTTGCAGTTGCAAATACGGACCAATCAAGACAAATTTGGTCAGAATGTTGGTGAACCTAAGATCTTGCCTGAGTGTAATTTTCAGCTTGATCAGAATTTCACATCCTGAATATGTGCTCATTTAAAAGTGATAAAATTAGCAAGCTATTGAGTTAAGTGTAAAATAGATGGAAGGGTTACTGGTTGAAGGGTGTTAGTTAAAGGTGTACATAAATTTACTTGAGAGTACATTGTGCCTCCAAATGGTGATAGCCCATTACCAGAGGGCAAGATTTTAGGCAGGTCTTAATTTACAGAGCTTGCAGACAATAATTTCAGGTTAAAGGAATTTAACATTTTTGGGTCTTTTATGTAGAAATATTTTATAATATATGAAGAAATTGTTTGTCACAGACATTTGCTCCATTTTCTACATTGTTTTAAAACTTGAAGCATTTATTTTGTAAGTAAGTTACAAGGAAGATGTTTTGCTAGTATCATCCAAAGCTGTAATTTTCTTCCCTTTCTCAAATGTCATCTAGTTTGGTCTTTTGGGTTAGAAAACATTGTGGAAAATGAAGAAATTGATTGTCACAAGCTATTTCTTCATTTTCCACAATGTTTTCAAAGCCTTTATCTTGAGGGGCGTCAAAAAGTGTCTGTGTGGGAACGGGTTAAAATAGCTATACACGTAGTTGAAAAAAACATGTTAATGAATATCTTTGGGAAATTTAAGTTTTGATTGTTCATTGAGCAATTTTATGGACTATGTAGCTGTTTACATTGCCAGTATCATCCTAAGCTAGAATTTCTTCCCCTTTCCTTTACTTTCTTCTTGTTGCTCTAAGAACCACAAATATTGAAAAATCTTGTCTAAACTTGGATTAAATATTAAAAGAAATTCAGGCCTGTGGAGCGACTCAAGACCTTCAGGTCTTTCTAGTTTCATATTTATTTTGGATATTGAATATTTCTTTCATTCTCGGAAAAAATTAGATAACACGAGATTAAGGTTGCCACGAGATAATGATAAGAGAGTATACCGGACTGTTCGGCACACTCTGAACAGCCAATGGAACGCACCCAAAGAGAATTATTCTGTTTGCAAACGACAAACGTAACAAATAATTTAAAAATTAAACGAGACTTACCTGGAAGTTGAAGTTTAATTGTAATTTTATGAGTTAAATAGGAATAGGAGGGATTTAACTGAGATTGTATTCCCGCCACGCATGCGCATCAGTTTTTGAAGTTAACGAGTATTTTTTGGTTGTGTAATTACCCAGAAATGAAGTTTTATTAGAGTTGTAGGGTGGGAGGGAGGCAGTTAAATCCCTCCTATTCCTATTTAACTCATAAAATTACAATTAAACTTCAACTTCCAGGTAAGTCTCGTTTAATTTTTAAATTTTATTTCGTTTATTAGAAATAGTACGGTATTTAACTGAGACTTCAAAGCTACCAAAAAAGACGAGATAAAAGGTACAAACACGAACATACCTTTAGACTTTCAATATAGCTTTTGCGAATGTGTCATCTTTATGAAGTGGTTTGTCGTAGAACTTCCTGAATGTTCCTGCGTTTGACCAACCAGCCACTTGAAGTATTTCTTGTATAGGGACAGCTTTTTCACTAGCTTTTGACGTAGCAGCAGCTCGCACACTATGAGCTCCGTATTTCCTGATGTCTATGCCTGCCCTAGACATTACTGTTTTTATCCATCGAGATATTGTGCTGGTTGTTACTGGTGAATGAGGCTTAACGTAACTGATAAATAATCTTGTGTGATTCTTTTCACGCAATATACGAGTTCTATGCAAGTATTCTTTTAACACAAAATATACACATAATCGCCTATCTGGCGGAAATGCTTTAAACGACATAACAGAAAAGTCATGACCTGGCCTGCTCTGCTTGAGTAGTCCTTCGATGTTCAATACAAATTCAGATTTCAACTTTTGAATGTTTGTAATAGACAATTTACACAATGTATCTACACGAGCTGCATTTGTAAGACCCATTAACATTACCAATTTAAGGGTCAAGTCTTTTAACGATAATTGTTTGACTGGAGAAAGTTTTCGTAAATATGATAGAACTAAATTCACGTCCCATATTTTAGAGTACCTTGGCTTCGGCGGCCTTAAGTTGTAGACTCCTTTCATAAATCGGATGATCAAAGGATGTGATCCAGCCGAATGGTTTTCAATATTGATCCCAATTGACGATAAACTGGACCTGGCTAAATTTAATGTGCTGTAACTGTTTCCTTGATCAAAAAGTTCAGTAAGAAACTCAATTATGTCCGTCACATTTGGAGAAACTTCACTAGTTTTCCGTCGATTGCAGAATGATAGCCACTTAGATATGTATGACTTGTATTCGTTTCTAGTAGAGACTCGCCATGAGGAGACGAGAATGCTGGTAGCTTTTGGCGAAAACCCTTGGTCGCGGAATGATCTCCCGAAACTAAACATGCGATCAGTACCAGCTTTTTCCCCAGAGGGTGAGCGTCGGTCGAGTGAGGCATAGTTAACAATGTTTTGTTGTTCCGAAGAATGTGAGGATGGTCTATCAGTATGGATAAAAGGGCTGGAAACCACGGCTGTGTGGTCCACAGTGGTACAATAATCAGAGCTCGTGCTTGGTCTGTCTGAATCTTGCAAATGCAGCGACTGATCATACTGAAAGGGGGAAAAATATAATTCAGTTCAAAATCAGCCCAGTTAAGGGTAAAAGCATCTACATGTGCTGCTAAGGGATCAGGCTTGAAAGAACAAAACTGTTTGACCTTGTAATTCAATCGTGATGCAAACAAATCTATAGTTGGTGTTGACCAAATATCACATAACTTTTGAAACACTTTGTTATTCAGTTCCCACTCGAGCTTATCATTAAATTGTCGAGATGGTTTGTCTGCTTCATTCTGAGAGCCTGGAATATGAGCAATGGTAATCCATGAGTTATTTGCCATACACCACTGCCAGATTTGTTTGCTTACAAGATTGCATTCAACTGATTTGCATCCGCCCATGTTTTTCACATAACAGATTGCCGTAGATGAGTCAGACAAAATTTTTATATGCTTGCCATGTAATTTTTTGTCCAGAGCATGAATTGAGAACAGAATAGCTTTCAACTCTAAAACATTAATGTGTTCCAAGCTCTCCGACTTTGTCCAACGTCCACCAGACGTTTTGCCTTCGCACATGAACCCCCAGCCTAATTTGCTGGAATCTGTCTGAATGGTAATCACAGGTTGTCCCCTGTCAATGACACGAACCTGCGTGTCAACATTGTTAATCCACCACAGTAGATCATTTTTCATATTTTGAGTAATTCTCATATTGGCATCAAAGTTTCCATGATTTTTGGCCAGAGATTTAATTTTTTCCATTTCAAGTGCACGATAATACAATTTTCCAAATTCAACAGCAGAGAAAGATGCAACCATGAGCCCTATAACTCTGGCCACTTGTCGGATAGGGGCCTCTGAGACACTATACAACAATTTACATTCATTGATGATCAGTATTTTCTTCTCGTTCGGCAAATAAACAATCATCTTCTCGGAATTAATGACATTGCCAAGAAAGATAATAATCTTTGTAGGTTGAAGAACTGATTTTTCCAAATTCATTAAAAACCCCAATCTTGTCATCAAGCTTATTGTGTCATAAATGTTTGAGTAGCAACTATCTTCAGAATGGCCCCCTAACAGGCTATCATCAATGAAACCAGTACTTATATGGCCGATGTTCCGTAAATTTGCATACACCGGTTTCATTATTTTGGTGAACCAGAGTGGCCCGTGACTGATACCATTGGGACAAACGGTAAATTGGAATATTTTGTCTCGCCATAAAAACCGGAGATACAACTGATCTGCCTCAGCAATTCTAATAGAATAATAAGCATGTCGTATATCCAAAGATGCCATGAACATGTCTTTTTTGATCAAAGTGAGTGCATTTTCAAAAGTTTCCATCTTAAAGTGACGGTAAGGAATAAATGTATTCAATTCTTTTAAATTCAAAATCAAACGATAGTCTCCATTCTTTTTCTGTCGAAGAAAGATAGGCGAAATGAATTGATTTTCTTGAGAAGCAACCTCAATGATAACATTTTGTTGCAGAAGTTTATCTATTTCTTTGTCAATAATGGAGCTTTCTGCAGAATTGAATTGCCTTTGGGGCACATGATGCTGTATAGGTTTAGAATTATTAATGAATTCTATGTGACAATTTTTAACCATTTCAAGTATGACTCTATCAGAAGTAATTTTTTCCCATTCAGACACAAAATATTCCAATCTACCCGCTGAGAAAAAATTTTCGGTACTTACATTTTGTAACAGGTTTTCTAATTTCTCTGCAGGGGACGCGCCCCTGGTCGTCTGTTGTAGTTTTTTGGGTCAGAGCCTGTGCGGGAAGAAGCATATGACGACGACTGACCAGACCTGGGTCTCGAAGAACCCCGAAAACGTCCACGGTTCCTAGGCCTGGACCGAAAACCACCCCTCTGACTAGAGACACCCGACATTCTGTCCCTGATTTTTGCAGTGTCCTCTATTTCTCGGGCTGTTTTCGACACGTCATCTCCGAATAATTCGGAAGTAACTGGTAGGGAGTGGGTACACAGGTGCGCATATTCCCGTTTTAATTCAGGCCGTAAAAGATCTCTGCGCAACATGTTGGTCTGATAATTCCAATGGCCGATAAGGCCCATTGCATCATGACATCCATTAATAACATCCGTCATCTTTATTTCCATATCCAACCCTTTCTCAACCAAAACGCGTTCCATTTGAGCAGCTAGATTCATTGTTTTTGTGAGGCATACACCAGCCTTTACGATGGATGTCCCAATACACTGTAATTTTTTGTCTGTAGATCGGCTTTGGGCAGACATAACATCCCAAACTAATTTGTTCATTTTGGCAGTCACAAGTCCTTCACAATTGGCCGGCCTAGGGCAGACCTCATCTTTGACTAAAGTTTCATATTTATCCTGGTCCATGCCTTTCCGGAAAACCTCCGTGACTGTTTCGGCTAGGATGTCATCTACATCCGAATCGCAAATTTCCGAGGCCTTAAATTTCTTGGACAGGTCTGCAAACCTGCTGCTTTGCTCTAAGTCGCCGGGACAAGAAGACTCGTCCATCCTTGTCCGTTTCGCCGGCGGATCCTCGTAATCATCATCGTAATCGTCAAGATAATTGTTGGCCTGTTCTATGTTATCCATTCTGGCTACAAGAGCCGACTGGGAGGCTTGAATGCTTCGTAGACATTCCATAATCAAATTGTTATTCAGATCCGACGAGGACGTCTGCGTCGCCGATTTTGACGGTAATTTAGCCGGAGCTTTAGGTTTGGCCGGCACATCATCTGATTTTTTGGTGTCCTCCGGTTTTTTAGCCGCCGGCTTCTTCGATTTTTCGGTGTCCGCCATTGACGAAATGGCGATGAAGGAACGATCTGAAAAACCACGTTTTTCACTCAGAATCAATTTGTCCGAACTACGTTCGGTCCGAAAACGTGTGTGTTGACAATTGACGAAACGAAAAACCGTCAATACAGTGAATAAAATCCAGCTACGCTGGAAAAATAATAGAAATTCGAACCACGTTCGAAAGCACACGTTTTCCAAAGCGCTAGCGGAAGCACACTGATGCGCATGCGTGGCGGGAATACAATCTCAGTTAAATACCGTACTATTTCTAATAAACGAAATAAAACTCTGTTGATGTCATATATAATGTACAACAATGCCTGTATAAGTATATTGCGCACTTTGATCATAGGCGACAGCCTAATTTACAAAAGATTCCGCAGATTTGTTGTTCAAGTTTAACGTACATGTAGTGCAAGAGTTGTCTCCCTTGCCAAAGCACATGGCAATCAAGCATCTAGTCTTTTATAAATATTCTAGTCATGTAATTGTTATGCCCCCTTTCGAAGAAAAAGGGGGTATATTGTTTTGCAAGTGTCGGTAGGTCGGTCCGTCAGTCGGTCGGTCTGTCCGTAGACCAAACCTTGTCCGGAGCATAACTCGAAAAGTATGTAAGGTAGAATAATGAAACTTTACAGGTGGATAGATCTCATTATGGAGAGGTGCAGTGCACAAGAACCGTAACTCTGCCGATCAAATTTTTTGAGTTATTGCCCTTTGTTGATTTTCAAACTTGATTCTTGTCCGGAGCATAACTCAAAAAGTATGTTAGGTAGAATCATGAAACTTTACAGGTGGATAGATCTCATTATGGAGAGGTGCAGTGCACAAGAACCGTAACTCTGCCGATCAAATTTTTGAGTTATTGCCCTTTGTTGATTTTATAACTTGATTCTTGTCTAGAGCACAACTCAAAAAGTATGTAAGGTAGAATCATGAAACTTTACAGGTGGATAGATTTCATTATGGTGAGGTGCAGTGCACAAGAATCATAACCTTGCCGATCAAATTCTTGGAGTTATTGCCCTTTGTTGATTTTTACACTTAATTCTTAACCTTGCCTATATCTCATGTCTTTTTACACATACAGCCTTGATATCTCACACATAGATACATCCTATCAACATCGTTCACATTTGACCATGACCTTGGACCTTGTGACCTTGACCTTGGAGTTTGACCTACTTTAAAAAAATTAAACTGGGCTTATATCTCATGACCTATTACACATACAGCCTTGATATTTCACACATGGACACCTCCTACCAAGACCTTTCACAATTATTCATGACCTTGGACTTTGACCTTGGTGTTTGACCTACTTTTTAAAAACTTTAACCTGGCCGATGTATCATGTCCTTTTACACATACAGCCTTGATATTTGACACATGGAAACCTCCGACCAAGACCTATCACATATGACTATGACATTGGACCTTGTGACCCTGACCTTGGAGTTTGACCTACTTTTAAAGAAATAAACTGGGCCTATATCTCATGTGCTATTACACATACAGCCTTGATATATCACTCATGGACACATCCTACCAAGACCTTTCACATTTGACCATGACCTTGTGACCTTGACCTTGGACCTTGACCTATTTAAAAAAAAACTTTAACCTAGCAGATATATATATCATGTCCTTTTACACATACAGCCTTGATATTTGACACATGGACACCTACGACGAAGACCTTTCGAAATTTAACCATGACCTTGGACCTTGTGACCTTGACCTTGGTGTTTGACCTACTTTTATAATACATTAACCTGGCCTATATTTCATGTCCTTTTACACATACAGCCTTGATATTTCACACAAGGTCACTTTCAGCCAAGACATTTCACTTTTGACCATGACCTTTGACCTTGACCTTGGAGTTTGACCTACTTTTAAAAAAAATAAACTTGGCCTATATCTCATGTGCTATTACACATACAGCTTTGATATTTCACTCATGGACACATCCTACCAAGATCTTTCACATTTGACCATGACCATGGACCTTGTGACCTTGACCTTGGAGTTTGACCTACTTTTAAAAAAATTTAAACTGGGCCTATATTTTTCATGTCCTTTTACACATACAGCCTTGATATTTGACACATGGACACTTACGACCAAGACCTTTCACATTTGACCATGACCTTGAACCTTGTGACCTTGACCTTGGTGTTTGACCTACTTTTACAATACATTAACCTTGCCTATATTTCATGTCATTTTACACATACAGCCTTGATATTTCACACATCGTCATTTCCACCCAAGACATTTCACTCTTGACCATGACCTTGACCTTGGAGTTTGTCTTACTTTTAAAAAACTTAAACTAGGCATATTTCTCATGTCCTGTTACCTATACAGTCTCGATATTTTACACATGGACACCTCCTACCAAGACCTTTCACATTTGATCATGACCTTGGCTTATGTGACCTTGACCTTTGATTATTACATACTTTTAGAAATCTTTAACCTAGCCTTTATCTTATGTCCTATTACATCTACATCCTTTATATTTCACACATAGACACCTCCTACCAAGACCTACCACATTTGACCATGACCTTGAATATTGCAACCTTGACCTTGGACTTTGACCTACTTTTAAAAAGACTGAAACCAGGCATATATATCATGTCGTTTTACACCTACAGCCTTGATATTTCACACATGGACACCTCCAACCAAGACCTTTCACATTTGACCATAAACTTGACCTTGGCATTTGGGCTACTTTTAAAAACTTTAACCTGGCCTATGTTTCATTTTACTTTTACATATACAGCCTTGATATTTCACACATAGACACCTCCTACCAAGACCTTTCATATTTGACCATGACCTTGGACCTTGTTAACTTGACCTTGGACTTTGACCTACATCAAATGTAGGCCCTTGAGGGGGCATATATGATTTACAAACATCTCTTGTTTTTTTTTCAAATTCAAATCCTATGTTGTGGGTACTCATTTGAATCGTCTCGACGAGACGATACAAATGAGTACCTACAACATAGGGTTTGATGATCACTGACAGTTTTATTGCAGTTTGCAAAGTCACCACCCCCTCTTATCTGGAGCCCTATACAATGTTTGGCACCATAATTTAGATTTCGGATGAGTTAGATTTTCACAACCTATTGACCATAAGTTCTTTTTCAGTCTTAAAGTAATAAATATTAATTGAATTGAACAAAAGTGTTGCTCATATCATTTAGGTTCAGGTGAGCGATATAGGACCAGCATGGTCCTCTTGTTTAAATCAATGTTTACAAATACCCCACATTATGAGAAAAATGTTTTTGTTCACAATTTAAACCTTACAAGTCTGTTTTTGTTTATTTCCAGGGTAAACAGAACCTTACAATGCTGGAGATATGAAGACTGTTGGCTACTACGTACAGCAACAGAGAAGTCCAATTTTGACATGAAAGATAAGAAAAACTCTGAAGAGACCAGTTGACCGCCTGTGTCCACTTGTGAAACAGCTTGGTGTAAATATGGGCTGTAGTAATGCCCTATAAGTGTAAAGTGTAACAGGGCCGCAATGTATTGCCGGAGTGTTTTAGTGAATGTGCTATATTATTGCCCAATAGAATGAATATCAAAGTGTTAGAAAAATCTACAGTGTAAATAAGAGATACAGAATTCGGAGAAGAAGGACCTGCACAATATAAACTACGAAAGATTCTTGGACAACAGACTGCGAATTCGTTTCTACAAATCGATTGAAGATTTGATACACAGAATTAACAACATGCCGCATCGAAAATCAAATAAACAGACTTGATGAACACAAAATAATGTCAGCCTAATAGACTTGATGCATCAACAACCGATATTGATTTAAGGTAGAATACCCGTAATGTGGCCATTTTGGGATTCACAAAACATCAGGGTTTTTTTGGCGGCATCATTACGTATCCGAAGCTATTCAGGCTCGGTCGTGAACATTCGGCGATGGAAAGTTTCATGGCCAAATGTTTTCGACATAGCCCAAATAATGCCGATGTCTCGCGTATCTCATTAGGGGTGGACTACTTTAAAAGTGTTTATTGAGAATCTTGTTCTTCCTGGTGAGGAATGTTATTTGTTTTGCTTGTGAAAATGAGCTGAGAAAGATAACTTTTATCCGAGAAATATGCCTTCTTTAAAAACTGTTATCTACATCAACTTCTGTTAATTTAAGAAATTAAAAGTTTCGGATAAGATTGTAATGAATTTGGTATTTAATTAATTAGAAAGTTGCGGCATACAACAAAATAGAAAAAGAAAGGATTTGTTTATATAGCTTAGAAAATACTAAGGCAAAAGGAGAAAATGCTGATAATCAGTATTTACTTCTTTTGCCTCAATGTTTTCCCCAGCCTTATTTAGTAGGGACGTCAAAACCAGGTCTTGTTTGGGATAGGGTAAAGCGAGGTTTCTAAAGAAAATGTGAAACTGATCACTATCACCAAATGTAATCAAAAGCTTTCCAAGGCCTTACTTTCATTAAAGCCTCTTCCGGTTTTAGTGAGGAAGTATTTGGTTGAATGAAAGGTGACCTATTTTACTCTGCATCCAATCAAATAGCTTTCTTGTTTGCAGGAAGATTGGAAGAAATATAAACAAACCAGTTTGCTGGAAAGTTGCAGCAACGGTTTGCTGCAACTTTGCGGCAAATAGTTTGCGAGAAAACTAATTTGCATACGAAAAACGAAGTGGCCGCAACTTTGCGGCAAATAGTTGCGGGAAGTTCGCGAGAAGAATTTGGACGAGTTTGCAGCAACTTTGCAGCAACAGTTCGCTGCAACTTTGCAGCAACAGTTTGCAGCAACTTTGCGGCAAATAGTTTGCGAGAAAGCTAATTTGCATACGAAAAACGAAGTGGCCGCAACTTTGCGGCAAATAGTTGCGGGAAGTTTGCGAGAAGAATTTGGACCAGTTTGCGGCAACTTTGAAGCAACAGTTCGCTGCAACTTTGCAGCAACAGTTTGCAGCAACTTCGCGGCAAATAGTTTGCGAGAAAGCTAATTTGCATACGAAAAACGAAGTGGCTGCAAATTTGCGGCAAATATTTGTAGCGAATTCGCCGCAAATTTGCAGCGATGTTGCCGCAACTGTTTGCGGCAGGGCTAATATTTTGGTAAGGGTAGACTAAAGAAAAGATCTAAGATATACATATAAAATAAAACAGAGCGACAGATTCTTCTCCTTACACTCTAGAACTTACAAAAATTCATATTGAGTAATAAAGACAAAAATAAGATACGATGTTGGTGACCATAAGATATTTAAAAGAGTTTGATTTTTCACTCTGATCGGACTTGAAAGTCTGTGTTGTCTGCCCCTGGATTTGACAAAGTTGCCGTTTTCAACTTTGTTTTCCTTCTTACAGCCTAAATATTATCCAGTCAAGACAAAACCCGGAGGCAATGCTGGATAAATAAAAAAATCATGGATTAATATGATTTTCAGCCTTATCGGACCAGAAAGGTTATCTATCCCTGAATTGCCGTTTTTAACACTGTTTTCACAGACACACAAATTGTCCAATCAAGGCAAAACTTTGACAAAATCTTTGTGACCATAAGATCTTGGCCAAGTTTTTGTTATGAGCCTGATTGGACCAGAAACATATTTTTTCTACATTGACAATGTGTCATAGAATCTTAGGTGAGCGATTTATGGCCACCAATGTCCTTTGTTGGCCATAAATTATGTAACGTATGTATTATGTAACACTGTACATTTCCTTTATATACTCGTATTTCTATTTCAGGTACCTTCAACGATTAAGAAGAAGAACTCTGAACTGTCGTTGAACGCCAATAACAGACGACACGTTAGAGTTAGCGACAAGTTATTGTCGGCTAAAACAACATCTAAACCGAACTTTTGGCCATGTACTTTATCAGAAGACCTTGCTGCATCAAACGTTTCTAATGCAGATCTACATAATAAAAAGCGAACGCTTGACTGTTAAATTTAATTTTCTCCACCTAAAAAGACGATCTCAAGCACACGTGCGAAAGTCAATGGTACTATTACAAGCGCGGATCCAGGTATTTTTCCCAGAGGGGGGGGGGGGGAGTCATCCGATCTTTAACCCCCTTTTTTCGCCAAATTTCAGGGGGGGGTCAGGCCTCCTGACTCCCACCCGTCTTGATCCGCATGCAGATATATGTCATACCATGAAGGACTAGATATATAACAACGGTTTGTCTTATAAGACGCAGCTTATTTGGGACATAACCAGTAATCTTTTTGATAACCCCCTTTTTCGCCAAATTCCAGGGGGTTCATGACCCCCTATCCCCCCTCTGGATCCGCGCATGCTATTAAAAGACCTCCGCTTGTATTCAGTCTATCGAAATGAATACCGTGGAGAAAAAATGTGTTGATTTGTGACACATCACCAATTGTAAAGAAGATACGTGGCTAAAGATCCTGGATCTGAGAGAGAATTTTACAGCCAGTTAAAATTGACCAGTGGCCTGGAAGCAGGGTCGAATCATCATGCATGTCAGATTATGAAAAATCTGAAAGACAGCGATATAGTCGATGTGTTTGTAACATTTATGGAACAACTAAAGAATGGAGAATCTCCGCCAGGATAACACGTCAGTTGAGTTATTCAAGGGCGTTATTACATGTTATTATCTCAAATCACGAGTCTGATGCGGTATTCAAACATACGCAAGATGTTCTGGAAGCTACCGTACAGATTGTTTGGCGGTAGATTGCCATATTTCTTGGGCGGATTCAAGAATCATGGCCAGGTGGTACAGGGCAGCATTGAAAGAGGTGTACAGCCACCATCAGAGTCTAAGATCAATTTTGCTGTACCATCATTCATTTTTAAATGATACAAAGTATGGTCATATCGCAGTAGATGGATCTCACAACCATAGAGTCCTGGTATTGCTCTCACTATTAGCATAGCCGAACTTAATTGGGAGATGGTGGAGGAGGTGTTTTAGATATACACAAAATAACAATGGGATCTTTACTTACATAATTCTAGTAGGGACCATTGAGCAGTACCTATAAGCAGATAAAATTTCTAGCACAATGAAAGACAATGAAGAAACACTAAAATAACAATAATACCTGTCAAGCAATGCTAAATAGAATCCCAATCAAATTTACATCAGCGTCTGATTGTCTTACATCCAATCCGTGACATTCAATATTCAGTTTCCCATCCATGTCATTGCACATTTTCTTTCCATATATGCCCAAATTAACATCGCGGCGCAGTTTAACGTCAATAGTTAATTCTGCATCACCGGAACAATTCATTCGGGGGTCATTAGGGGTCACATATTCATAAAAAAACTGTCTAAGAAGCAATTTTCATAAATTTTATAAAATCGCTCCCATCCAGATTAAAGGAATTGCACTGACTTCCAATCATGCGGTTCGAATAAACTCAAAACTCTGAGACTTTTGGGTGAAAAACATGTTCCCTTGTGGTCAAGCATTCTACAAGGACGGCTCTCGTCCATGTTTTGTGACGATTCGAAGAGTATAAGGAAAGTTATTAGCAAAAGTCTCACCTAAAGCGAGCAATTTTCACTAGATTTTCATCCGACCCTGACCGATTCGTGACGTCAAAAGTCACGTGGGTTGTACACCGTGAATATGGTACATGTAAAGGTACTGCAGAAAAATTAAAAGTCATATAGGAGGATAATTTACACAATGACAAGACTATGGGTATACGATCGAAACAAGTTTTAAATACCACAGGGTCCATGTCTCAGATCACAGCTCATAACTTTTATAAGACAATTTTCAATGCGTGATAATACAAAATAAAACAAGATGTGTTTGTGAAACACAAATGCCCCCGAAATGGTCATTTTTCTACAATGTTAAGTGTCCGTTGAGTAAAGGGTTGATAAGGTATACATAATGACCTAGAAGAGGGCCATATTGTATGGAACAGATATATATCATTGAAATGAAAACTTTCAGCTTTGTTTGCTGAATACTTTTAGAGAAAAGGCAAATGTTAAGTTTTCGGACAGACAGACGGACGGACATACAGACGGACAGGACAGACAGACATACAGACGGACACGAGTAAGACAATATGCCCCCGATCTCTCGATACGGGGGCATATAAAACTTTCTTTGGCAGACGGAGGACACAGCTGTAATGGATATCCGTTTATAGTACTACTTTCTCGTAGATACATTACAACGAAAAAAAACAAGAGGGCCATTGGCCCTGAAGCGCTCACCTGATATAATAATTTTTTTTTGTAAACCAATTTTCAGGTTGATTGG
The DNA here is from genome assembly GCA_963680895.1 of Fragum sueziense. Lineage (NCBI taxonomy): Eukaryota > Metazoa > Mollusca > Bivalvia > Cardiida > Cardiidae > Fragum > Fragum sueziense. Next base: position 21,038,813 of record OY804604.1, on the reverse strand, counting down.
ACAAAGAATGTGACCTCTAGGGTGCACACAAGGTTTATCTAAGATTTGACCTCGTGACCTAGAATTGATCAAGACAATCATTCTGATCAATTTTCAGGTTGATTGGGCAAAAAATGTGGCCTCTAGAGTGCACACAAGGTTTTACAAAGATTTTACCTCATGACCTAGTTTATGACCCCAGATGACCCAATTTCAGTCTTGTCTGAAAATTGATTAAGACAATCATTCTGATCAATTTTAAGGGTGATTGGGTTAAAAATGTGGCCTCTAGAGTGCACACAAGGTTTTTCTAAGATTTGACCCCATGACCTAGTTTTTGACTCCAGATGACCCAATTTCAAACTTGTCCGAGATTTCACCAAGACAATCATTCTGATCAATTTTCAGGTTGATTGGGCAACAAATGTGGCCTCTAGAGTGCACACAAGGTTTTTCTAAGATTTGACCCCATGACCTAGTTTTTGACCCCGTATGACCCAATTTCAAAATTGTGCGAGATTTTATCAAGCCAATCATTCTGAGCAATTTTCAGGTTGATTGGGCAAAAATGTGGCCTCTAGAGTGCACACAAGGTTTTTCTAAGATTTGACCCTGTGACCTAATTTTAGACCCCAGATGACCCTATATCAAACTTGTGCGAGATTTTATCAAGTCAATCATTCTGAGCAATTTTCAGGTTAATTGGGCAAAAAATGTGGCCTCTAGAGTGCACACAAGGTTTTTCTAAGATTTGACCCTGTGACCTAGTTTTTGACCCCGTATGACCCAATTTCAAAATTGTGCGAGATTTTATCAAGCCAATCATTCTGAGCAATTTTCAGGTTGATTGGGCAAAAATGTGGCCTCTAGAGTGCACACAAGGTTTTTCTAAGATTTGACCCTGTGACCTAATTTTAGACCCCAGATGACCCTATATCAAACTTGTGCGAGATTTTATCAAGTCAATCATTCTGAGCAATTTTCAGGTTAATTGGGCAAAAAATGTGGCCTCTAGAGTGCACACAAGGTTTTTCTAAGATTTGACCCTGTGACCTAGTTTTTGACCCCAGATGACCCAATTTCAAACTTGTCCGAGCTTTCATCAAGACAATCATTCTGAGCAAATTTCAGGTTGATTGGGCAAAAGATGGGGCCTCTAGAGTGCACACAAGGTTTTTCTAAGATTTGACCCCGTGACCTAGTTTTTGACCCCAGATGACCCAATTTCGAACTTGTCCGAGATTTTATCCAGACAATAATTCTGATTAATTTTCAGGTTGATTGGGCAAAAAATGTGGCCTCTATAGTGCACACAAGGTTTTTCTAAGATTTGACCCCGTGACCTAGTTTTTGACCCCAGATGACCCAATTTCAAACTTGTACAAGATTTCACCAAAACAATCATTCTGAGCAAATTTCAGGTTGATTGGGCAAAAAATGTGACCTCTATAGTGCACACAAGGTTTTTCTAAGATTTGACCCAGTGACCTAGTTTTTGACCCAAGATGACCCAATTTCAAACTTGTCCAAGATTTTATCAAGACAATTATTCTGAGCAAATTTTAAGTTGATTGGGCAAAAAATGTGGCCTCTAGAGTGCACACAAGGTTTTTCTAAGATTTGACCCCGTGACCTAGTTTTTGACCCCAGATGACCCAATTTCGAACTTGTCCGAGATTTTATCCAGACAATCATTCTGAGCAAATTTCAGGTTGATTGGGCAAAAAATGTGGCCTCTATAGTGCACAGAAGGTTTTTCTAAGATTTGACCCCGTGACCTAGTTTTTGACCCCAGATGACCCAATTTCAAACTTGTACAAGATTTTACCAAAACAATCATTCTGAGCAAATTTCAGGTTGATTGGGCAAAAAATGTGACCCCTATAGTGCACACAAGGTTTTTCTAAGATTTGACCCAGTGACCTAGTTTTTGACCCAAGATGACCCAATTTCGAACTTGTCCGAGATTTTATCAAGACAATTATTCTGAGCAAATTTTAAGTTGATTGGGCAAAAAATGTGGCCTCTAGAGTGCACACAAGGTTTTTCTAAGATTTGACCCCGTGACCTAGTTTTTGACCCCAGATGACCCAATTTCGAACTTGTCCGAGATTTCATCAAGACAATCATTCTGAGCAAATTTCAGGTTGATTGGGCAAAAAATGTGACCTCTATAGTGCACACAAGGTTTTTCTAAGATTTGACCCCGTGACCTAGTTTTTGACCCCAGATGACCCAATTTCAAACTTGTCCGAGATTTTATCAAGACAATCATTCTGAGCAAATTTCAGGTTGATTGGGCAAAAAATGTGGCCTCTAGAGTGCACACAAGGTTTTTCTAAGATTTGACCCCGTGACCTAGTTTTTGACCCCAGATGACCCAATTTCGAACTTGTCCGAGATTTCATCAAGACAATCATTCTGAGCAAATTTCAGGTTGATTGGGCAAAAAATGTGGCCTCTAGAGTGCACACAAGGCAAAGTTTGACGGACGACGGACGACGGACGACGGACGACGGACGACGGACACCGGACGCCGGACGACGGACGCCGGACACAGCGGTATCACAATAGCTCACCATGAGCACATTCGTGCTCAGGTGAGCTAAAAACGAAAATCGAATTTCATTGTAACCGAATGACATAGTCTGAAATAAAACCAGTCATAAAATCGCACTGGACGTAACATCGTTATGGTAACATCAGCGGAGATTTCTGACACAAAATACAATGTATATCACTTTGGTCCATTGTGTCAATTTTATTATTTCGCTAAATCAATCGTCACGCTATGAAAGAAGGCTTATCTAGTACCAAAGTATTGGATTATCTAACCGAAGGTAATCACATATTATGTTTATACAGGTATATCTGTCTTGTATAATATACAGTATTAAGACGATACCGATCGGCAGCTTTTGGCTGATTTAATATTTTGGATAATGTAATGTACCGTAGTTCTAGTGGCAGTACCAAAACTCCAATATCCAAAAAGGAAAGTATCCTGTTCATTCATCATTATCCAATTTGTTCAGCAGGAATAACTTATCTTTTATATCGTTGTCATAAATAAGCAAGAGACCGATAACATTTTAATGACTGCAGACCACAGTGCTTAATACTTTTGGGATCAATTCATTGCTTGTATAGCTTTAGAGTCGTGTCTTTAGACTTTCTGACTTTGTTATTGACCAATAACTGTTGTTAATTAGTTTGCTAACAGACCAATTTGTTGGCTAATTCTGGTGTGCGTACCTACATTATGTACAAAATATACATTTTGTTTTCATAAAAACAAAAGGATACATTGTAGGCCTATATTTATCAGATATTAGCTTTTCAATCACTAGTAACTCATGATAGAAACAACAAATGTAAATATGTCACGTCACTATATTGTAATAGAATAGGCTTCGGAAAACATTCATGCAAAAACGGAAAATATGGATAATATTTTATCATTTTGCCACATATTTTCTTTGCTATGTTTTCACATATTGTGCCTTTAGAAAACATCTATTTTGTCTTCTGTAACAGCTTTCCAATCGGAACAATCCATATTTTGTCGTTTAGAAACGGTTAATGCAGAATTAAATACCATGCATTTGCTAAAATTTCTATATTGTAACAGTGTACGAATTTTCCAAGAAAGATTTATTGACTTGTAATTAGGTTTAAGTTCAACAATGAAACTTGATGAGTTTCCTACGAGAATTTCCGAACGAACTTGCTCATGTGCACTTCACTTTCTATTCACTCACATTTTTCACACTCGGCATAAACTTCAATTATTTGGACCAGGGAACTTAAAGAAATAGAACCGCCAAAGTGTAATAATACCCCCGCAAACGAAGTTTGGAGGGGGTATACTGGAATCAGCCTGTCGGTCCAGTGGTTGGATGGTTGGAAGGTTGGATGGTTGGATGGTTGGTTGGTCTGTCTCCAAAACTTTGTCCGGACAACTCCTCCTACACTTGTGGACCGATTTAATTCATACTTGGCACAAATGTTCATTGTGACCTGTAGATGTGCAAGACGCAAATTTCACGGAAATCGGACCGATACTTTTTGAGTTATGGCCCCTGATTTGACCCAAAAATGCTTGTCCGGCCAACTCCTCCTACAGTTACTGTCCGATTTGCTTCATACTTGGCACAGGTGTGCATTAGGACCTGTAGGTGTGCAAGACGCAAATTTCACGAAAATCCGACCGTTACCTTCTGAGTTATGGCCCCTGATTTGACCCAAAAAATGCTTGTCTGGCCATTTCCTCCTACAGTTACTGTCCGATTTAGTTCATACTTGGCACAAGTGTTCATTGTGACCTGTAGATGTGCAAGACGCAAATTTCATGGAAATCGGACTGATACTTTTTGAGTTATGGCCCCTGATTTGACCCAAAAATGCTTGTCCGGCCAACTCCTCCTACAGTTACTGTCCAATTTGCTTCATACTAGGCACAGGTGTGCATTAGGAAGTGCAGATGTGCAAGACGCAAATTTCATGAAAATCCGACCGTTACTTTCTGAGTTATGGCCCCTGATTTGACCCAAAAATGCTTGTCCGGCAAACTCCTCCTACAGTTACTGTCCGATTTAGTTCATACTTGGCACAAGTGTTTATTGTGACCTGTAGATGTGCAAGACGCAAAGTTCTAAGAATTCGGGCCAATACTTTCTGAGTTATTGCCCCTGATTTGACCAAAAAATGCTTGTCCGGATAACTCCTCCTACACTTGTGGACTGATTTAGTTCATACTTGGCACAAGTGTTTATTGTCACCTGTAGATGTGCAAGACACAAATTTCACGAAAATCGGACCAATAAATTTTGAGTTATGGCCCCTGATTTGACCCAAAAATGCTTGTCCGGACAACTCCTCCTACAGATACTCTCCGATTTGCTTCACACTTGGCATAGGTGTGCATTAGGACCTGTAGATGTGCATGCAGCACATTTCATGAAAATCTGACCATTACTTTCTCAGTTATGCCCTTGATTTTACCAAAAAATGCTTGTCTGGACAAATCCTTTAGTTACTGTCCAATTTGCTTCATACTTGGCACAGGTGTGCATTAACTTCAGTAGATGTGCAAGACGCAAATTTCTTGAAAATCAGACCGACAATTTCTGAGTTATGGCCCCTGATTTGACAAAAATGCTTGTCCGGACAATTCCTCCTACAGTTACTGAATGATTTGCTTCATACTAAATTAGCACATGTATGCATTAGGACCTGTATATATGCAAGATGCAAAATTCAAGGAAATCAGACCGATACTTTCTGAGTTATGACCCCTGATTTGACCAGATTTCAAGAAAATCGGATTGACAATTTCTGAGTATGGCTCCTGATTCAACAAAAACACTTGTCCGAACAAATGTGGTGGCGGGGGTATTTTTATCACCTTCAGTGATAGATTTCTAGTTATCAACTATCTCCCACACGTCAAGATTGAGGACTGTTCCAATTAAAAAGCTGGCGAACATGACACAATTTAATATATCGATAAAAAGGGATTATTGTACGATAAAGCACATAAATTGTTTGGGCAAGAGGAGATCATATTGGTCATCAGCATTTTCTTCATTAGTCCCTAAGTTTTCTCAACATTTTATCTTAGGGACGTCAAAAGCAAATACTGTTTGGGAAAAAGGGTTTTGTCAATAACTCACGTATACTAAGGGCTCTTGAAGATTTCGGACATTTCAGCCTAGATAATATTTCAAAGAAACTTTTCCCTATTTCTTTTTAAATTGGTTAATTCAAACATGAAAAGATATTTAAGTTATCTACCAACGCTCAAACGTGAAACGTCACAAAACCGCCTCGTGATTAAAAAATAACAAAAAAGAAAAACAGTAAGAATCTATTCCAACGACTTGTCAATTGCAAGCTTCTCCAAATTGACAATCTGAACTTTCACAGAAACCAATGAGTGTATTTATCTAGTAAAAGATATATCTCTATTTCTGGTGTATTTGTCAAATATTACCATATTTATCTTGAAAAGAAGTTATCGTTTCCTACAGCCTTTATCTTATGTCTAATAAAACTATGTTAGAAACAACTGAAAATAATTATATTTGAATGGCAAAATCGACATTCTGACAATTCAGACTACCTTAATTATCGGCATTTTTTCCGTTTGACTTATATTCAATTTCCTTCTGTGGCACCAATTTCGGCTATATCAGTATATAATTTGTTGTCTTCAACGTTTCAAATGGAGCATACAAAAATGTTATTGTTTTAAAAAGGGTTAGTAGAAATTATCTTATATTGCTCTTACATGCTAATCAGTTTAAATTCGCCTCATTATCAATTGCAATAAAAATATTGGAATCAATAATTGTTGAAAAACATTCATCATGATATTGTATACCACTTTATCGTTCAAAACGGTATTGTACTTTTTAGGGGGATAAGCTGGATATGCAGTTCTATGAGAGATGATGAATGTATTTGAAGAAGCTATTGGACGATAACGTTTGACTTATTCGACCATGTCACGATTAAGAAATTTACGTCCAGCAGTACAAAACTTGTCTAGACAATCACCATACTTCATTGAACGGCATGAATTCCTTATGTCAGACAAGAATAAACAGAACAAAACACCGCGAACTATTTGCAGTTCTCTACCGTTATAACTGTATAATCAATGTATTACGGATTTCATTTGACCTGACAGTGACCTTTACTAAAATATGTTCATATTTCGCATATAGCATAACATTTTTTCGAATAGACTTGTATCATAGTACACATATATTATAGGCACACAAGAAAATGCTTCTGAATTGTTAATATTAAAAAGCCCAGGCGTGTAATTTGTGATAATAAAAGCTATAGCTGCGCCATGTGAAATGCAGTATGTACTAGTTCACCCCTGTAAGAATTTCCACGGCGTCAGAATGTTTTGTGCGACTTCGTTAACATTCATTGCTTATCTGAACCTATTTAGTGAAACGTTTCATGTGTGAAACAGAAAGTTTCCACTGACCTATATATCAACAAAAGTATGGCAAACAATTTTCAAGCAACATAGTGCAATCTACTGGTTCCTGTCGAAAAAATATAGAGAATGGCCATTTTACAAATATAGGTTGGATAGATAAAAATGCACAAATCGTACAAATTTAATAGACATACAGTCATTAATCTCATGAATAAGCTCTAAAATCTACGAGCTTCATAATTGTGTTTCTGGATATATACCGATATCATCGTTGAGACTCAAACATATTTTAAAACAAGGCAAGTTTTTGACATTCTTAGCAGGAGGGTCTTGGGAAAACATTGAGGCAAATTAAGTAAGATACTAACAACTAGGATGCTAGAATCAGTTATACATCTGCGATTCATATTAAGAATGAATGAATGAATGGAGTTTTAAGGCCCGTCGACAACCAAGGTCATATTGGGCGCACTCACGTTACCTCACTACAAGATGTATTAGGATATGTATTAGTTACATAAACATCTAGAGGGGATATGATAAAAAAACGATATTCTATACAACAGATAAAATTCTAAGCAAAAAACAACACACCATGAATAATCCGACGTGAGCACGAAAGGACATGGGCTCCCCCCAGATCAGGGGATACCCATGTCCGAGTCCATCCGATCGGAAAATCCACAGATCATCTAAATAAATTAAACAAACTGAAACTGAAATTAGCCAGATAAAAATATCAAATAGAGGATAAAATAACAATACATCATGGATAATCCGACGTGAGCACGAAAGGACATGGGCTTCTCCCAGATCAGAGAACACCCATGTCCGAGTCCACCCGACCGGAAAATCATATCAAAAATACAATGCACCTCGCAGAATAATCCGACGTGAGCACGAATGGACATGGGCTCCTCCCAGATCAGAGGTCACCCATGTCCGAGTCCACCCGACCGGAAAATTCATAGGGCATATAGCATATTAAAAATAACTGCAGTATAAATGATTAAAAATATCATACGAAATATTGTATAACAATGTACCATGAATAATCCGACGTGAGCACGAATAGGCATGGTCTCCTCCCAGATCAAAGAACACCCATGTCCGAGTCCACCCGACCGGAAAATCCATAGAACATATAAAAATCACAGAATAAAAACCACAGCTAAATCTTTTTAAAGAGATTACACTCTTTCAGAAAGTTGAAAATTGAATCAGGCCTTACAGATTCAAACAATGTTTTCAGACTGTCGACGTTAAAATTCCTGTTTCTTATGATTGCTAAATCAACACAATCAATAAGTAGATGCTGAACAGTTAGTGCCTCGTTACAAGGAATACATTGAGGTTTTTCCTCGTTCTTTAACAAGTACGAATGGGTCAAATGTGTGTGACCAATTCGTAGTCGGGCTAAAACTAACTCCTCCCGGCGGTCAGATCGAAGACCTGGCAGCCATTCACCAAGTGCGGGTTTTATGGAAAACAATTTATTTTGGTGAATGGCCTCGTCGCTCCAACAATTTTGCCATACATTTTGAATAAAACTGAGTATCAGAGGTTTAAAATCGGTAAAAGGAACTTTAAAAGGTAAAATATCTAGTGACAACGCCTCCTTGGCAGCTTTGTTTGCCTCTTCGTTGCCACGTAGACCGCAATGGCTTGGAAGCCAGCAAAAGACAATATCAGTATCTTCATCAGAAGCATATAAACGAGAAAGCTTCTCAAGAAGTTTCACAATAATAGGGTTGTCCGTTTATTCGTGCTCAAGCGCTTGCATACAGGACAGAGAGTCTGTAAAAATAATGTAGCGCCAATAGCCATTTTCAATGATGTGCTCGAGCGCAAGGTCAATAGCCTTGAGCTCGGCAGAGAAAATGGACGAGTTATCGGGCAAACGATACTGATATTTGAAGCCATCTATAATGGCAGCAGAAGCAACTTTTTCTTCGCTTTTAGAACCATCGGTATAAATTTGTAAATGAAGCATGTGTTTTTCTTGTACTTCAAGGAATTTATTTTTAAATACTAAAGGATCAGTTTCCGACTTTTTCGTTGAAGCAAGATCATAAATAAAGGTTGGACTTTTGGACGTCCACAAAGGTACATGTGGAACTCTATGTTCGGCCACGTCATCTAGATCGAAATCTAGAGAATTCACATCTTCCTTACAACGTAAACTGCAGGGAGGTATAACTGATTCCTTCTTATTGAATTCCTCTTCATGAAGAGGTTCAAAAACAATATCATGTGTAGGGTTATCGAGATTAGATTTAAAGGGACATTTCATTCCGATTTCAATTTTTTAAAGTATGTCTTGATGCCAAGATTGGGTATTCTAATGAGTATAAATACTATTAGTTTTTTAAGTTGTTGCCAGTAAACGAGATACACGCATTTGAAGTTGACACATAATCGATAAATTGCATATAAATCCGAACTGTTGTCCACAACAATTTGTTCAATTTTAACACAAAAATATAAATTTCTCGTAAACTGCGCAATGTTTTGGCTTGAAATATTCCGAATTTTCATAAGGAAATATGCTCTTTCAGATAAAAATAAAAGTAATATTTATGACAAAAAATTCTGAAATGTCACTTTAAGTTTTAAATAATAGTCCATTGACAATTTCTTTCTACGTAAATTCAAAGATGGCTCATTTGCTTCCGCATAGAGACTGTTAATTGGCGATGTTTTAAATGCGCCCAGCGCAATACGTAAACCTTGATTATGAATAGAATCAAGCTTGCGCAAGTAGGATTGACGGGCGGATCCGTAAACAACACAACCATAGTCTAATTTAGATCTCACAAGAGATCTATAAAGACGTAATATTGCTCCCCAGTCCATACTGGAGACGACACGTAAAAGATTTAGAGCTTTCATGCATTTATTGCTCAAATATTCAATGTGCGGAATGAACGATAATTTAGAGTCAAATAAAAGACCCAGGAACTTAAATTCTGGAACAACTTCGATTCGGATCCCGTCCAAAGTTAGTTCTGGATCGGGATGGAGTTTTCTCGATTTACAGAAATGCATACATTTTGTCTTGGTTTTAGAAAATTTAAACCGAATTTTCATTAGACCATTTACTCAGGTTGTTTAAAACCTGTTGTAACTGTCGTTCAATGGTATGCATATGTTTTGATCGGTAGCATATACAGAAGTCATCAACGTAAAGGAAATATTCAATACCAGGACAAGTTGCCTTTATAATGTTATTGATTTTAATACTAAAGAGTGTAACAGAAAAAATAGAGCCCTGGGGAACACCCATCTCCTGTTCATGAGGACCAGAGAGCGTATCTCCAACCCTGACTCTAAAATGCCGTTCATCCAAAAACGCAGAAATAAAATAAGCAAGGCGACCTCGTATACCGAAATCATGGAGGTCATTCATGATTCCATACTTCCATGTGGTATCATATGCACTCTCTAAATCAAACAAGAGGACCCTGAGGGCCCTAAATCGCTCACCTGAGTAATGTTTTAATAATGCCAAATAACTTTGCATATGTTACGCATTGTGGTCCCAGAGAAGAATTTGGCCATGTAGTTTAGGAGGAGCTGTCAATTACAAAAATTGATGAGTTTATTGACATTTCCCATTTTCTGATGCCACAGCAACCAGAGTTTTTCATGGATTTCAATTCTTTTAGCAAATTTTATAAGGGACCACCCAAGGAACATTTCTGCCAAATTTGGTTGATTTTAACCCAGAAGTTAAGGAGGAGATGTCGTTTAAAGAAGTTGTTAAGTTTTTGTGAAATTTTCAATTTTCCGATGCCACTGCAACCAGAGTTTTTCATGGATTTCAATTATTTTAGCAATTCTTATAAGGGACTACCCAAGGAACATTTCTGCCAAGTTTGGTTGAATTTAAACCAGAAGTTAAGGAAGAGATGCCATTTAAAGAAAAAGTTGAATTTTTGTGAAATTCCCCATTTTCCGATGCCACGGCAACCAGAGTTTTTCATGAATTTCAATTCTTTTAGCAATTTTTATGAGGGACTACCCAAGGAACATTTCTGCCAAGTTTGGTTGATTTTGACCTAGAAGTATAGGAGGAGATGTCGTTTAAAGAAATTGTTGAGCTTTAGTAAAATTTCCCATTTTCCGATGCCATGACAACCAGAGTTTTTCATGGATTTCAATTCTTTTAGCAATTTTTATAAGGGACCACCCAAGTAACATTTCTGCCAAGTTTGGTTGATTTTGACCCAGAAGTTCAGGAGGAGATATCGTTTAAGGAAATTTTTTAGTTTTTGTGAAATTTCCCATTTTCGGATGCCACAGCAACCAGAGTTTTTCATGGATTTCAATTCTTTTAGCAATTTTTATAAAGGACCACCCAAGGAACATTTCTGCCAAGTTTGGTTGATTTTGACCCAGTAGTTTAGGAGGAGATGTCGTTTAAAGAAATTTTTGAGCTTTTGTGAAATTTCCCATTTTCAGATGCCACGGCAACCAGAGTTTTTCATGGATTTCAATTATTTTAGCCATTTTAATAAAGGACTACCCAAGAAATATTTCTGCCAAGTTTGGTTGATTTTGACCCAGTCGATTAGGAGGAGATGTCGTTTAAAGAAATTGTTAAGCTTTTGTGAAATTTCCCATTTTCCGATGCCATGGCAACCAGAGTTTTTCATGGATTTCAATTCTTTTAGCAATTTTCATAAAAGACCACCCAAGAAACATTTCTGCCAAGTTTGGTTGATTTTGACCCTGTAGTTTAGGAGGAGATGTCGTTTAAAGAAATTTCTGAGCTTTTGTGAAATTTCCCATTTTCAGATGCCACAGCAACCAGACTTTTTCATGGATTTCAATTCTTTTAGCAATTTTTATAAAGGACTACCCAAGGAACATTTCTATTAAGTTTGGTTGATTTTGACCCAGTAGTTTAGGAGGAGATATCGTTTAAGGAAATTTTTGAGTTTTTGTGAAATTTCCCATTTTCCGATGCCACGGCAACCAGAGTTTTTCATGGATTTCAATTCTTCTAGCAATTTTTATAAGGGACCACCCAAGGAACATTTCTGCCAAGTTTGGTTGATTTTGACCCAGTAGTATAGGAGGAGATGTCGTTTAAAGAAATTGTTGAGCTTTTTTGAAATTTCCCATTTTCCGATGCCACGGCAACCAGAGTTTTTCATGGATTTCAATTCTTTTAGCAATTTTTATAAGGGACCACCCAAGGAACATTTCTGCCAAGTTTGGTTGATTTTGACCCAGTAGTTTAGGAGGAGATGTCGTTTAAAGAAATTGTTGACGCCGTGACGGACAGACGGACAGACGGACAGACGGACGCCGGACATTGATAGATCACAATACCTCACCTTGAGCACTTCGTGCTCAGGTGAGCTAAAAAGACAGAAACAACATGTTCTTTCTTGATAAAGGCTTCTCGTATAAAAGTCTCGAAGCGAACTAAATGATCGAGGGTACTTCTTTGCTTACGAAAGCCACTTTGGGCCGACGTAATAAGGTTGTTTTTCTCAAGAAACCATACAAGACGGTCATTGACCATTCTTTCCATGGTCTTACAAACACAACTTGTTAAGGCTATGGGCCGGTAATTCGAAGGATTATCTGAATCTTTACCAGATTTGGGTACTGAAATGACAATAGCTTCCCGCCACGAGGCTGGAAGTATTCCCGTTTTCCAAACACTGTTAAAGATATCGAGTAAACATTGAAGGGATTGGTGCGGTAAATGCTTCAAGAACTGGTAGTGGATATCATCGCATCCAACAGCAGTATCATGGCATTTCTTAAGGGCTGTTTTTAGCTCCTTAAGAGTAAATTCTTTATTATAATGTTCTGTATTTTTGGATTCAAAATTCAAGTTAACTTTTTCTTTTTGTTCTTGATGTTTTTGAAATTCAGGTGAATAATTAGAAGAGGAGGATTTTTTTGCGAAAGTATCTGCCAAAACATTTGCTATGTCAGGCTTAGATGAAATAACGCCATTATCAGTGTTCAAATGCCCAACACTGAGCGAGGAGTTCTTGCCACTTATTTTCCGCACCATATCCCAAGTCTTTTTGACAGACGATCTAGTATTCGATCTAGATACATACTGTCTCCAAGACGTACGTTTACTGCGTTTAATAGTGCGCCGTGCTCTCGCACGTGCAACTTTAAACTTTATAAGATTTTCCTTAGTCGGCCTTAGATCAAACTCCCTAAGAACCGACTTTTGTTTTGCTACATCCTTCTTGCAATCATCATTAAACCATGGCTTATTTGGATGTTTAGGGGTTTTAGATGTTCTTGGAATTGCTTTTTCTGCAGATGAATATAACAGAGAGGTAAATAATTCTGCAGAATTCTCACAATCTTCAAAAATTTGAGGTGTAATGGACTGTTCACATACAGTTTTGAACAAGCCCCAGTTTGCTTTATGGAGTTTCCACCGTTGTGGAGTTTCCACCGTTGTGGTCGCTCCTGTACTGATGGTCCAATTTCCGATACAAGAATCGGAAAATGGTCACTGCCATGCAGGTCGTCATCAACTTTCCAGTTAAAATCTGGAAAAACTTGAGGACTGCAAACTGTTAAGTCTAATGATGAATATGAACCAGTAGCAGGGTGAAGATAAGTCGATGAGTTATCATTTAAAAGAGAAAGATCGTGCCTTGAAATGAAGTCTTCAACAATATGACCCTTATTGTCTGTGTTTGAGCATCCCCATAGAGAATGGTGAGAATTAAAATCTCCCATTAAAACAAAAGGTTCGGGTAACTGTTCAACAAGGCGATCTAGTTTCCTGCTGTCAACAGGAGAACTAGGAGGCAGATAAATAGAAGGGTAATTGTTTTGTTAAGTGAAATGCTTACGGTCACTGCCTGTAAGGTAGTGTCTAGCTGTACAGGACGATGTGGAACATTGTTATTAACAATGATACCAACACCGCCAGAAGCTCTTTCACTTCCCATAGAGTTTTTAAGGTAACAAGAATGATATTTAAGAGAAAATTTATCTGTATCTTTTAAAAATGTTTCTTGTAAACACACTGCTACCGGTTTTTCCTTAGAGACTAAAAGATTAAGTTCCTCGAAATTTGATTTAATACTGCGACAATTCCATTGGATTATCGTATTCGCCATGATAAAAAGTAATATTAAAAGAATACCACAGATATATGGAAGTTTGGAAAAAATCATCTATTTTTGTTTAATTTTATGATGGTGTTACCCTGCTTATTTTTGTTGGAATCTGCAGAAGAATAGTCATCTGTTACCATGTCTTCATCTAGACAATGGTAGCGGTTGTATTGTTGAACAGGATCATCAGACCCTTTAGGGAGCCGATTAGTGATAACCGGTTTCCTACGATTTTGATTTGCAGAATCATCTGCTTCGATTGTAGTACTTTGACTAGAAGACATAGTTTTGCTATCTTGCTTAGGTTTTGAAGGAGGTGCTGTTATATTCTTTGGTTGAACGTTCGTTTCTGTGGGCTTTGGAGTAGATTGTTTCTCTGACGAGGAAGATGATGTCTGATTAGAGGTTGGAAACAGTTTTGCTATTTCATCTTTCTTTTCGGGGAATAAGATGCACAACTTTCCAAACAAATCCTTACAATTTTGACATGTGTTTTGGGTTTGGTTGGAAGCTGAGCTCTCCTTGGCCACCTGAGAATAAGAAATGAGTGTGTTGCGACTGTCAACAATCTTTCTTGCTTCGGGAAAAGAAAGTCCCTCTTTACATTTTACAGTTACAATTTCTTTTTCTCTCTTCCAATGTGGACATACACGAGAAGTCGACTCATGCATTCCCCCGCAGTTAATACATTGGGGTTGAGCACTACATTCGTCGACGTCATGAGAATCAGCCATGCCGCCACAACGACGACATTTCTTCTCGTGATAGCCAAACTTGAAACACTTGTAACATTGAAGAGGGTTTGGTATATATATGTCGACTGTGACTCTTAAATAACCCACTTTCAAGGTTTTGGGAAGAATAGCAGTGTTGAACGTTAAAACAATAGTATTCGTTGCTTTTTTAACGCCATTTTTGTAAATATGTATTCTTCTAGCGCTTGTTACGTGTTGAGATTGTAACTCAGAGACAATTTCGTCCTCGGACACTCCCTGAAGATCAGGACAGCGAATGAGCCCTTTCGACGTGTTCAGTGTAGCATGTTCAGTACAGTTCGCAGGGACATTAAAAAACTTCTTGATTCGTAAAAGGTTATCGGAGTGGGCTTTCTTATCAACTTCTATCAAAAGACCTCCTGATTTCAGTTTTTTGATGGACTTGGGTTCACCAGCATATGCAATTATACATTTGTTGATCACGAAGGGAGATAGTTTAGTAAGTGGTTTACTTTCGTCCGTTGATTCTATTAGTAGAAACCTAGCAAAATGAGAATGTCCAGATCGATTATCCGAGTCGTTATCCATTTCAGAGCGTGTACGTTTTGTCTTTTGTGTATCCATATTTGAAATTTTAATGTTCATCATCTGGGGCCCCCAACCCGCCACGGAGTCCAACAAGGGGGCATGGAAAATGGAGCGGATCTCCAGCTCCCCATGCCAGGGATCCCAGATGGTATACTCAAGCCAACCAAATAAACACGCGCGACAATGACATACATGACTAATCTCTAAACCAAGACAAACCATGCATTTCAACGTCGATCATGACATTTAATCAACTCAATTAGCCCATGAGCCTATATAGACGAGGACAAAAAGAGACTACAATAGCAACAAAATTGATACAATAAAGTGTATACCTTTATCCATTTAAAAGCAATGGGAAGTATTGCCCATAGGTATAAGTCTTCGTCTAAAGCGACCAGCCGTTTGCTTAGACCGGGCCCATCTAAGCGCCCGTTTACACCGAAGCCGAGGCCAAAGCCAGCGTGTTGGGAAGCTGGAGAGCCCTGGGCTTCCCTCAACTGACCAGGATCCCCTTTTCCGGCTTACAAGTGTCCACGCACGGCCAACAAGCGGGTCCGCACTTATAACGGACAGACTGTCCTTTGCATGGGGTCTTACCATTTGCTACAGGACAGGGCAGCCGGGATATTTCTAATCCCCCTCCACAGCTGGGGGACTCATATTAAGAAAGAAGATAAGACAAAAAAAAAACACGTCTAATAGGGGTCTATTCTTTTTGCTTAAGATATGATATACATAATCCCTTCGAAAATATGATTCCATTGAGGGTTTAAATTCTTTAAAACAAAGAAAATTTGGCGATTTATTTCATTCAGAGAGATGAGAAAGGATAAGTAATGCCTTTATTGTATACACTTTGGTTAACTTTTACTGAGTGGTTAAATGCTGGTTAACTTTTACTGAGTGGTTAAATGCCCAAATTAGTTACATTTCCCTTGTAATTGTGATATTATCATGCAAAAATTGTAAATATTTATGGTTGCAAAACATATGTGTACATACGTTTTGGTGTTAAGTAAATGTTATCTCATAGTTTAACCTGTATTCCATTTTTGTATCCAACCAGTCTTTTGAATTAACCGAGACTTTTTAACGTAATAAATTCCGGTTGCATAGAATTAGAATATGCCTCGTAACCTGTAAAAATCTATATTTTGACAATGGATTCGTTTTTAAACAAGTATCAATAAGATTATAATAAAAGAGCTGAGGATAAAATATCTTATTTCAATCCAAGGTTAAACAATATCTGAAGACAACGGAAAGATACCGCTACCTGACTTTATCATAATCAACAGTTTTAATTATCATAATCAACAGTTTCAATAAATTCAAGTTTGAATAATGAACTATTATGGCATTTTACTGCACCTCAGATCCTAGCTAGGCTTAAGATAAACACGTACATAAGTGCCCATGCTGCTCATTCAGCGCTCTTAGAAGTCGCAAAGACACAACGACTGAACATCACATAGTCTTTAACAGTTCACTGTCATTTTTCTATAGCTCTATCTCAACACAACATTTTTGAAGACAATGCACGGGTTAGATTAGAGGTTCTTTGAGACAATATAAAACTGCTGATAACCAGCAGTTTTACTGTTTTCATAGATATAGCCTATGTTTGTAGGAGATTCTTTCAGTCTGATTTCCTGTGTTTTTCGTTTATCAGTAGAATCGCCTTTGAATTTGTCCTGACATAAAGGTAAATTCCCTGAAAAAGAGTACATTTTATATCATTTGCATGAATACTCATATCCTTAACCCTTTTTTTTTTTTTTTTTTTTTTTTTTTTTAAACTTTATTATTCAAATTATTACATCGTATGCATGGTTATACATAATACCTTAACAAGATGATTATTGTAAATAGACTTTCATTTGCTCTCAGATGACTGTATGGAACATATATGTATTCTGGTTGTAAGGATATAATAAATTATGAAACCATTTTATTTTAGAAATCGTAGAAATAGCTCAAGAAAAAGCGGTACGGTGTTTTCTTTAATTATCTCTACGTTCTCCTTGATTTTTAGCTTTTGAAGTTGGGTGTAATACTCGAAATACAGTCATCTGTGAATTCATAGACTACATCATGCACATGTATATGTATTAAACAATTCAAGAAATTATGTAAAATTCAAAAAATAAAGTTTCATATGGTACGGTTTCCACAATAATTGTGGGAAAACGATACCTCTTTTCAAATTGAAAAAATGAAATGAACAAAAGAAAAAGTAGAAATTTTTAAAGCATGTTATAAATTAATAGTTTTCACTCTTAACACTTAATGATCTTGCACCAGTCTCCCAACAATTGCCCAATTATCTTTTTTGTTTTCATTTCTCGTCGTTTGATCAATAATTTCAAAAGCCAATTTAAGATGTCGAATGAAGCCGTTTTGTGTAGGTATTTTCTTTTTTAATTTGCTATTATAAATATAACGTTTGAACTCTAAACATAAGATATCTAATTGAGGATTGGTTTCGAAACCAAGCAACAAATCTATACTGTTTAGTTGATTAGTGTGATTAAATTCGTTTAACTTGTGATTTAAGAAATTAATAAGTGGTTTGATTTTACTGCAATCGAAAAATAAATGTGTAATGCTTTCTTCATTTATGAGACAGAAGGTACAATTGTTGTCATTGGTAATATTCATTTTTTGTAGAAGTAAGTTGGTTGGAAATATTCTATGGACGATTCGAATTTGTAGCCATTGAATAAACGAATCATTGGTTATTTTGAATACGTTTGAGTATACTTTTTTCCAGTCTTTGTTTAGATTAAAATACTCTGATAGCCATTTATTTTGACTTGTCGGAGTTTCGTTATTATATATCAATGTTGAGTAAGTGTATTTGTTAACGTTTGCTTTCGTTAAAATGGGAAATATATAGCTGTTCATAGAAGGATTGTGACATTGATTCAACGATTTAAAATCAATATGAACTTGTTGCTTTTGTAAAAATGATTTAATCGCGTTACGAATGCTATAATATTCGAGAAAGTTTAATTTACCGTCAACTAAATGTTTAAAGTAGTCGAGTGATTTAAAATCACCGTTTTCCGTGAACATATCTTTAATTAGAAATATTCCACGATGAAATAGATTTTTATTGAAAATATATTTGGAATCAGTTTTTATTCCTTCATTGTAAAAAATAGGCAAATTTAGTATTTGGTTCCCATTTTGGAATCTAAACTTTTCAATGTATGCTATGTAAGACTGTAGAACATCAATCCAGAATGCATTTTTTATTCTTTTCACAACAATTGCGCTGTATAATTTCCCACATTTCATTAATTTGTTAATATCGATACAAGTATTTGCTAAGTCGTAATAAGATGACTCGGGATTTAGAATTAAGTCTTTTAACCATTTTAATTTCATACTCTTTATAAAGTTTACGATATCTGGTATTTTCAACCCACCCTCTTCATAATCTTTGATCGCAATTGAAGCTTTAATTTTTGGTCTCCCATCCCAAATGAATTCTGTAAATAAGTCGTTTAATTTCTTTAAAAACTCTGGTGATGGGGTCGGTAAGCTTATGAAAAGGTGAGTTAATAATGGAACTAAAAGCGTTTTAACGACTACAATTCGGCCTATTGGAGTAAGTTTTCGTCTTTTCCAGAACGAGATACATTTGTTTATACTAATCCATTTATTGTCAAAATTTAAAGCCACCATTTTATTAAGATCAACGTCAAAGAGTATTCCCAATAACTTAAATTGTGTATCTCCCCATGATAATTTCCACCTTGTTTTGATCGACCTTGTACTGTATTTCAAGAAACCAATCCATATAAGTTTTGTTTTGTCAAAATTAACTTTTAAACCAGATACTTTTGAGAAATCATCAAGAATTTTTAGAACGGCATGTAAAGATCTGTCTGTTCCGTCTAACAGAAGAGTTGTGTCATCGGCGAATTGGGAAATTAGATAATGTTTTCCTTTTATTTTAATGCCATTTATAGTTTTGCAATTTTTTACCTTTAGGTTTAATATTTGTGCACAGAGGATAAAAATATACGATGAAATTGGATCGCCTTGTCTGCAACCTCTTTTAACGCGGAAATAATCCGATATAAAGCCATTTAATTGTACAGAAACCTCAGTATCATACAAAAAGAGTTTAACCCACTTTTGTACCATTTCCCCAAAATTGAAAAAGGACAACGTTTCTTCTATAAATTTGAAAGACAACGAATCAAAAGCTTTCTCAAAGTCAATAAGCATTAACAATCCTGGTATCTTATTTTCGTCGCAATGTTGCATAATATCATATATTAACCTAGTGTTCTCTCCAATATGTCTTCCTTTTATGAAACCTGTTTGATCTTTCGATATTAGTTTATTCAATGTTAGTTTTAATCTGTTCGCAATGGAACCAGATGCAATTTTGTATAAAACATTCAAGAGGGTTATAGGTCTCCAATTCTTTAAAAATTGCTTAGCTTTATTTTCTTTTGGGATGCATGTTATGTTTCCAAGTTTAATACTTTTTGAAAAGGAACCCGATGTAAAGGCAAAATTTATAGATCGAACAACAAAATGGCCAATTTTATTCCAAAATACTTTGTAGAAATTTGTAGTAAATCCATCGCATCCAGGACTTTTATCATTTTTCATGTTTTTTAATGTTTCTGTAACTTCCTTGTAAGTTAATAGACCTTCCAATTGCTGGGATTCGTCATCACTTAATTTATTGTAGTCAATATTCTGAAATTCAGCTTTTAAATCATAATGTTCGATACATGGACGAACGTCATAGAGGTTTTCATAAAATTTCTTTGTTTCAATCAGAATCTGGTCTTGGGAATAGATTTTTGTGCCGTCTTCTTTTTCAATGAAAGGTATGTTTTTATTTATGCAGTGTTGTTTCTCAAGATTACAAAAAAAAGTTGTGACTTTTTCACCTTCATCAATCCATTTCGATTTTGATCTAATAAAAGCCCCTTTAAGTCTGGTTTGTCGAATTTCAAATAGTTCTGATTGTAGGTCTGAGAGCAGCATTTTATTTGTTTCATTTAATGTATTTTCTATCTCGCAAATTTTTGTCAATAAATATTTTTCACGTTGATTTATTTCCTTTTTCCTGTGTGATGCGTAGGATATGGTTTGGCCTCTAATTTCCATCAATAGGGTTTCTAAAAATAGTTGGTCGTTTATTGTGAATTGGATATCTTTTTTGTCAATGGTCAAAATATTATCATGATCATAAACTGGAAGACTATATTGTAATATTGTTTTGTTTATCTTTTCATTTATACATTCAATGAAATTAATGTCATATAATAATGAATTGTTGAATTTCCAGTAGCCCTTACCATATTTAGTTTCTGAAAGTTTTAAGTTTAAAACAACAATAGAATGATCTGATTTGTAACTAACATCTACATCACAATTTTGTATATACTCAGTTAGGTTGTTTGTAACTAGGAAAAAGTCTAATCTGCCTTGCTGAATTGGCGTAAGTCTTTTCCATGCATATTTTCTACTATCTCCATGAATTTCCCTAAAAGGGTCTTTTAGATTTCTATTTGCTATTATAGATGATAAAAAATTTCTTGAATTGATGTTGTGATTGGTATTTCTGTAGTTTTTATAATCTAAAGCAGGGTCCAGAACTAAATTAAAGTCGCCACATAAAATAAAATTTTCATTGTTGCTAATTGCATCAATAGAATCAAAAACAGAGTTAAAAAATCGTGGGTCGTCTACGTTCGGAGCATATATGTTTATGAGTAAAAAATTTAAATCAGAAACCGAAATATCCAAAATTATAAATCGACCATCGTTGTCTTTAATGATATTGTTCACTTTCACCCCAGACTCTTTTCTTATCAAAATTGCTACACCTCGCGCGTTTGCCCTCCCATGACTGAAATAAGACTCACCATTCCATTCTGAATAAACAACTTTTTCAAAACTTTGCATGAAATGTGTTTCTTGAAGACAGATTATATCTGACTTCTTTTCTTTAAAAAGTGAAAATAGATCCTGGCGTTTCTTTAAGTTATTAAGTCCGCGGCAATTGTATGAACAAAGTTCTAAATTATTCATTATTAAATGAAGTGTTTTGATATTTGTTACTTGATGAGTCAATTATTAAGTAGACTGGTACAAAATTACTATAGTGTGGAATTAAAACAAGTGCTTTAATAGCTGAACAATTTGAACTATAACATGCTTTATATGAAATAACAATAAAAAACATAATCAAACAAGTAAAGGAGTGTGTTTTGCCAAAGTTCTCACGTATATATGATTTAAATGATCATTACTAAGGTTGGAAATATAATGTGGTGTTCGAAATTCATGGATGTTTAAAGAGGAATTTTCGAACAAGAGAATAAATGTTAATCATATCCTTAACCCTGGTTATGAATCACGTAGACTTAGTTTTTGTCCTCTTGGAAGTTTGAACAAATTACCGATGAATTTATTAAACATGGTGTTCTCGCATGATGATTAAATATCAATCAAATATAGTTTTGCTTGGGAAAATTCTTCAGAATCTAAGCTTCGTGTTCGGAACCTGTTTTAGCGATATCTCAATATTTTGCTTCTATTTTCATTTGTATAAAATTCAGTTTTAAACCCTGCCAGAACGATTAAACTTACTTACCAAAAACTAAAACCCAAACTTACATATCTAGTTTTACATGTTTAAGCAAGCTGGTGAAACTAGTGCAAGATTGTCAGACGGATGTTTTAATTGAGTTCTAGTAAGATTCTGGATACTAGTATTTGATTTCAACATTGTATATATATATACTTACATTTTTTTTTAATCTTAGGGCTACATCGCTAGTAGCCTACATGTACGAATCCCTTGTTTTAGCATAGATGAAAAGGTGCCACACTGTCCACAAAAACACCTTTTTCATATAATTAACCAACATTAGTGTTCCTGATTACTCAGAATAAAAGCAAAAAAATGTTGCCTCAATCCAATTTAAGTTACTCTTTTGTCGAGAATAAAGGGACATAAACAGAGATTTTAGGTTTATTGAATTCAAAGTCGTGAGAGAAAAGCATTAATTAAAAGGTCGTTTGTTAAATCGGTGGAAAATTAGATTTCCACCTCTCTAGAAAACTTGGTGCTACTTCAGAGAAAACAATGATGAGAAGAGCAAACTTCCAATACTTTTTTTCTCATTTATTACCCATAAAAGCTGTGATTTTGACGGTCCAAATAAGAATGTTTGTTTTTCTTTTGTGTTTCGGGTTTTTTGCTTATTTTTCATGTGGAAAATCGAAATTTGATGGACATGTAAGCAATTCGATTATCTAAGAGATTTCTATGAAGCACCTTGTATTAAAATTCATGTGCAATTTAATATATCACATTTATATAAAGGTTCCCTAAATGTCAGTCTCCTTGATATATTAGTTGTGAAATTGAACAGTCGTGACAAAAATCAATTTAGATTTCACGACAAGATACACATGTGTCTGATAGACCAGATTCTCTGTCCATCATTGTTATTGTCGGTTAAAAGCTGCTCTTACGAAGATTATGATCTTAATTTTGTCACAAAGGAACGAAAGATATCATTTTCAAACTTCATGTGACTTTATTATCTCTGATTTAATGATATAAAGTGAGACATAAAACAGTGGACTAGTTTTAGCAAGTATTGATAAATTATCAAAGCAAGGTCAAAAGCAGACCAATCACTGCACGACTGACAACTACTTTAGGGTCCAAAGGAACAGTTTCGTACTATACAGATTCAGTCTGATTGTTCGTAATTGCATAGTGCACCGTATTATCTCGAGAGATATGCAATGAAATGATTTGGGAAATAAACTAGTATTCATTTCATTTCATTCTTCGCATTTTGACCATGCATGTAGCCATAACTTCATCGTCTTTATCGACATTAACGATCCTTTTTCTTTTAACTTCACGTCCTTTGAGTAAAGTATCCTGTGTTAACAGTCAAAGCATCTGGAAGTCAAAACTCTTTGGCTTTCAACTCTAAAGTGTGCGTATCATTTACACAAGGAAAATAATGTCTTTAATATTGTTAACCCAAAAAGAAGTAAATCTTTATGAGAAAACCAAATGAGTATGTACATAAATTGCATCCACTCTCCCACGAGTTGATCTCGTTTACTTTTTTCGATTAATCATGTCTGTTTTCAACCTAATTGTCGTCGTTGTCGTTGCTAATACTTCAATCAAAAGCCAGACACTTGTTGGGAAAACTCATCAGGATTTCTGAACTTCCATAACTGTCAATTAACATACTTTTTCTTTTCTAGCAGCTATGGTTAGGGAACTCTATTTGAACCTCATATTGAAAAGCCCTTTGTCAGACAAGAAATTAGATCGAGTTAAGAGAACAAAAACAAAACATCATCTAAAAATCGTTCAAAAGTAAAAAATGCTGTTTGAACATTTTGTTTTATATTGCTCTTTTGTTTGTTTCTTTGTTGATTTATTTTATTTACTTTTTTATGTAAAACGGGGTTCTTAGGTTAAATACATTCCCTTGAGCCCCAATCTGAAATCTACGTGAACAATGTAAATAATAGGAATTATTCTTTTGCAATGAAATGTCTAAAAATGTAGGCTATTCAGTACCTTCTCTGCAATGTGTGTACCTAACTTAATCCGAGTTGAAGAGTGATTCCCACGAGAATTAAAAGAACCCGCAAACAACTGAAACGTGGCGGTTCTGGTGTTCTCAACATTTGAATGAAGACGAGTATATGCTTTTATTGGAAGAAAAAACACACAGAAGCGGACATGAATATTGCTTAACCATTTCTGAAACGGCACAGGTCTCAGAGAAAACAAAATCAAACAGTTATGAAATTCAGGGTATTGAAAAATCATGATTGAAACATATTGAGACGAAAGAGGAAATACTGGTTATCTTTTTGATCAATGTTTTTTAACGTCGTTTCTTCTAGGAATCTAACTAATGGCAGTCTGGTCATGAAACACGCTACGTTGTATGGGTGCAGTAGGTGGATATAGTATAGAAATGTTTTTATAAGACGGCGTGTGTCTCATAAATTTGAAAAGATTACTTGAATTTTAAAGGTTCAATGCTTGAAATTACGAAATAAGAAAAAATGTTGAACAAACCGGAATACAAAGATTTTATCGTTGCTATATTGCATTCCTGCTTTCTAGAAGATACAAGACAAAAAAGCAGACCGATTTCCAGTGTAATCTAATGAGAAGGTCCGAATTAAAATCAGTCGTAAAATCGAGCTGGACGTAACTTAGTTATGATGAGACCAGCCGAGTTTTCTGACACAAAAAATATCACTGGGGTCCCTTGTGTCTAATTTATTTTTTCGCTAAATCAATTGTTAAGCCAGGGGGAAAAGGTTATTTAGTCTTTGAATGTGGAACTGAAAGTCATCCATCGCATTTTGTTTTGTGTATCTACATAAGTCGTGTATACATGTATATGATAATGTGTTAAGACGATACCGATCGATTTTTTTTAGAGATTGTAGAATTTTGTAATGTTTTTGGCAGTACAAACTCTTTATCTATCAATAAATTTATCCAGTACGTTCATCTATATTAATCCAACATATTCAGTAGGAATAAGTTATATTTCATATTGCTGTCATAAATAAGCAAGAAACCGATAACATCACTGCAGACGACAGTGCTTAATACATTTGTGATCAATTCATTGCTGCTATAGCTTTAGAGTAGTGTCTTAAGAATTTCTTATTTTTGTTGTTGACCTATTACTGCTGTAAATTAGTTTACTAATTAACCAATTTGTTGACTAATTTAGGTGTGCGTATCTACATATACGTACAAAATATACTTTATGTTTTCAGAAAAAGCAAAAGGCTACATTGTAGGCCTATATTTGTCACATATTTGACAATCTGAAATATCACGCGGTATATTTATCTAGAAAGAGATATTTCTCTTTTTCTTATTCATTTGTCAAATAAGATCATATTTCCTACAGCCTCAAATAGAATAGATGCACTACAATTGAAAACAATTATTTTTGAAATGGAATAACGTACATAATTGTGACAATCGAGTCCACATTGATCTACTGATGAGACCTCCCTAATGGAAGTTTTTAGACGGATATGAAGACACATAAAACAACTCGATTGAAATATCAAATGTTTCCAAGATGTTAACGCAAATTATCGTGCAAACTGAGGACCTAAAATAAATCATTTGACACTTCGTTCTCATGATTAAGATTTAAGGTTGGAAAAAATTTTGATATGCGGGTAGATCGTGGTAGTCAATTACACACTTCGCTTTCAAACTTTATTTATATCCAAATGGCAGTTTCTTAGAAATATGCGAAATATACCTCTTGATTTGTTTCAATTAATCGCCTTAAATTTCAAAATTCATACGTTGTTTACATTTTTTGTTATTTAACTTTGATTTGTCCGCTTGTAAAAAATGTTAAACTGGGTACAAAAGTACTACAGGAAGTTCTTGTTACCCCTCTTTAAGACGCAAAGAAGAATTCTCTCCACAAATTAGATTTATGTTTCTATTTGGAAGAAGACGTATTGTTTTTTAGATGTCCAGATTACTTACCATTGTCTTGTTATTTGTAAAGCAACCTTTCGCCCCTATCGGATTGGTTTGAGTTTGTCGCTATGGTGATATTGCATAGGAATCGACACTTCTTGCTCTATCCTATCAGGATTAGAAAAGTTGAGCAATGAATTGCCACATGATGGGTACCTCCGCAGTACAAGTGGTGAAACAAGTTCATCACCGGTACGTGCAAAATGCCCAGCGAACCGCGTGCATCTTTCCAATTAGATACCGAGGTTAACGCTCTGGGGGTTATTCACCATATCTGATCTAGAGTTGGACGTTTCTTCCATTATAAATTGAGAACGCTTTAAGTACGCGTTTATTGTCTATGTAAACTATGTATTGTGTTGCTGACAGCGTCCACGCACAAGTTACTTGTAACAGAGGAGTCCCAAGTCACGGCGTTTTTTTCAGCTGGGACCTTAGACAGTAATTGGTGAGTGATATGAATGACTCCATTCAAGCAACAACATAATTGGGATGGCTAGTCATATCCTAAACCCTGGTATGGATCACGTTGGATTATATTTGCTCTTCTAGGAAGTTTGTACAAATTACCGATGAATTTGTTAAACATGGTGTTCTCGCGTGATAATTAAACATCAATCAAACATAATTTTGCTTGGCAAAATTCTTCAGAATCTAAGTTTCGTGTTTGAAACTTGTTTTAGGGACATTTCAACAATTTCCTTCTGTTTCCATATGTATAAAATTACATTGTAGACCCTTTCAGAATTATTATATTTACTCAGTGCGAATTCAACCCCAAATTACATATCTACTTTTACATATTTTAGCAAACCGATGAAACTTGTGTAGGTTTATCGCTTTCCTTTAAATACGCGTAGCTGAAAAAGTGTCACAATTTTCACAAAAGAATTATGTTCGTACCATAAACAAATATTAGCATTACTGATAATTTGAATTAACAGAAAAAAACGTTGCCGAGAAATCCAGTCTCTTTTGTAAAACATAAAACGATAATTTCAATGAATAAAAGAACAAACTTCCAGCACTAATTTTCCTGAACAGTTTTCCAAACAATCTTTGGGTTTGATAGGATTTTTGTATGTAGTACAATAGGATAGGATGTATGTAGTTTTTGTTCTGTATTGTTTTGTTTGTTTCTATTTGTTTGTTTCTATTTTTGCTTGTTGTTGGTGTTTTTGGGGACGGGATTGGGGTGGGTGGGTTTTAAAACGGGGTTCTTAGATTGTAAACAATCCTAAGAATATATAATCTATGTAATATTAAGCGGAACGATGTAAAACTCTTTCTGTAATAAAATGTCTAAAACAGTATTCAGGACTTTCTCTGTAACGTGTGTACTTAACTTAATCCAAGTTGAAGAGTGAGTCCCACGAGTATTACCAGAACCTCTAAATAAAAGAAACGTGGCGATTCTGGTGTTCTTCACTGTTGAAAAACGTCTAGACTATGCTTGTAGTGGAATAAAAACCAAAACACAGATAAACAGGCATAAATATTACTTGAACATTTCTCAAACAGAAAAAAGTCTAGAAGATAAGCCAAATGGTAAAAAAGCATGATATTCGAATTCCATAGGATGGAAAACATAAGTTTAAACATTTTTTCCATTCAATGTTTAAATGCCTTTTTTGCTCGAAACTTGACCTAGCAAGTTTAACCAACATAACAATCATACTGTTCTCTTGTATGTAATTAATTTGACGAAGACGCTATGATAGGCATCAACTCTTGACCAGACTACCTGTAAATACAGGCTTCTTAAGATCCAGGGTGATTTCACATTACATTAGGTCACTTTTCATCAATTTTGAGTCCAGATAAAACTAAACAACCCTACATGTAAATACTTAGATCTTGGGTTACATGTAGATCTATATCTCGGAAAAAGGCATTGTGACTCTGAACAGTAAACAAAGTACAGGACAGTCGTTCGTAACAAAGTAACACATCAAGTTTATCCTAAACATAATTTGAGACTGGTTTCTGTCAGGAATTTAGAGAAAAACAAGAATTTATGTTCGCCAATTCAAGAAAGTGGGGGTAAGACAATGATTAAACAGGTCGTTTGTTGAATCTGTTGAAAGATAGAATATTTACTTCTAGAAATTTGTTTTAGTATCCAACTGAAAGAAAATTGTATTGTTTACTTAGTTGCAGCCAACCTGAGTCAATACATGTTTGTAACTTAGTGCAGACAGAACTTGATCCAAACTGCTGTGGTACATGTTCAGTTGTTATAAATGATAAAGAGGCAAATGGGGTACACTTTTGGGTTTGATGAGATTATGGGTATACGTAGGTTTAAATCAAAACGAGTTTCAAATGCCATGAGGTCCATCCATTTAGGCTTATAAGTTACATGGGATGACCTGAATTTTCCGTTTCGGTGCCTAAAAGTACACGTGCAAGTGGAAATCTCAGGTCAGACAGGAACACGTACTTCCTAGCCAGCCTTGTTGTAGTTGTTAGTTCAATTCAATTGTACTGTCCCGAAGATTTAAGAAAGAAAAAAAATCGAATTTCAGTGAAATCTAATGAGAGAGTCCGAAATAAAATCAGTCGTAAAAATGCGTTGGACGTAACTTCGTTATGACGAGACCAGCCGAGGTTTCTGACACCAAATATATCACCGGGGTCCCTTGTGTGGATTTTATATTTTGTTCGCTTGATTATTACACCGGGGAAAAGGTTTATCTAATAAAAGTCCTTGATTGTCAAACGAAGGTCATTGAATTGAGTTTACATATCTACCCCGTATAAGACGATACCGATGGGAATCATTTACTTGATTTATTTTTTTTTATAAAATGGTGTACGGTAATTCTATTGACAGAACTACAAAATAGGTACTAGTATACACCACTAAAGGTATCCAGCTCATTTAACTACAGGAATATTAATTCAATTTCTTATGCAAGCATTTTAAGCCATTTTTATCCATTGTGATAAATAAGCAAGAAACCGATAACTTCATTAATGACTGCAGACAACAGTGCTTAGTACATTTGGGATCAATTCATTGCTGATATAGCTTTAGAGTCTTGTCTTAAGAAGTTCTTACTTTGTTATTGACAATCTACTGCTGTAAATTCAGTTTTCTAATAGACCAATTAGTTGACTCATTCAGTTATAATAGATTCGCTATTAAACGAAAATGATTAGATTAGTTGGTTTGTTAAAACAACTTAAATGCTACCAAGCTAGGCAGTTGATTTCACCGTATATTGGAGGAAAATCATTAATTTAACGTGTTTTATAAAAAATCCGCCAACCTCGGGTTGTTTAAAAAGTTTTGTTTGCTTTTCTTTATGTCATTACTTGGATGATTTTCGAGAAAATAAAGATCGGCAATTTCCGTAAAATTGCCACGAAGTGACGTCATACAATGGCTTGACTCCACCCCCAATCTAGAACATGAGGTTTCGGACAAAGATAAAGTGTGCGACTTTTCTGTCATAAAGCGAAGTCACAGTTTTTATCCATTTCCCGATCGTCGGAGTAATACAGACAAACTTAAACCATTATTTGGCACGTTCTTTCACTCACTAACGACATATTTTGACTGTTTTAACATTTTTTCTACATTGTAACATTTACTAAGGATGAATTCCGTTTTTTTGTTTATCGATTGGGGTAGTCGCTTTATGACAGAAAAGTCGGACATTAAACTTTTTTAGAAATCTTAGGCTTTCCGGGAAATGACCCATGAAATCCCGTTTTCCCGCCATGACGTCATTAAGTGGCCGGTATTACGTCATGACCTCAAGTCGGAAGTTTAGCGTTTTTTCTTCACCCTGTGGAAAAGACCAAATATCCAATTCAAAAACCGAAATAAAAACACTTCTAATGTTTGAAAATTGTCGGAACATTGATATTTGGTTATAAGGAAGGTGTTTTATCGACTAGCTACTCTTGAGCTAGGCGTGGACGGACGTGTTTTTTGGAGCTCCGACAATTTTACCAATTTTACAAACTTTTATCGTTTTTATTCACTTCAGTTGGATGTTTTAACTAATTAACTGTATATAGATGGTTGCTGTTTAATTTAATTCACCATTGTGCCACAAAATTGTGGAAAATTCGTCGTCTCCGAGAAGTTTGAACTTTGGCGCCAAAAAGCACGCTGTTGGAAATGAACATTTTTTCTGCAAAAAATTCTACCGCCAACATAACTGAGCCATTTTAGACACTTTTAAACTGATATTCAACCAATTCAGAACTGTTTTATCGTTTTATCGTCGTTTTTACGAAACTACTGTACCAAATGTTGAGCCAGCTTTTTTAACGGAAGTTAGGATAAATTCCAACCCTGAAGATTTTTAAGAAGATATTCATCAGATTTTTACAGACTTTAATCTTGCAAGTAACTGTTTTACATATATATGAACTATTTCCACAATTTCATCATCTTGCATCATTTATTTGTGTAGTCACCCATCTCGTCACCAATATCTAACGTACGGAACCCTAAAGGCAGACCTGACTGTGTGAAACTCCTCTACGAGGGGCGTTCAATTAAAAGTGGTACCAATGGTCCACCATACCTCACGATTCTATAGAACTAGTGGTGCTTATGGCAATTTGACGGGAAAATTACTGTCCATACTTGGTCAAAATTTGAGACAAATTCGTTGACTCTTCAAAAAGTTATTGAACTTTTAAGTTAGTTCAGTCATATACACTGGCTATTTCGCTGTGCGCAAAATGGAAAACGAACTGCAGTAGGATGTACGGGTCTACATTAAAGGTCGCATAGGCTTTGAAATATCTGCATCACATTTATATAATGAACTATATCAGAATCGTGGACATCCGAACGTTGAATATACGTCGGCTTTTAGGATGATAATAAAAATTGAAATTGGTAAAACTGGCCTGAATGATGCCTCACTCTAAGGCAATCCGAGTAGAGCTAGTATCAAAGCAAATTTTGCTGTAGATTCCGACATGACCGAACAAAACGCATGGTTAAATGTGCAAGAAATAGCAGATAAAGTTGGTTTTTCATCGGGGACATGTTATACGATTTTGACGAAATGGTTGAAACACAGAATGGTTAATGCCCATTGGGTCCCCCACCTGTTGCCTAAAGGACAGAGAGCACCCCGTGCAAAATATATCTTGAAATAATGCAATAAATGCAACGAATGTGGGCTTTCTGAGCTTTATACATATGATTGAACAATAATTTACTATTATGAGCACCAATTGCGTGTAATTAGCAATCAATGGTTGCGAAAAGATCAGGCAAGGTCCGTTAATTGCCAAAATATTAAAAGCGCGGGAAAAGTTTTGTTAGCGGTAATTTTCAAATGTAACGGGTGTATTGTTCAAATTACTGTTTCAAATAGTACCACTATCGCCGGTCATTCATACAAGAATTGTATGTCGGGGAAAGTAAAGAAATCTAACGAAAAGAGCAGGTCTAGGTCCGGCTGAAGATGCATGTACCAAATCCAAGACAGCGGAGCTGTCCACAGGTGTCATCTTGTCCAAGGCTTCCTGAAAGAGAAACATGCTGCACAGCGTATTCATCCAACCTTATAGCCGGGCTTAAGCCTATGTGGCTTTTTTGTGTTCCCCATGATGACGAAAAAAGCCTCTGGTCGTCGGTATAGGCCTTCATGTTCCATATGCAGTGCAATTTACCAGTGTCTGTGGGGTGTTCCAAAAGAGGCCCATTTATTGGCATATAAGTAATGGATCTCAAAACTTCAGAAGTGTTTCGGTGTCAAAGAGGATTACTTCGAAGAATTGAAGAAACTTAAAATTGAATTGCGACATAACTATGGCTTATAGAACAGTGAATAATCTAGAATTTGAAACCATGAGTCCTGCGGACGCATGGCTTTGATAACAATGCGTCCCATATCAAAATGTATGAGTCCTACCCTATCACTTTCATTCAATTGTAGATCTACGCCAATTGATATTTATATAAGCCTATGTCATTGTCGTTGTTGGGGGAAATTAATTCATGATGTGATGTTATTGTTATACTTTGTTTTCTTTGTTGTTTTGTTGGACTATGTATGAACATTGACCAAAACACAACACAGTGCAGAGGTTCACTTTATATTCTTGATCTTCACAGTGCAGAGTTTGTTTATAGAAAAGAGATTGGGGAGAGAACTCAGAACCCAGCCTTAATATAGGAAATTTTTGCATGACATTTGTACAAATCGTAAAAAGTTCTGAAACAAGATTTAAGAATGTTGATAAACAAACACCAAAAAGTTGCAAAAAATATTTTGGACATTCAGTCTATTTTACAAATTTAGATCTCTCTAACAAAGTCCCGGAGTCAGGGTTAGGCAGGGTTAGGCAAATGGACAGAATTTGTAATGGGTTGACATTGAGATGTTGTCCCGATGAGTAGTTTCACTTTCAACAACAATTTGATTTTGGACTAGGTCTGAAGTCGCCACTGCTGGTGACATGATTGGCAACCCTCCTATTCTCCATCGACTTCAATCTGTTTACCAATTTCAGACGGAAGAATTTGATCGCCGATGCGAGAACATGGTTTCACTTCACAAATGAATAAACCCCAGTTCCATAATTAAATGAACGTCCCTCGTACAAACAATGGAAGCCACAGGCACAACCAACAGAATGATGACCAGGCGGACTTCTTCAAGCAACTTGCGAGCAGAAAGTAACAATCAACAAACTGTATGTATGAAAGATTTCTCACTTCATAAGGGCAAATCTCTCTCCAAAAAGAACCAAAGTTGTGATAAAGAACATATGACATGTGAACTCAAATCAGAAAATAATCTCGTTATTGAACTGAGTACAGCAGCATACGAAGTGGCAAAAACATGTACTTCTGACTTACTAAAGTGTCAATCATTTGAATATTTTGTCGAAACTAGGAAAAGTGTGGACCGTAACGGTGCAAACGTTGACTCTTGTCACCGAGTGTACAATCGAAAAAGTGATGGTTCATGTGGTAGACAACTTAAGTTCACCATAAACTTTTATCACACTACGTCGGTTATACTTGTGAATGGCAATAGAATTGACATATTCATATCAGAAATCCTCCAGAAACTCCAGGACGAACTAAAAGTAATAAATGCTCATCTGAACATTATCAACAAAACTCTGAAATCCATGTTAAATCATGTTTCTACTCAACCACTGCGAGAATGTGCTGGTAAAACGAAATCTGTACATGTAAACAATAGTACAAACTAATAATATAAACAATAACATTCCAATGAACAGTAGTGTCTCTGCTATCACTGACAAAGCAATGATGCAAATTCTTCCTCAGAGCTAAGTGAAAATCCGAATCAGTGCTCTAATGCAACTAACCAGACTTTATTGGACACAAATTCAGATCCGAGTGCCTGCTTTACAAATACTGAAACACAAATTGACTCTAATACAGATATTAGTGAAATATGTCCGCTATGTCAAAAACCAGCTGACTGCAGTGTCATATTATGTGGTGATTGTGGTGATTGGTATCATTTTACATGTCTAGGGATAGATGAAAAGTCAGTCGAATGCTTAGGCCAAGATGACTTCATCTGCGACTTATGTACTAACAATTTGAAAGATGTCTTGAATGATTCTATTGAACAGACTGCTGAACCAGAACAAATTTTAATCCTAACAGAAGATGACTGTGCTAGTGATCGAAACCCAGACTACGAACCAGAGCAAACCACTCCTAACGAACCAGTTTCCCAGCCAGGTGACAGGGTACCTTCACCCCAACCTCCAGTCCATCAGCCAAGCCAACCAGAGGTAACTCTTACCAACGGCAAGGTAAGAAAGACTGCCAAATGTACTAAAAAACCAAGAAAAACAGAACCCTCAGAGAAAGCATACATTCTAAAACTTGAGAACAAAATCAGCAGCCTCATGTCAACCATAGATCTATATGAAAAGAATAGATACAATAACCTAAGTGCACATACAACAAATGACTGTAACCAAACACGGTCCGGCCTTCATGGAAGTAATCATAGTTGCTGTCACCCACAGAACAATCAATTCAACGAACTTATGGACAACCTAAATGACCAAAGAATCAAACTATTGGAATTACAAATGTCGCAAATAACTCAGATGAATAATATGCTACACATGCAAATGATGGCACCTAAACCATATCATCCAATGTTTAATCCACAGGTCGGGTTTTACCACGCACTTCACCAAACCCTACCACAGTTTGGTCACAACTATGGGCTTCACCAGATTCCTACACAGCCACAGAGAGTTTTCCCTGTATACCAGGTCCCTATGAACCCAGGACAATCTTTAACTCAACCACTTTTTTATTCTCAATCTAGCTTCCAGCATCAAGTGCCTCATGGTCCAGAAGGTTACCTACAGGGTGTACCCAATATGGTCAGACCACAGCAAGGTATAATACCAACTGTAATACAGCCAAACTTAAGTCAACCGCAACAAGTGGTACAAGGACTACAGGTAAATCAAATGACAAACCTACAGCCAAACCAAGCTTATCAGAACCAGAGAGTGGCCTCCCAGTCAACAAACATGCTAATATCACAGTCACCAAATGTACAGACTTCTAGTAATTCAATGTCCACCCCACCAATCCCAGTTCAACAGTTACACTCTCAAAGCCTAGAGAAAAACAGCCATCCTACTCCTATAGGGTCAGAAAAGCCAAGTACTATAGAAACAGCCCAAAGGGAAAGTCACAATCATCAAATGACAAACAGTCCCAACAGTCATCCTTCAACAAAGGAGAAAACATCCAAATTTAAGGGCCATAAGAAGAAAGCCAATTCTACCCCCGTGAACCATAAACCAACAAGCACGAAGTCTTTTTTGTCCATTCCTGTGGTCAAAGAGAACCCTCCAGACAAGGAAAACAACGTACTGGAAATGGAGCCAAGGACATCAGTATAGTAACCTGCAACATTGAAGGTGTGCAACATCACGCCCCCTATTTTAGAAAACTCTGTGACACCTATGACATTATATGTATCCAAGAACACTGGCTGTGGAACTTCCAGGCACATGAAATTAGTAAACTAACATCAGGAAAAGATCATTTCACAAGAAGCACAGACAGTAATGACCTAATAGTTGGACACAATTTACCAAGAGGAAATGGTGGAATATCTATCCTATGGCCTGCTACATGGTCCAATAGAGTGAGGAAAGTCACGGAAAGGAAATGAACGAATCCAAGCAGTCATTGTTCAAGCTGAAAGGAACCTATGTATCATAAATGTCTACCTTCCTACCAACTATAATTCTGTCCAGTCCTCCACTGAATATGCTGACTGTCTTGACATTCTTGACCATATAATAGAACAGTACAAATCCACCCATACTATTATATTGGCCGGTGACCTAAATGGAACCCTACTACAGCCTAGACCCTCAAACAGACATGACATATTGATACAACAATTTATCGAGGAACACGGTTTATACCATCATGGGAGTTCTAGCCATACTTTTTTCCAGCATTCTGGAAAAGGAAGCTCACAGATTGACTGTATACTTTCCTCTGATATCAGCATACTCAAAGACACACAAATTGGTGACGATGAATGCTGCAACACATCAAGCCATATTAAAGTCTCTGCCAAAATTAAGCTTCAGATGTCAGGTCCCCAACCGAAAAGAAAGCTCACTAATACACAGAAACTTATCATCTGGGAAAAAGCAGACAAAATGAGATACGAATCGGAACTCTCCAAAACATTGTCTGAAAAGACTGTAAACCCCACCAATGTCCAAGAACGTCTTACAATCGTTACTGAAGCCATCCACTCTGCAACTCAGCAGTCCGTACCAACCAAAATAAGCAAGCTCAGAGGTCCAAAGTGGAAAGCATCGCCTGCAGTGAGAGAACAACTCAAAACATGCAAATTCAAATACCAAAAGTGGGTGATGTCGGGCAAAACAAATCCAGACCTAAAAAGCGAAAATATTCTGGCCAAGAGAACATTACGTCAAATAATGAGACAAGAAAAACATCTTGACCGTAAAAACTTCTACGACAGCCTGATGGAGAACCCAACATCCGACAAATTTTATCAACTCATCAGGAGAAACAGGACAATAGATAACCAGACCACATGTTTGAACTCAAATGGAGACTCGATATTTTGTCACGACAAGCAAAGACAGCTATTTGCTACCTATTTTGAAGATCTATCTACATCAAAAGAGAAGAACTATGACAGTAATCACCTTAAACTATGTGAAGTTAGACAAGGGCTTATTGAAGACTTCTTCAAAAACCAAAACCAATCCATTGAACCAATCACAGTAGATGAGACAAAACTGGCCATAGCCTCATTGAACAATAAGAAAGCAGCAGACGAATTCGGGTTAACAGCAGAACATATCAAACTATCTGACTCCTGTTTGGCTACCTTCCTAACAGACACCTTCAATCTCATCCTAACTTCCGGGGAAATCCCAAGTACTTTCAAATCAGGGATAGTCACGCCAGTACTGAAGAAATCGAAAAACCCCACAGACCTGGATAACTACAGAGGAATCACCGTCACACCCATTCTGTGCAAAGTACTTGAGTGCATCCTATTACCAAGATTGACCAGGTATTTTGAACAGTCTCCGCTACAATTTGGCTTTATCTCCAACCTATCACCTATAATGGCAGCATTAATGATCACAGAATCGAAAGCTGAGGCAAAAACCAACACTGGATCATCTTTATTCCTCCTAACACTAGACAGCCAAAAAGCCTTTGATGTGGTGAATCACACTATCATGCTAGACAAATTATATGAGATGAAAATCCATCCTTCCCTATGGCTTCTTATTAAAGACCTATACTCTGGTCTCTCGGCAAAAGTCAAGTGGCTCAACGGAATAAGCAGTCCATACAAAGTACAACAAGGAGTTCGACAAGGTGGAATCCTCTCCCCATTTTTATATAAAACCTACATCAACCCCTGTTTACAGGAGCTCCAACAACAGAGAACAGGATTTCACATTGGTAACACTTATGTAGGCTGCCCGACCTGTGCGGATGATCTAGCCCTCTTTTTAGACAACCAAACAGAGCTTCAATTGATGACAGATATTGTCAGCCGTCATGCGAGTAAAGATAGAGTTATAATTCATCCGGATAAATCCAATGCAGTACGCCTCTCAAAGTCAAACTCACGTAAAAAAGAACCGTTTAATCTGAAATTGGATGACAGAGACATACACCTATCAAACAACACAACTCATCTAGGACTCCTGAGAGCAGAAACCAATGAAAACATGGCCAACATAGAAGAAAGACTCAAACTGGCTAGACGAACATTATACTCACTGATTAAAGTTGGTGTCCATGGTTCAAATGGCCTTAATCCGAAGGTTTCGTACAAAATCTACCAGTGTTATGTCATACCACGAAAGTACCATAGACATGTATAATCTACCACCCATTGAGACACTGAGACACCAGTCAATCTCCAAGTCAGTGTGGAAAAGCTCTGTAAAACAATCAATTCATTCATATTGGCTAAACCAACTCAAAGAGGACGCGAAGTCAAAGTCATCGTTAAAATTTCTCGACATTGAGTCTTGCACAATCGGTAGACCACATACTATATGGAACTCTCTTCAATCTACAACTAGTGACACTAGAAAAGGTGCAGTGAAGTGTAAAATGTTAGTAGGCTGTTATATGGTACAATCCAAATTTCATAAATACAGCAAAGGAACTCAAAGTGCACTGTGTAAATGCTGTGGACTACAGGACGAAGATATATCTCACGTTTTACTGAACTGCCCAGCCTTCCACCGCATAAGGAAACCAATACTACAGGAATTAAAATCAACCATAGTGAAAACCATTGGTACTGTTAACTGGAGACACCTCTGTAACAATGATGAAAAACTAGTGAAGATTATATTGGACTGTGGAAATGTGTCTGTATTATCAAAATCAAAACATGGCTCAGTAATCGAGAAACTTGCGACCGACTTGTGTTACCATATTCATACAAAAAGACTCTGGAAATTGTCTAGACGATAAACCTATATCAGTATAAACTTTAAAAACCACGCCTAGCAAAACAAACTGTATATAAGTTAAAGTTAATAGTTCGAAAGTTACTAAAGAAGATTTACAAGGCCATCAATGTGTATGGCTTTGGTGTTCCTACAGGAGGAAGTTCATACGAAGAAAAGAAAGAAGAAGAAGACACAATAGATTAACTTTGTCAATCGGCAGACACTTTAAACTACTCTCGTTTATCTTTGAACGTATTGTATACGTATCGACGAAACATACATCTTTCAGAAAACGAAAGGCTACAGTGTATATTTGTCATCTCTATATTAGCTTTCCAATTACTAGTAACTCATAATAGAAACAGCAAATGTACATATACTGAGCAAAAAAGTTTAGCACGTTTTTAACACATTAGTTTTCAGTTTATGATAATCAAATGAACATTGCTTTGTGCTGTTTAGTTGTCCCGATCGACAACAATTACGCATACAGTGCATGTGTAGAGTGAACCTATTAGTGTATTGGAAAAAGTCCAGATTAGCAAAAGTCACGTGCGGCACGTGTGCAGTGACATTGATAATGTCTAGCTTGTCCAAAAGCACACGATTACACAGATCTGTTAGCAGAATCAATTTAATTGTTACAAGTTCTTTGAAATTGATTATGGGAAGGCGAGAAATGATGACGTAAGTTCGACGTCAGAGAGCTCTTTGCATGCTCCAAGCAGGTATGTCTGTTAAAAATGTTGCTTTGCATTTCAATTGGCTCGAATTGACAATTACGCGCCTACGGCACTTGGGTTATGCAACTTTAGTCACCAACGACCGACCTAAATCTTGCAGACCGTGAAAAACGACGTTCAGGGAGGATCGTTTCCCAGCGACGTCCTGCGACGTTTCGAATTCCTGTCTAGTAAGAATTTAGTGCTACTCCTCCAGGACGTCACAGGGTATACCGTTAGTGACCAGACTGTCCGGAACAGGCTCCGCACAACTTGCATCAGGGTTCTCCGATCTTACGCCAACGACGTTAAGCATCGACAGGCAAGGCGTCAGTGGGTATGGACACATCGCTATTGATTCGGGAAACATTGGACTGATGTCCGGTCGAATCTCATTTTACCTGTCATTAACTGATGGCAGGATTTGTGGTTGGAGAGGATGCGCAAGGTTTGATACCAATAACGTCATCATTGAGACTGTTACGTCGAGTGCAGCGTCATTTTTTGGCAGGAATAGATGAAAACAGTTAAACAGACATCATTTCAGTGAATGGCAACCAAACGGTGCAAGAGTACTGCAATTAAATTATCCAACCTGTCACTGGACCGTCTTACAACCACATGACGTTGTGATATTTCAATAATCACCAGCAAAAGAAAACAAAGAACATTGTTGGACGTCATGCTAGAGAAAGTAATGACGTCTGTAACGTCAATGGCATTGAGCGTCATCTGCAGTATGAATGGGCAAAATTCCTTTCTGTGTGGTCAGGAAGCCTGTCTGCATCATGGGAAGACATTGAATGGCGGTCCTAGCTGCTTATGCTGGACATTCGCGTGATTGGAATTTGCTTGACTTTCGATATCTGACCCATGTGCACTTTAACGTAAGATACCTAATTAACGCTTAAGAATTTTGAAACAAAATTTTCAGGAAGAGCCAGAAAATTGAACTTTCAAACACATTAGTGTTTTCTTCTTAAGGATTTTGGAATAGTTTTTGACTTGGAAAAACATTTGCCGAGTTTGCTA
Organism: Fragum sueziense; assembly: GCA_963680895.1. Taxonomy (NCBI): domain Eukaryota; kingdom Metazoa; phylum Mollusca; class Bivalvia; order Cardiida; family Cardiidae; genus Fragum; species Fragum sueziense. The sequence continues at coordinate 20,999,145 of OY804604.1, read as the reverse complement.
AACTTTTTTGCGAGTATATGTGACGTCTCTTCATTGTAATAGATTAGACCTGGGAAAACATTGCTTCAAAAGAGGTTTTAACAGTTATCCTTTATCCTTTTCTGTGCTATATTTAAGCATATAGTACCTTTAGAAAACATCTATATTTTCTTCTGTATCAGCTTTCAAATTGGAGCAATCCATTTTGACGTTTGGGAAAGGGTTAGTACAGATTTTAACACGGTGTATTTTGCTAGAATAACTCTATTGTACTAGTGTACAAAGTTTCAAAGAAAGGTTTATTGACTTGTAATTTAGTTCACCTTAAACAATAAGACTAGATGAGTTTTCTACGGGAATTTCCAAACAAAATTGCTTCTGTGCTCTTCACTTTCTATTCGCTCAAATTTTGCATACTAGAGATAAACTTAAAATGATTGGATCAGGGAACTCATAAAAATGAACCGTTATTAAAGAAGTTATTAACCCACTCGCAAACTGTAATACTATCTCATTGAAGTTACTTTTGTGATGCCGTTTCTGAAAGTAGAAAATTTTGAATAAAGAGGAAAGGTATGTAATACTATCTCATTGAAGTTACCCTTTGTGATGCCGTTTCTGTTGAATCTTTTCACAATACTGTGCATGTATATTAAATCCGTTTATATTGATGGGTATCCTGGTAGATGTAAGATATCCCAGTTGTTGCATCCTTGTTCGTGCACTGATCAGGATATATGTCCGTTTAGATTTGGGTATAAATAGTCACCGCTAAGATACAATGGGAGAGACGAGGATTTGAGATCTTGATGAACTTGTCACATTCAATATGTAATTAAACTGACATAACCGAAGCCCCTGTGTTGTTCTTCACCCCTTCGAGCCGAGCCACTGTTGCTGCACATGTAGATTGTGCTACAAAACGTCACAAATGTAGACTGTTCAAAAACTGATGTGGAAGACTAAATGGGGAAAGAAAGAAAGAATACACGATAAAGCACAGAAAATAACGTGCCAAAAGAGAAAAATGCTGATTATCAGTATTTCTTTATTTTGCCACAATGTTTTCCGATAGGACGTCAAAAGTAGGACTTTGTTGTTGAAATGGTTAAAGCAATGAGTCCAGATCAAGATCGTGAAGATTTAGGTCATTTCAAAGTAGAAATATTTGAGGAAAGGGATAAAAATACTGATTATTAACAATTTCTCTAAATGTTTCACAAAACTGAATCTGATCTTAGAAAAGGAAACGGTTAAATATTATGTGCCCTTTGTATGAATATATTCCAACGACCTGTCAATTGTAAACATCTCTAAATTGATAATCTGAAATTTCGCAGACACCAATGGGTGTATTTATAATCTTGAAAAATGACATTCCCTATTTCTGATTTATGTGTCAAATATATTCATATTTACTTTTAAAAGAAGTTATTGTTTTCTACAGTCTTTATCTAATGTCTAATAAAACTATGTTAGAAACAACTGAAATGAACTATTTTGATATGGAATAACGATCATTTTGACAATTGAAACAACCTTGGTCTAGACACTTAGCAACGATAAGTTTACTATACTTAGTTTCAAAAAGATTTGTTAATGCACGATAAAAAAAACATTTCAGTAATTTACCAAATATCAAACTTAAAAAGTCACAAAACCGCTTCGTGATTTAAAAGAAATCAGTATGAATATATTCCAGCGACTTGTCATTGGAAAGTTTCTCTAAATTGACAATCTGAAATTTCACAGACACCAAGGGGATTGTTTATCTTGAAAGAGATATTTCTGTATTTCTGATTTATGTGTCAAACATAATCATATTTATCTTGAAAAGAAGTTATCATTTCCTACTCTCATCATCTTAATTCTAACGAAATTCATATGATAGAAACAGTTGAACATATTTATTTTTGGCATGAAATAACGTGCATTGTGACAATCGAGTCCACATTGATCTCTAGATACTCAGTAATGGCAAGCAAACTAGTACATGTAAAGGTGCATGCTATTCTATTATCAATTCCTTCAGTTCTAGAAGCTTTCCTAAATAAAACATGTTTAACGTGTCTGGCTTGGTAAGTCATTTGGATAAAAGAAGTAGGCCCCTACATGTTGATTATCATTATTTTTGTCCTTTTGACTCGATACTTAATGTTCTATGTTGATAACAAACCAGACTGTATCGGGTCATTTTATGTCGTCTACAAAGTCCCCAATGATCCACTCGAAAGGTTGTGTTTTGAAAAAGGATAGTGTATAATATATTGCTTCCACATGTCAACTAGTTTAAATGTACCTTACTATCGATTGGAATCGATAATATCTGACAAACCTTCATCATGATTCTAGACCACTTTTTATGGTTCAAAACCATATCGTCAGTGGTAGGCTTTTCAAGTTGTAGTTACATATGAGCCGCGACGCGAGAAAATCGGTCTTCAGGAATTTTGACCAGATCCGACACAAATGAGGCTGTACAGCCGCAGAAAGTGATTAGAGTCACGAAATTTCGTACATGGGAAGAAGAAGAACTAAACATTCTCACCAGCGAAAACACAGACGCAGATCAGATTCGCGGTTACCGCGAAGCTGATCTGCGTCTTTGTTTTCGCTTATGCTAAATTCCGCTTTTCTCGCGTCGCGGCTAAATATTATGTACGAGGTTTTGACCTTCAACCAACGATATTCTACTTGAAGAAGCTTGATATGCAGCTGTTCGAGAGATGTAAAATGTATTTGAAGAATCTATTCAATAATAACGTCAAACTGATTCGTCCATATCACGACTAAGAAATTTACATCCAGAACTACAAAACTTGTCTAGACAGTCAACATACTTCATTGAACGACAGATAAATACTAATGTCATACAAAATAAACAAAACAAAACGCCGCGAACTATTTACATTTCTTCATGTCTAGCATTATTAGTGCATTTCAATTAAGCAAGGTCCTTTGATATTTTTAATAAACCTAAAAAACCTGGAAAGCGATTTTCTGTAAACTCAATGAGAACGCATTCAGTTATACATTGTATAATTTCTTTTAATGTAGTTTAATCCTAAATAGGTTCCTTCGACGCAGAATGTTTACCAATACAGAACAAATGTGACCCATCACACTAAGAGGGACCTTATCAGATGTGTGAAAAATATCGACCCTAGTCAGTCTGCGCAGTCTGCGCAGCCAGACTAGGGCCGACACTTTTCACTTGTTTGTAATTTTCTTAATCCAGAATGGTTTCCCTATCTTAATATATGTTCATTTTACGCATACAGGATCTGGTTGACCTGTGGTGAGTCTGACAAGTTTGTAAAAAACTCTGATTTTTGGAGTTCGGATAAGGTCCCTTTTAGCGTGACGGGTCACAAATGTTAACGACTTCTTACGACAAAATCCGACGTCGCGAGAGTTTCGTTGCGGATAGACTATCTTCAGTACACGTTCAAATAAAGAAAGTATGTAATGTAGATACGACGTCTTTTGTGATTTACACAAAGGCATACTTCCAAAACCACGGCATTAACGGAAACACAAGTTGTGTTGACGCCATTGGTATCAGTGGATTTAATACATCTGACAGATCATGTCAATCTGCTTGAAAAGAAGTGATGACCGCCCTTTTCAGTAGATTACTGACTACATTTTGTGGAACCATGCGAAGTTTGATAAAATGTCTTTTATATTGTCCTGACAAGAATAGCATATCGTCGGTAGGGAGTCAAAACCTCGTAACTCCAGCTTGTTCAAGCTGTAGTTACGAGGTTTTGACTCCCCACCAACGATATAACTTTTCTTCACAAACGTTGTAACTACAGTTTAATCACAGCTATAGTTACGAGATATTATAGACAAAAATAGTGTATCTTTTCTACAAACATAGGGACAAGAGTGATGAATTTCCGACAATGTTGTCTTCTCAGAAAGACTAGAAAATGTAAAATTGGATTCACTTGAAATTTTCAACTTCAGCCGTCTTACAATGTTTCAAATTCATCAACTGCGTTTAAAGTAATAAAAAGAGGAGATTTATAAAACATTTTTCAATGAAAACAATAGATACTCAAATACATTATTTCGTTTTCTTCTAATGGAATATTTACTTACATGTTTTAAAACCAAAGTTGATGTTTTAAACTTTTATCTAAAAGGTAATTTATATTATCTACTGTTTACCTTTTCCTTTTAAATATTTTTCTCTCATTCTCTTTTTTTAGCTCCACTGGCCTTTCAGGCCAGCGGGCTATTGTCATGGCGGTGTGTCCGTCGTGCGTGCGTCCGTCCGTCCGTGCGTCCGTAATTTTTTTCTTTAAAAATCTTCTCCTCAAAAACTACTGGACGGATTTTAACCAAACTTCACAGAAATGATCCTTGGGTGACCCTCTCTCAGATTCCTTAAAAGAATATGGATTGAATCAGTACAACCTGCGTTATCTGCCCTTGAATGTCAAAAATAGCAGGTTTTGACTAGTTTTCTTCTAAAATCTACAAATATTGAACAATCAAGACAAAACTTTTACAGAATCATGCTGACTACAATATCTTGCCTTGGTATAATTTTCAGCTTAATCTGAATTTTACATCATGGGTTATGTGCCCTTGAAATTGACAAAATTGCCATTTTTAGCTGTATTTGACTTTGTTTTCGCTCTAGCAACTACAAATATTGACTAAACAAGACAAAACTTTGACAGAATAATACTGACTATAAGATCTTGCCTTGGTAAAATTTTCAGCTTGATCTGAATTTTAGAGCAAGAGTTATGTGCCCTTGAAATTGCCAAAAAATTGCCATTTTCGGCTCTATTTTGCTGGTTTTGACTTTTTTTACTCTAAAATCTACAAATATTAACCAATCAAGACAAAACTTGGACAGAATATATATAAGCATTATATGCTGCCTGGGTGTAACTTTCAGCTTGATCGGAATCTTACATCATGAGTTATGTGCCCTTGAATTTGACAAAATTTCCATTTTCGACTTTGTTTTCACTCTAACAACCACAAATGTTAACCAATCAAGATGATACTTGGAAAGAATCTTGTTGATAAGGTCTTGCTTATGTGTAATTTTCAACATTATCACACTGTTACAATCTGATTTATGTGCCCTTGAAATTAACAAAATTTCAGTTTTTCGACACTTTTTCCACTCTTGAAGCCACAAATATTGACAAAATTTGAACAGAATGACAGTAACCATAACATCTTGGATGTGTTTGATTTTCGATTTGATTTTAAATATACATACTGAATTATGTGTCCTTGAAAATCACAGTTTTCAATTTTATTATCGCTCTAACATCCCTAACATATTAGTCAATCATTTACTTTCTTTTTGCATTGACCACATGATTGCTGCTTTTGACTTTGTTTTTGCTGTAAGAACCATAAGTATTCAAAAATCTAGTCAAAACTTGGATTTGATATTAAAAGAAATTCAGGCCTGTGGAGCGACTCAAGACCTTCAGGTCTTTCTAGTTCTAGGAAAGTCTTAGTACAAAAATAGGAATCCCGAATTCCTTGACAGGACTCTTGTAATGTGACACTTGAAATTCCACAGATATGAAACGTAGTGTTTATCTAGGCAAGTGCTGTGATATATGTGTCAAACTGAATCTTCCTTATGTATATGAATCAGTATCTGGAGAAACGTCGTTTAGGGTATTTGAGAACAACGTGGATCTAGATCAAACTGTGCATACGCAATGCACAGTCTGACCCAGATCTATATTGTTCTCCCATAGATTCTTCAATAGCTTTCGAAACTTAAGGTGAGCAGAATGGATACTAATAAAACTTAAGGGCAAGTTTAAAAAAAATGTGACCATTCACTTTTCACATGCCACGGCTCTTACAGAGAAACATATTCAACCCAATCAAAGCTAAAAAGGTGTGCCATTGTGTATATATACTGGGTACCAAGTTTAAAGAAAATCGCTTCACAAATAAAAAAGATATGTCATTAAAACATGTCAAAAATGTCAGGAGTGAAACGTTTTTGTGTGACACTTAACACAAGTACCAAGTTTCTAAGCTATGGTAAATAAAAGACAGTGACAGGATACTACAATAAGCACTTGTAATTCATAAAACAACATGTGCATCATCATCTTAAAATTACCTTTTCATATTATCTTCACTGGTTTAGGATGTGGAGCCTGTTTTATACAATACCCCTGTGAATTTTATGTCAGGAGTGAAACACTTTTATTTTTCAAAATGTGTTCTCATTTTTGTCTATTCAGCCAGAAATCTACCACTCATTTTTTTAGAAAGCCACCAACCTTGTGGGCATTCTGCACTCTACTATTTAGTGATTTGTGGGTTAAAATTTCTCATATTGTGTAATATATATGCTGTCAGGAGTGAAACGCTTTGTTGGTGTCATTTTGCAAGATTGTGCACACAAATTTAACTAAAAAGTAGTGAACATGAATTTAAAATATAATTTGGGCACTGCTTAACCATTTAGAATAGTTTTTAGTCACCCTAATTAAGAAATCTGGATGATATTCTGTAAAATTAGCTGTTATTCTTAACATTTAAATGTCACACTTTGGTCACATTTTTTTTAAACCTGCCCTTAATTTTATAACATGCTGATCTGGAAACTTGATTTTTGGTGGACATACGTCCACCACTATTACCACACTTGAAAGCTTACCCCTTAACACGCTATCCATTTCACAATCTTGTTTTACCAGAGCTTTGACAGGCTGTAAAGACTAGAATTAGCCTGCACAAATATTCAGTCTGATCCCAGCCTACTCTACCTGCTTTATACTCAATTATTGTCGCATAAAAAATTAGACAACTCGATAGAAATGGCACTAAAATTGACAATTTTCTTGAAATAAAATTATGTTAAACGGGATAAGGATTAAATACGAAAAAGAAAGAAAAAGTGCCAAATAACATTACAATACGTCTATTTTCATAGATGGTCTGTGCCAAATAGCTGTATTTCTAACAATGGTGTCATACAATGGAGCTTACAATACGACTTGTTCAAAGCATAAAAAGTTCTTTGTTGTTTTTGTTTTAAGAAAATCAACACATGAATTTGGACAAGGCGTTTGTGTGTCGGGATAATCACTCAGAATCCTTCCGCGAAGCGATGGGTCATTGTTGTGAACCGTTTGGTATATCAAACCAATTCCAAAATAGTTCGGTTAATCTGAAATGGGTATAATCTCTAGGTTAATTTAGTTTACGGTTTTATTGCGGTAGACCATAATGCATCGCACCTCGAAGGATATCCGGTAGAAATAATTCTTTAAAAATATATATATATATTGTGTGGAAATTTCTAGAATTAGTGCAATGAACATGTTAATGTCAAATTATTATTTTTTATACAAGACTCAAAAGGCGTATAATAGACTTTTTGCATATGCATATAAATGGTATTTAGTATGCCTACAACTTTAAATCTTACATTCTTAGAAATGTTGACCGTTTATACTCCGGTTAAAAAAACGATACGTTTACCGGATTAATTCTTCTTCATATCTTACAATAAGCACCGGCATATATTGGTGCAAAGTTTATGTAAATTTCAAAGGTTAACAAAAAACTTGAAATCGGTGAAATAGAGAATCTAATTTGGTCAAAATATTTAAAGCTTAAATTTTTGGCAATGACGTCAACTTATTTTTTTATATTTTATATATTTCTTAAATTATATCAGCATCGTTTTTAGCTCACCTGAGCAACATGCTCAAGGTGAGCTTTTGTGATCACCCTGTGTCCGGCGTGCGTCGTGCCTCGTGCGTCGTGCGTCGTCAACAATTGCTTTAAACATCTTCTCCTCAACCACTGGGCCAATTCTTTCCAAATTTGGCAGAAATGTTCCTTGGGTGACCCTTTTCAAAACTTGTTCGTGAATTTTTGATTCGTCAAAAATTGTGGGCATGGCAGGGTGGGGCTTATCAGACTTAAAGAAATAATTAGGGAATTCTTCAAAAATCTTCTCCTCCTCAACCACTAAGCCAATTCTTTCCAAACTTGGCAGAAATGTTCCTCGGGTGACCCTTTTCGAATTTGTTCGTGAATTTTTGATTCGTCAAAAATTGTGGGCGTGGCAGGGCGGGGCTTATCAGACTTAAAGAAATCATTAGGGAATTCTTCAAAAATCTTCTCCTCCTCAACCACTAGGCCAATTCTTTCCAAACTTGGCAGAAATATTCCTTCGGTGACCCTTTTCAAAACTTGTTCATGAATTTTTGATTCGTCAAAAATTGTGGGCGTGGCAGGGCGGGGCTTATCGGACTTAGAGAAATCATGTGAAAAATCTTTAAAAATCAACTATCAGGCTAATTTGAACCAAGCTTGGCAGAAATGTTTTTGAGTGACTGTTTTCAACACTTGCTCATGAATTTTTGATTGGGTGAAAATTGTGGGTGTGCCTTGGTAGGGCTTATCAGACTTCAAGAAACCGTAAGATAATTATTCAAAGATCTTCGCCTCCTCAACCACTGAGCTGATTCTTATCAAACTTTGCAGGAATGTTCCTTGGGTGACCCTTTTCAAAACTTGTTCGTGAATTTTTGATTTGTCAAAATTTGTGGGCGTGGCAGGGCAGGGCTTATCAGACTTAAGGAAATCTTTCGATAGTTCTTCAAAAATCTTCTCCTCCTCAACCACTGGGCCAATTCTTTCCAAACTAGGCAGAAATGTTCCTTGGGTGACCCTTTTCAAAACTTGTTCGTGAATTTTTGATTCATCAAAAATTGTGGGCGTGGCAGGGCGGGGCTTATCGGAGAAATCATGTGAAAATCTTTAAAAATCAATTATCCGGCCAATTTGAACCAAGCTTGGCAGAAATGTCCCTTGAGTGACTGTTTTCAACACATGCTCATGAATTTTTGATTGGGTGAAAATTGTGGGCGTGCCAGGGCGGGGCTTATCAGACTTCGAGAAATTGTAAGATAATTAATATTGTACACAATCAAATACACGAAGAACTCAGGTGAGCGATATCAGTGCCTTTCAGGCACTCTTGTTTTCAGTTCAGTACACATTGCTCGTAGAGTATGTTTGTATCTTCTTTAGGTCTGAATTTTAAATTCTACACGTCTGTAAATAAGTGTAGCTCGAAAGGTACCGCATTGTTCACGAAAAAACAACATTTTTTTCGTATCATAAACCAACATTAACTTTACTTATTACTCAAATTATCACCGGAAAATGTTTCTTAAATCCATTTTAAATTACTCTTTTGTCAAGCATATAGGGACATAAACAGAGATTTTAGGTTTATTCAATTCCAAGTCGAAAGAGAAAAGCATTAATTAAAAAGGTCGTTTGTTAAATCGGTAGAAAATTAGATTTCCGCCTTTCTAGAAAAGTTGGTACTACTTTAGAGATAACAATTATTAGAAGAGCAAACTTCCAGTACTTATTTTTCTCAACCATTTACCAAATACGCTGCGGTTTTGACGGCTCCAATTGGAACAATTGTTGTTGCTTTTGTATGTGTTTCTAGTTGATGTTTTTATTTGGAAAATTGAAATTTTGATGACCATGCAAGCCACTCGATTATCTATGAGATTTTGATGAAGCACCTTGTATTAAAATCCCCGAGCAGTTTAATATATTACGTGTATATAGAAAGGTCCCGCTAAATGTAAGTCTATGTGATATATTAGTTGTGGAATTGAACCGTCGCGACAAAAAAAATAAATTAAGATTTCACGACAAGATACACATGTGTCTGAAAGACCAGATTTTGTGTCCATTATTATTAGTTTCGGTTTTATGTTTACGAAGATTTGGAGCTGGGACGAAATATATTATCATTTTGAAATTTCGTGTGAACTAATCAAGTCTGATTTAAAGATATAAGTAGGACATTGAAGACGAATCCTTTCGTCTTCGCAATTAATGAGAAATTTTCAAAGCGAGGTTAAAAGCAGGCCAAGTGCTGCACCCTCGACAACTTTCTGATGGTTTAAAGGGACATTTTCTTTCTACACAAATTTACAATGTGGGTTCAGTCTGAGTGTTCGTAGTTGCATAGTGCACCGTGTTTGCTCGAGAAATATGAAATGAAATGATTTGGGAAATAGACTAGTATTCCTTTCTTTTCATATTTCTCAATGTGATCATGCTTCTAGTCATAACTTTAAAGTCTTTATCGACAAATTACCACCATTTTTCTTTGTAATTCACGTCCTTTGAGTAATGTGCCCTTTGTGAACAGTCAAAAACTCCGGCGGTCACGGCTCCATGGCTTTTAATTCTAAAGTGTACCTATCTTTTGCACATTTGAACATAATGTCTTAGATATGTTTACCTAAAATGAAGTAAGTCCTTATGACGTTAAGCAGACCAAATTTATTTAAATTGCTTCTCCTGATCAACGATTTGACTATGTACACTTTTTCGATCAATCATTTCTGATTGTAAGTCAAATGTCGTCGTTGTTAGTTAGTACTTCAATCAAAAAGACAAACACTTGTTTGGAAGACTTATCAGGATAGTTGAACAAAATTGTCGTCTTTCCCAAATGAGACATAGAATCCAAATTCGTGAACACCTTTAGGGTACAAAAATTAATTTTAAAAAATGTTCAACTCTGAAAAGTGACTTCAGTAGTTTTAGTTTTTATTGTTTTGTTTGTTTCTTTGTTTGCTTGTTATTTTTTTTTAAAACTTGTTTTTTTTTAAATGGGGTTTTAGGTAATATGCATTCCTTTTAGCCCCGATCTGAAATCTATATGAACAATGTAAATAAGAGGAAAGATGTAAAACTCTTTTTGCAATAGAATGTCTAAAAACAGTATTCAGGACTTTTTCTGCAACGTGTGTACTTAACTTAATCCGAGTTGAAGAGTGAGTCCCACGAGTATTAACAGAACCTCTAAATAAAAGAAATGTGGCGATTCTGGTGTTTTTAACAGTTTAAAAATGTGTAGACTACGCTAGTATTGGAAGAAAATAACACTTAACCATTTCAAACAGCAAATTTCTAGGAGAAGACAAACCCAGTGTAATTGGGGAATTCCATATGAATGATAAATAAGAAAATAGTAATCTTTTTATTCACTGTTATTTAATTTTTCCAGTGCTATTTTTTCTGCTGAGAACTTGCCTCTTGACAATTTCATGTTTGTATATAATAGAAACGATGAAGAAGCTATGACAGACGAGAAAACTTGATCAGACTGCGTGGAAGTACGGGCTGGTCAAGATCCATGTTGGTTTCAAATGCCATTAGGTCTCTTTTTCAGATACCGAGTCAGTTTTGAAGATTATCGATTGTCGATTAAAAAAAACAATCAACCCTTCCTTTGAATTTTTAAAAAAGTGTCCATTTAAAAAATACAAATTGAGTTACGTGCAGATCTACAGTGTTTAATACATTTTGGATCAATGCATTGCTGGTATTGCTTCAGATTCTTTTCTTAAGAATTTCTGACTTTGTTATTGACCTATTACTGCTGTGAATCAGTTTAATAATTGGTCATTTACTTGACTAATTCAGTAATACACATTTTGTTTTCAGAAAACGAAATGCTACATTGTACACTTCTCAAGCATAAGCTTTCAAATAATTATTAACTCATAATAAAAACAAAAAATGTACACATGTGACGTCCCTGCATTGAAATAGAATAGGTTTGGGACATCATTGATGCATAAGAGGAAAATGTAGATATTTTGAAAATTTTATCCTTTCACTTATATTTTCTGTGCTATGTTTTGACAGATTGTACCTTTAGAAAACATCATTTTTGTCTTCTGTAGCAGCTTTCAGATTGGAACAATCCATTTTTGCAGTTGGAAAATGGTTGATGGCAAATTAAACTCGGTGCATTTTGCTTAGATAACTCTTTTGTAACGGGACACAGATTTTCCAAGAAAGGTTTATTGACTTGTAATTTGGTTTAAGGTCAACAATAAAACTTGATGAGTTTTCTACGGGAATTTTTAAACAAGTTTTATTGTGTGTACTTCACTTGTTATTCACTCAAATTCTACATACTAGGCATACAATAAAATCAGGGAACTCATAAAAATGAACCGTAAAGCTGTTATTAAAGTAGTAATCAACATACTACGTCAAAAGTGTGGATTGTTCCAATTAAAAAAACTGACAAAATGAATATTTATAACAACGGATAAACGTACGATAAAGCACAGAAAATTTTGAGGCACCGTATTAGCATTTTCTTCTTTTGTCACGATGTATTCACAAGCATTTTGTCTTAGGGACATCAAAAGCAAAGTCTGGTATTCTAAAGGGTTAAGATAATGGATCCAGATCTGCTCACACATACTCATACTATCCTCACGATTTCAGACATTTCAGCCTAGCAAATATTGGAGGATAAGGATAGGAAATAATGATTATGAACAATTTCCCCAAATGTATCCCGAAACTTATGTCGGATCTGTGTGTTGGAAAGAGTAAAATACTTAGTTCCCTTTGTAAGAATCTATTCTAACGACATCGTCGCCTTATTCTTATAATGTTCTAACTCATTTTTTGTGAAAATTGAGATTTTGGTACCGTTGGAATCGTCTTGGAGTGTTCTATCGGATGGTGCTTACAGATTGTTGAAATTGAGTCTGGTTCAATAGATTCCCAGTAACAGAATGTTCTATCTGTACCCATTTCACCTTTTTGTCAACATTATAATGTTCTAAGTGAATACCATCCAATGATATCAGCCCTTTTAGGTCACGTGATTCAAAAGTTTGAGTATTAAAGTGTTCCATGAGAAAATGAAGAAATTATTAGAATGTTCTATCTGAATTACAACCAATGAAATAAAAGAATTTATTCCGTCCCGGATTGGCCACCATCAATGTTTTTTGAATTATAATGTTCTAACTGCATCTTTATTGAGATATGATTGGCTATGTTGGAATTCAACATTATAATGTTAAGAAAAATGAAAAAAATATTACATTTATGTTCTATCTGAAAATCAAAAAATCGAAATAACAAAAATTGTATTGAACAAAATATTAAAATTTTAATAGAATTATAGAGAACAAAAATATTTGGATCAGATATCTTTTTTCCGTCAAAATCGGATTCATAGTAAAAAAGTTATTAAAGGTTGAAATTTCAAACTCGATTTTCTCGAAAGTGTAAAAAGTCGGGTTAGAACATTATAAGAATAAGGTGACGACATGTCATTGGAAATCTTCTCTAAATTGACAATCTGAAATTTCACAGAGGCCACGGTGTGTGTTTATCTAGAAAGAGATATTTCTCTTTTTCAGATTTATTTGTCAAATATAATCATATTTATCTTGAAAAGAAGGTATCATTTCCTGCAGACTTTATCTGATTTAAATAAATGTACTAGATCTAGTCTAAGAAACATTTGAAAACAGTTATTTTTATATGGAATAACGTACATTGTGACAATCGAGTGAACCTTGATCTAGACAGTCAGTAATGGTGAGTAAACTAGTAGACGTAAACATATTTGCTTTTCTAATACCAGTTCCTTATGATCTAAAAGCTTTTCGAAATAATGCCTGTTTTAACGTGTGTAGAGAAAACTTTGAGGTAAAGAAGAAAATGCGGAAGTTGTAGCATTTTGTCCTTTTGACTCAATATCTTATATTCTTCTTTGACACCTGTTCTGACTTCATTAGGTCATGATATGCCATCATCCAAAAACTTGTTTTGGAATAGGTGAGTACATTTCATCTGATACAACTCCAAAATTTCAATTAGTTAAAATGTCTTATTATCGCTTGCATTAAATATATTGGAATCTGTATTTTTGGAGATGTTCCATCATGACATTTTAGACTACTTTATGCTTCAATACCATATTGTGCATGAGATGGCTTGATACTCAGCTCTACGATAGATGATAAAGGCATTTTTGAAGAAGCTTTTGAATAATTACTTCAAACGTTTTCGTCCATGACACACAAGAAAATTACGTCCGAAAGTACAAAACCCGTCTAGACAATCAGGATAATTCATTGAACGACAGAAAATCCTAATGCCGGGCCGAACTAAGCAAAACAAAGCGCCGCGAACTGTTTACATTTCTCCATGTCTAGCGTTATTACTGCATTTCAATTAAGCAAGGTCCTTTGATATTTCTAATAAACTTAAACAAACTTGGAAAGCGATTTTCTGTAAACTCAATGAGAACGCAATCAGTTATACATTGTATAATTTCTTTTAAGGTAGTTTAATCCTAAATAGGTTCCTTCGACGCAGAATGTTTACCAATACAGAATAAATGTTAACGACTTCTTACGACAAAAGTTTCGTTGTGGATGAACTTTCTTCAGTACACGTTCAAATAAAGAAAGTATGTAATGTAGATACGAAGTCTTTTGTGATTTACAAAAAGAGATACTTTCCGTAGATACGAAGTCTTTTGTGATTTACAAAAAGAGATACTTTCCACGGCACTAACGGAAACACAAGATGTGTTGACGCCATAAGTATTAGAGGATTTAATACATCTGACAGATCATGTCAATCTTCTTGGAAAGAAGTCGTGTCCGTCCTTTTAAGTAAATTACTGACTACATTTTGTGGAACCATGCGAAGTTCGATAAAATGTATTTTATATTGTCCTGACAAGAATAGAATATCCTTACTTTTCTTCACAAACGTTGTAAGTACAGTTTATCCCTTTCCCAAACAAGACCTGGTTTTGACGTCCCTAATAGAAAAGGCTTGGAAAATATTGAAACAAAAGAAGAAACTGCTGATAACCAGCAATTTCTCCTTTTGTCTCAATATTTTCTATGTCATATTTTACACAGGCCCTACCTTTAATAACACCCATTTTGTCATTTGTGGCATTTTTGAAGTGGATCGCCCTAAAATTTTGTCGTTTGGGAAAGGGTTAATCACAGCTATAGTTACGAGATATTTGAGAAAAAGTTGTGGTATTTTTTCTACATGTATAGGGGCAAAAGTGATGCATTTCCGACAATGTTTTCTTCTCAGAAAGACTAGTAAATGTAAAATTGGATTCACTTGAAAGTTTCAACTTCAGCTCAAATATCATAAGTAGAGGAGATTTATAGAATTTTTTTTTCAAGGAAAGGAATAAAATACTAATAATAATACATAATATATCCTTTTATTATCTTCAAATTGAATGTTTACTTACGTGTTTTTATAACCAAAGTGGATGTTTTAAATTTTTTTCGTAAAGGTTATTTTTATAGTCTGCTGTTTAAATTTTCCTCTCTCATTCTATTTTTTCTAGCCAGTTCTTAAAACCCAAAATAGGAACCAGAAATCCGTGACAGGACTTTTGTAATGTGACACTTGAAATGGAACAGATATTGAATGTAGTGTTTATCTAGGCAAGTGATGTGATATATGTGTAAAACGGAATTTTCCTTGTGTATACATGCACATGTAATGGAGCCAGGTTCTGGTAAAAGGTCCCGTCAAACATTTGAAACCAGCCTATATCCTCCATTTGCCAGGGTGGCGTAGGAGAGGGATTGCTAATCCTCTTTTACATTTGCTACGGGTCACGAAGAAGTTATTAGAGAACATTATGGATAATGATGAGACAGTGTGTATTCACATGCGTATCATGTGATTCATGTTGTTCTCAAATGCCATAAGGGACATCCTGGCTCATATGTATGCTGTTTTTTGCTCGTGAATTCCATACTTTAACAGTTCAGAGTAACCTTGGACAATGTACAATTCCTTTCCAACACACACGTGTTCTTATATCGATACATGCAAAACTAATACACACTTAACTGCAAATGAGCAAAGAAATAAGTCTGGAATTTTTGAATTGTTCAATCACTTTTGTTGTGACTGCCCTAAAAATGTGACTCAGAGACTTCTCGGGGATTCGATACTTTTGAATAGTCAGTCTAAAATCTTGTTCTTATGAATTTTAAAAAGTTTAGAGTGTCCAAAAGTTTAAATTGTATTTGGATTGATATAAGAGAATGTTTCATTAGAAACATTTGCATGCATTTCACATTTTGTCTGTCCCAACGAGATAATTTAAAGATTTACGCCCTGAAGTACATCGCCTCGGTGTTCAACATATTAGTCTACACTAAATCATAGGGAAATGCAATTTGCCACTTCCTAGACAAACGACTGACGTGATAGTTCAAGTTCAAAGTAGATGACAAAATTCTACGCTACGAAGAGAAGATTTACATTGTGTTCCTTTGAAAATATGAGATGCTTGACCCTTTCCCAAAGGACACAAACTTGGATTGTTCTAGTTTGAATGCTGCTGCAGATGACAAAATTGATGTCTATGAAAATCATATTGATGTACAATATAGCTTCGAAAATATTGAAGCAAAAGAAAAAAATGCTATCATCAGCATTTTCATCTTTTGCATCAATGTTTCCCCAGCCTGTTTCTTGTTTGGGAAAGGATTAAATCGGTAACTGTTGCCGCACATCAAGTTGCAAGACAAGGTCCCTGACACCGAGGTTTTCACAAAAGCCGAGATGGAAAGTATTGTTTGCTTGCTTGTTCGTTGTTGCTTTTATTGTTATCTAGAAACGTTAAAGTGACATTTCTAGATTATTTTTACATAAATTCTACTTTTATTCTATCTGAAAGAGCATGTTTTCTTATGAAAATTCTGAAATTTTCAAGCCAAAATGTTGAACCATTTACGAGAAATGTATATTTTTGTGCTAAAATTAAACAAACTGTTGTGGACAACATTTCAGATTTATATAGAATTTGTCATTTATCTCTCAACCTTGAAGGCGTATTTTTCTCTTAAAGATAACAACTTCAAAAAAGTTATAGCGTTTCTACGCATTAGAATAAACAGTCTTTGCATCAAGATATACTTCTAAAAAATGAAATAAAGGTGAAATGTCACTTTAAACGGTTTTACTTTTTATGTTTGTTTAAATCTTTTTGGCTTTTGGAACAATATGGTACAGTATGCTGAACGAGTCTGTAAACCAGTCTGTCCGAATATGTACAGAAATACGGTTATGTCAAGAGATGAATGTGTTGCTTTAGTTAAAATAGTCATGATATATGATTCGTTAATTTTACTTTTTGCAGCTGTTCTTTGAAAAAGAATAAAAAAGGTTACAGTAACGATGTCTTCGAAGTAAAGGCACGATGCATGTTTGATGTTAAACCACAAGCGCTTTACATTTAATCGACTTAACCTTTTTTTTTTTTTTTTTTTTTTTGTGAGACATTAAATGAACGCCAACAAAATTTGCATAGTGAAACATCCCATAGCACGAGTTGTACGGAAAATATGCCAATGAAACCATTTACATACATTTCACACTCGGTCAATTCCCAGAGGATTCTTTGATATATTTACGTTCAAAAGATACTAAAGACAGTCTAGACAATTAATATTTTCCAATAGAAAAACGTTATTTGAAGGAAAATTTAATGCAGCCAAAATTAGAAAACACTTATTTTTGTGGATCTATACATTTCTGTGTCATGTGTGACGCCATAGTGTTGTAGTATTGCGTTAGCTGGGGAATCAAAAGAACCATGGTACGATACCTACCGACCCAAATGGGAATTCTTCTGATTGAGGTTTACGAACTAAGAATGAAAACACCACTTTCTAACCATACGAAATGCATCAAATTGCAAACACTTGCAAATACACTTCACATATGTTGATTCACCGTGCCGGATTTCAAGATTATGCTTCAAGAAGAAAATAATTTATAAATATTATTTTTCATATACAAGGGGGGTAATTTTGAACATTTTTGTCAAATATTTCCGTAAGTACACATTAATTCAAAATTCTAAACCATACAAAATGCTGAAACTTTTCAAATTTCGCCTCATTCTCAGTTCGTAGTATTCTTGTGTAGTTGAATATCAGATCTACATGTAACGTGTCCTTGTAAGAGCCAACTGGTTACAACCGATTTAAGGTATATGACCCATCATTAAAAACACTACTTTCTAGCCATATGCAATGCATCAAATTACACACACTTGTAAATACACTTCGCATAAGGCGATTTACCGTGCCATATTTCAAAAGTATGCTTCAAGAAGAAAGTAATTCACAAATATTATTTTACTCTATATTCATATACAAGGGAGGTAATTTGGAACATTTTTGTCAAATATTTCCATAAGTATGCATCAATTCAAAATTCTAAACCGTTCAAAATGCTTATGATTATATTTGGAATGGAAATGTAACAATATTTAGGAATTACTGGCACTTTTCAAATTTCGCCTCTGGCCCTGCAGTGCTAATGATGGGTTGTATACGTTAAGTATTACAACCAAGCTTTAGAAAACAAACTTATTATGCATTTGGCGTCATCCGTGACAACGGAAAATGATGAAAGATGTTGATGTAAGATACCCTCCCAAATCTCCGTTGCTAAGATAATAATGGTTTGAAAAAAAATAAATTAAGTCCGATAATCGTGAAAATGTTTGCTTAGATATCAGACGATGTTGCATGCAACATGTGGTAGCAAATGCTGGGTGAGTTAAGTAAAGCCAGAACGACATGCGTTAAGCCATTTTATCTTACATGTAATTTGTCGTTTTACTTTGGAAAAGTCTTCTTTAATACGCCCGTGTTTAAGAATATAAATGGCGCCAGTTACATTTAATCTGCCAGCCTTCCTGACAATTTATGCCGTACATAATGATAGGTCTGCCATCTCTGGGATGGAAAACGGGACATTATAATTTTGCAACATAGCTTACAAATAAGGAAATAAAATAGTCCTTATAATTAAAATGTAAATAATTATTTTAATCACTTTACGACTTATAAGTCTATATATTACATACGGACTATGAATTCTAAATATGAAACCTAACTTTCCTCTTCCATTCTCCGTTGTACTTGGTCTGTACCAGAACACGCAGAATGAAGTTTGATTGTGCTCTTAAGTTAAAGGTTTGATTACAGGCAAGTAGAAAGCGTTCCAGACTCTTATCAATGGCCTTTCTGACAAAAATGTCACCACCAAAAGTTTGATATCGTTTATTTATGTGTGCGAGCAGCTAGAGGCTCGGTTAGGATGTTGTGATAGTACTGGTATGAGAAACAACAGAAATCAATGGTTAAGTGCTCTAGCCGCTATGGTATGACCGTAGCAGTTTTAAACTACTCAAAAGACCAATAAAACAAACCCGATCTTTATCGTTAAACAAACAGATACAAAACGTTTTTAAAATCGCAGATTAAGGGCAGATTAAAGGCATCCTAACATTTGTCTTTAAAAACACAAATTCTCCCCATTTTCTTTTTTTTTTATCCATTCAAGCCACATTCAAGACGCCAGGAACAAAAATCTCCCCATTAGAAATTGAATTAAAACGCTTCTAACAAACAAGCTACACGAATCGATTGAAACTAGCCACGATGATTTCATCGAGAACACAAAAAGATTTGTTTGCTTGTCAATCATTCGAGTGTTGCATGTCATTCAAATGGTGTTTAATTAATTTTATTGTGTGCGATGATCGTAATATTTTGCTATTCCTTTCAAACCAGGCATCTCTTTGATAACGGCGTTATAAATGCTTCGAAACTCCAAAGCTATTTTTATTTCTATGGTAAATGACATAATAAATTCTTGTGTTGCAAATGTCTTTCTCCCTTATTTCTATTTTTACGATAAGAGCAACATTTTGTTCGGAGGATATGTTTGCAAAGAAAGAAACATTGTATCGGAAGTTGATTCTTCGATACTACAAGTTGTTTTTGTCTTTGGCGACCAGAACCTTTTTTACAGCTGCAGTTACGAGATTTGATCCCCACCGACGTTCTGCTTTAGTGTATGTATCTTCAAAGTAGAGAAGATCATTCATACAAGTGATAACAACAGAGAAATAACCTATTTCATCAATCGGCAAGGAAATATGTTGTTTATATCCATTTTTAACGCATGAGGAAGAGACGAATTATCTAAATTTTCCAGTACATTGTGCTGAGTCATTTATGAACTCGGAACAAAACAAAAAGTATTGGTGATGCAAGTATCAGGTTCATCGCCGAAATAATTGGCCAACAATATTTCTATGATGTTGAAAAGTTTGAGCAAACCAATGTGTTCCACCATCAATAATTTCAGACGACCGCTTGATATCATTTTTTCAAGTTGATCAACCCAAATTGTAATTGTAATATTTGAAGTACTCACCGTATTTTGTTGTAGTTGTGAATTGTTCTTACCTGCGGCATGTGAGATGACAACGATGCTCTAATCTAACCATACCACTGTGCGCAGAACAGGTTGTTACCACTTTTGTATGATAATCCAGAGGCACTCTTTCACAAGCGAACCAATATGGTTCCGCGCTACAGGCGCCGAACAATTATGTGATAGGTCTTACATACATGTACATTTTTCATTGTACAAAATTATGAAACGTGGAGAGACAAACACCGAAGAACAAATCATTATCAGAGAACAACTCTAAATATTGCACACAAAATGCACGTCAATGACAGCACATTGTAGTTTTATGTCGACAATTTGAGGGTTAAAAGTTGCATAATCGGTGCTATGACAAAATGGCGTAACAAATTAGTTACGCCATTTTGTCAATTTTTTTTTATAAACGCTTTCTACTAAGTATGTAGGAGCGCATATCCTGTCAAAAGGGCGTTTTTCTACACCTATTAGAACCCTTTCAATTATCATGTGACAAAATTGCGTAACTCGATTTAGCTGACAAAAATGCGTTATACGTAGACAAATTTACATGAGAGTAATAGTGAGTTACGCCATTTTGCCGGCATATTTTTTAACATTTTTTAAAACGGCAAAAACGTTTTTGGCTCTCCTGAAAAAAATTGTTTTCGAGCAAAATTTCTATTACGACATTTTGTCATAGCACCGACTATTATATTGGCTAAGTAAACGCGTTCAAAAATATTCCGATGGTGTTTTATTTGTTCAACGCATTTAATTCGCGATTTCTGACTATAACCGCTGATGTATATTTGGTCAGTTGACTTGAACTGATTAATAATCTAAGCTTATAATATTATGTGATTGAGGAAAGTCTATATCAAGTTATCGATGCTTTTCAACAAGAACCTCGCAACTGCAGCTTGTTTTAAACTGCAGTTGACGAGACTTTTGCTAAAACAGACTATATTAAAATGATTGATTTGGACGATTAATTAAACGTGCATTATCCTGATAAACTACATGTTTACGGACACTTCGGGTTTGGGGTAAATTGAATCTGTTAGTTTACGTGTTCACGTTCGCTCGTAGGATTCAACAAAACTCTGATAAGAGCTTCATTTTAATTTAGTTTCAGTTAACGTACACGTAAATTTTGATTCCGAAACACCTAACTTCCAGCTAGAACAAAGAAAGATGTTGTTGACGTATCCAAGCTGTAAGCAGGGCTATATACTAGCGAGAAAACGTATTAACAAAATGAAGCGAAATGCTTCTAACAATGGGACGAAATAAGTCAATAATTATCACAAAATGAAGCAAAACACTTCTAGCGAGGGGACGAAATCAGTCAATAACTTTTCACAAAATGAAGCGAAATGCTACTAACAAGGGGACGAAAAAAGTCGATAACCTTTCGTCATAGATATCTTTTGTTGTTCGCAAAGAGAATCCGCCAAGACAAAGGACTAAACCGGAAAAGGCTATTTCGGTTGACGCCATGGGTACAAATAGCACCACTTTCTTTAATAGATGTGTCACTCTTCTGAAAATAAAAGAATATTTGATTGATTGTAGTTCACATGTCACTTCTCAGCATTCTTTATACTCTAGTTTATTGAAATTGAAGTATCTTTGATGGCTTTTATGATATTTCCAAAAAATAGAATATGTTTTGCATACATAAATACCAGTGCTGTGTCAAAAAAAAACATTCAAGTAATAGTACTTTATTTTTCTACGCAATAGTACCTTATAGTTTTTGCCTATTTTTGTCTTTTATTCTAGTATGTATAGTTTTTTTTTTTTTTTTTTTTTTGCTTAAGACTTATAAATTCCCCTGAAAAATATCTACAATGTGCCAATAAGGATTTTATTAGCAATATGTCTGATACTTTATATTAATTTTAACTAAAAGCCATAACCATCATATTTGATAGCATCCCATTGTTTGACGTTTACCCTGTTCCCAAACAGCAATAGTTAACACTATTCCAATTTGAAACTCACACAGACGTCAAAATGGTTACTGAAAACGATTATATTTCTATACAACGTAGCTAAGAAAATATTGAGACTAAAGGAGAAAATGCTGATCAGAATTTTCTTCTTTTGGCTCAATATTTTCCCTAGTCTTAATAAATAAGGGTCGTCGAAACCAGGTCTTGTATGGTAAATGAATGATATTGTCAATTTGATAAAACTACAAATATTTATTATTCTTTGGGGTGTCATAGTCTGCTATTTCTTGTTTATGTGTACAGGTCGTTCAACATTTCCCTCGTGCAAACAGATCAACGATCGAAACCTTGGTGTTTTATTCTTGTTGAAAGACGTTGTCTGAATAAAAAGACGTGCATTTTGCAGTTTCTAATGAGGAGATTTAACATTCATTTGGAATGAAAAGAAGATATTGTTGATCGGAAATATAATTTCCTTCTTTTCTTTGGAAATGCACGTCAAAACCACGTCTTGTTTCTGGACACGATTAATTGTATTCATCAAACTTATAAACGTCTAAAGATGTGATTTAAAAAAAATGAACTTGTTAAAGTGACATTCAACAGATACTTTTTTCATAAAGTTTGCTTTTATTTTCATCTGAAAGAGCATACTTATTTTCTTTGAAATACTGAAAATTTCAAGCCAATAGATTCCGTCGTTAACGAGAAATATATATTTTTGTGTTAAAACTAATCAAAATGGTGTGGACAACAGTTCAGATTTACATGGAATTTGTCATTTCTGTCTCAACTTTAAAGGCGTATTTTTCGCTTATACGCCACAACTTCAAAAAAACTTACAGCATTTATACGCATTAAAATAATCAATCTTGACACCAATCTTGACAAACTTTAAAAAGATGTAATTGGAATGTTATTTCCCTTTAAACAAATGTGACCCATCATGTTAAAAAGGTACGTTATTGTAACAGTTGTTGAAAATATCGACCCTAGTTAGTCTGTGCGAATTGCGAAGACTGACCACGGTCGAAACCGACAGTGTACAATTGTATTATTTTATTCATTCTTTTGTATATATCTGCCTGCTCTCCGTTTTGGAAGAGTAAATTTAGTTTTTGGGGAGTTCTCGAAAGTCTGGCAAATATCATATTTAGATTAAGAATTAAAATAGAAATATTGAAGGATAGAAGGAAGCGGTTATAATTTCAAGATCATGCGATAATTTCCATTTTCAGACATGTTGGAAGCAGTGAGATGGCGATCGAACAAGATTACGTAAAATTGTAGATGATTCAAAACAAGATATGAGCTCTATTTCCATCGTTAGCGGGTGAGTAGGCAGTGTTTTATGTGTTCTTGTTTGAATTTCAACTTCTCTCTCATTTTAACGCTTTTCCAAACGAAACATTTAGGTTAGTCCAGTTTGGAATCTATCGCAGACGATAAAATGGATTTCGTCTTTTTTTAATAAAAACAAGTTGCAGTTACGAGGTTTTGTAAAAGAAAACCCAGCGATTTGCTAAAGATAAGATTCGCAGGCTTTTGATTCATTTTTAGACCAATACTATATATATTTATTTTATGTACCATCTATATTGACGCCGGAAACTGATTTTCAGGTACGAAGGGCCTAATTAGCACTAAAAAGTCAGAGGCGAAATTTGAAAAGTACCAGATATTTCGAAACTGTGCTACATTTCCATTCCAAATATAAACATAAGCATTTTGTACGGTTTAGAATTCTGAATTAATGCATATCTATGGAAATAATTGACAAAAATGTTCAAAATTACCTCCCTTGCATATGAATATGGAGTAAAACAATATTTGTAAATTGTTTCTACGTGAAGCATAATCTTGATATCCGGCATGTTGAATCAAAATACGTGAAGTGTATTTACAAGTGTGTGTAATTCGGTGTATTTCGTATGGCTAGAAAGTGGTGTGTTTAATGTGGCCCTTCTTACCTTAAATTGAAGTACGCGAGGGACGTTCAATTAATTTTGGAACTGGGGTTCTGTAAGCCATTTTTATGTCGCAATTCAACTTTAAGTTTCTTCCATCCTTCGAAGTAATCCTCTTTGACACCCATACACTTCTAAAGTTTTGAGATCCATTACTTATATACCAACAAATGAGCCTATTTTGGAACAACCCGCAGACACTGGAAAATTGCACTTCATATGGAACATGAAGGCCTATACCGACGACCAGGGGCTTTTTTCGTCATCATGGGGAACACAAAAAAGCCACACGGGCTTAATCCCGTCTATAAGGGTGGATCAAGACGCTGTGCAGCATTTGTCTCTTTCAGGAAGTCATGTACAAGTTGACACCTGTGGACAGCTCCGTTGTCATGGATTTAGTACATGCCTCTTTAGCCAGTCATAGACCTGCTCTTTTCGTGATAGTTCTTTACTTTCGCTGACATGCATGTCTTGTATGAATGACCGGCGATAGTGCTACTATTTCAAACAGTAATTTGAACAATACGCCGGTTACATTTGAAAATTACCGCGTACAAAACTTTTATCGCGCTTTTAATTTTTTGGCTATTACGGACCTTGCTTGATCTTTTCGCAATCATTGCTTGCTAATGACACGCCATTGGTGCTCATAATAGTAGATTATTGTTCAATCATATGTATTAAGCTCAGAAAGCCCACATTTATTGCATTATTTCAAAATATATTTTGCACGGGTGGATCTCTGTTCTTGGGCAGCAGGTGTGGGACCCAATGGGCATCAACTTTTCTATCTTCCAACCCTTTTGTCCAAATCGTATAAAATGTCCCCGATGAAAAACCAACTGTATCTGCTATTTCTTGCACAATGACTCATGCATCTTGTTCGGTCATGTCGGAATCTACATCAACATTTGCTTTGGTACTAGCTCTACCCGGGTTGTCTGAGAGGGGGCATCATTCGGGCCAGTTTTACCAATTTTCATTTTTATTGTTTTCCTAAAAACTGACGAATATTCAACGTTCGAATGTCCACAAATATGATATAGTTCAGTATCTGCATGTAATACAGATATTTCAAACCCTATGCGACCTTTAATGTAGACCCGTACATCCAACTTCAGTTCGTTTTCCATTTTGCGCACAGCAACATAGCCAGTGTATACGACTGAACCAACTTAAAAGTTCGATAACTTTTGAAAGAGTCAACGAATTTGTCTCAAATTTTGACCAAACATAGACAGTAATTTTCCCGTCATATAGCTGCAAGCACGTTTGATTCTATAGAACTGTGAGGTATGGTGGACCATTAGTACCACTTTTAATTGAACGCCCCTCGTAGTCCAACATTTGTCGTTTCCGTGTTGTTTGTATCATCTTTCAAATTGAATAAATCATAGGATCAAGTTTGAAGTTCGGGAAATACACATTCAGCCCTTTGTCTTTCTATGGTCATGGGTAGATTCTAAAATTATGACATCTAGTACGGTTTAGAGGGTCATTTCCCAAGAGCAAATATTGACCCGTTCCGATTTGAAAGATGTCGCAAAAGAGAATTGTATGTTGGTAAGGTCTGATTTGTTATCAATATTCCCAAAGGTTATTTATTTTAGGGGCATCAAAATTAGATCTTGCTTGTAAAGAGTTATTTACTGAAAATAGCCTTATGTAAATCCGTAAATGAGCCAGATTTCATCTTTATATTTCTTCTTTTTTATCTTCAACGGTAAAATGTTAAGAAGGGGTAGAACTTGAGCTAGAACCCAATTTCCTTCGCTCTTGGGATAAGGAAAGTAACTCTTGACAACATTGTCTCCCGAATTTCATGGAAGTAATTTCCCTTGCAACGAAAGAAACAACCACGCTTTCTAGCGTCTTACTAACGTTTTCGTTTGTTGTTTGAATGTATGGGTATTAATGTCACTCTTAACCACATTTGGTCGTATCATAGAGACTGGAGCACCTAACCATGGCAACATGGTATTTCTTTTACTAGTACTATCACTATAATAGCTCACGATAAATGACCTAACAGGACATCTCTAGCTATTGGCTAGAGATGCTCTGACAGGTCATTTACTGCAAGCCATACCAAACCCGAGCTTCCAGCTGTTCATTCAACATAGATAAATTTATTTACGAACAATTAATCTATTGATAAAAAGGTATGACCTCCAATGTCAATAAGGATAATGACCGAGCGTTGGTTCGAAACCACGACCTCTGGATAGATAGACTCCAGCGTTACGGACTAGGCTATTCGATCTCGCAACATGTGTTTTGGGTTTCATGGTACTTTCAACATGTCTTTGTGTTAAGTTTGAATTTCTAAGGGGAAATTGGTAGTAAATGAATTTCTCTAACCGAAATGTCAACAGTGGTAGATTGTGCAATCCGAAATAGCATTGCAATGGCAAATGATTTTGTGCTAAAAATAGACTGGGTTTATTGTTATGTTTTGATAACCCGTCAGTGTTGTTATACAATGTCGTAACTACGGCTTGAATCAAGTCTTAGTTACGAACTTTGCTAACAACGCCCATGAAATACCATTTGTTTTTCCAAAATTGTGTCAAAATTAACCAGATAAAATCGTTCCCTATCATAACGTTATTCTTTTCTTTCATGTCTAACAAATACATATCCGAAAGAGTTCAGAAAAGAGCTGCGAATAATCACAATTTCTTATCCAAAGAAAATGCAAGCGTGTCAAAACACGAAATTTCACAGAGCCAAAATGTCGATGTAATGAAAACAAACTGGATTGATTTTTGCGTCCAGCCTCAAGATTAACGAGGTAAATTCCCTCTATCTCAGATCATAAAAGAAATTCTCCGTCCCACTTCGCTGAACAATGTCCTGATTCTAGGTGTCTGCAGATTCAAAGTTTGCGAGGAACTGAATGGTGTTACCCACGAATAAATGTTTAGGACCCCCCTTACAGAAATGAAAACTTTGCTGCAAATTTGCAGCACATTCGCCGCGAATTTGCTGCAAACAAATTAGTTCGCTAGAAGGGTTTGCCGGAACTTCGCCGATGTTTGCCGCTAGCTGCAACCTTCCTGCAATCTTCTGGCAAACACGTTTCAGTTTGCGACAAGTTTGCCAGAAATAAGAAAGTTTGTCGGAACTTCGCAGGAAAGTCATCCATCAAATATTTTACATGTAGTTTGCAGGAACTTTGCAAGAAGCCTATCTTAAACATTATTGAGTATCATGCAGTTTGCAAGAAATTTGCAGGTAATTAAACTTGTCCAGTGCTCATTCAAGGAGCTTTAAATACCTGTAAAATTCTTGCATATCGTCGGTGTAAATGCAAAACCTCGTGCGTCGATTCTTGCGATTTTTAAAGTACAAACTCGTGTGTCCATTTAGACAATTCTCGCAGGTTTTGAGATAATTTTACCGATCAGTATCAATGATACTTTAATTACGAACAATATGTCCAAATTTCAAGTAAAACATTTCAGTTTGGGAAAAGTTATTACACTTTTTCCCTCCCCTTGAAAATTTTCCAAAAATGAGATACGAGGTTTTGCATTTACTATGACGATAAACATATTGAAACATGGATAGACTCAAAATTCTGAACCAATACATAAAGACTGACTTCATTTTGTTTTCAGTGTATATCTATAAATTATCTTCATTTAGTCCGGGGTATGTGTACACTGCCAAATATAAGTGTAGAATGTCCATGCTTAAATTTCACGTTGACAAGTTTGTTATTTAGAATGGATGATAATCTAACAAATTCATGATACGACAGAGCAAACTAGATAATTAAGGTACTAAGAGTTCGGTTTCCAATTTGCCGAGCCCTAATAGCTCAGTCGTTTACGTCGTAGTCTGTCAACTCAGGTGTCGCGAGTTCGAACTCCGGCTCGGCCAGTATCCATTCTGACATTTGACCAAAGTCATTTGTCCCTCACCAATGGGTGTGAATCATTTATGTGAGAGAGCAGCTGGAGGCTCGGTTTGGATATTGTGGTTGTACTGGTGCGAGAAATACCAGGAACCCACGGTTAGGTGCTCCAGCCGCCGCGATATGACCATAGAAGTTGAAAACGGCGTAAAACCCCAATAAATCAAATCGATTTCCAATTTCTGAACTTATCCAATAATTATTTTAGTTGCCAAATAACTCATCTACAGAGTCATATAAGCTCAGTCATTTAACTGTTTTTTAAAGTGACATTTCAGAATTTTTTCTCAAAAATTTCACTTTCATTTTTATTATAAAGAGCATATTTTCTTACGAAAATTCTGAAAATTTCAAGCCAAAATATTGCGCCGTTTACGAGAAATATATATGTTTGTGTTAAAATTAAACAAATTGTTGTCCACAACAGTTCAGATGTATATAGAATTTGTCGTTTCTGTCTCAACTTTGAAGGCGTGTTTATCGCCTATCATCAACAACTTCAAAAAACTGATACCATTTATACCCATTAGAAAAATCAATCTTGGCATCAAGACATACTTTAAAAAATCAAAATGAGGATGAAATGTCCCTTTAATCAGTGTACATCATAATGTGCACACATGTACATGTTACATGTACATGTGTGCACATTTTTTACACAAACATGCATGCATATATTTGTGCAAAGCCTTTGTACCCTTCCCAAATGGCATAATGTTACACAGGCCCCAGGCCCGTAGGAAGCAATTTGATATTGGGTGGTGGGCTAAAGCCCAAGTGTCTGAATATTCGTAGGCGGGCTGATTTGGATTTTCCCTGAATTTTCAGTGTGAAATAAGGAAAATTCGGCATTTTTGGCCAACATTGGGGGCTTACCCCCCCCCTGTTCCTACGGGCCTGTCAAGTCCATAGGAAGCGATTTTCATAAGGAAGGAGAATCTGGCCCCTGTCAGAGCCAGTGACTAGATATCGGAGGGGTAAAATTAGATTTATCCTAAATTTTCAGTGTATTTAAAAAGAAACTTTCGGCATTTTTGGGCAACTTTGGGGAGGGGCTTAGCCCATTCTAGCCGCCCCCACCGTCGTTTCTACTGCTAGTGCAGGGGAGAAATAGAATATTAATAAGAATATGATTTTTGTATGCCATGTCACAGAAAATAATTACTTTGTTAAGGTCAGATGATAATGCTGTTTATCAGCATTTCACTCTTAAATATATATACCCTATGTCAATATTGGGTCTTGTTTGAGAAAGGGTTAATTCAAATCACACATTTAAGTTGGTTTTGGAAGTCCTCTTCACTGTCTTTTTTCTGTAGCTTTTAATTCTAATTAGTCAAAATAATGCCTTGAATAAACTGAATATCCCCATTTTTTTATTTTTTATTTTTTTTATTTTTTTTTTTTTTTTTTTTTTTTTTTGGGGGGGGGGGGGGTATACATTCATTTATTTGTAATATCTGTTTTTATTGTATTGTTTTGTGAAATAAAAATAGAATCATGCCCTTTTCATGCCTTAATTATAAGCTTCGCGTCATGCTTACACTACAAATCGTTTTTCTCCCAGACTGTGGGGCTGTGCATCTAGTCTACTAAATGAATAAATCCAGTCTAAACAGAGCATGCGCAAACGAATATTTTCAAACAAAGATTTCAACGAACGATTATAAAAAGAAGAACGAAAAGTCAGTTTAATTCATCAAATAACGTGTTATTTTCAACAGCTTGGTCGAGAATCGAGGTATAAAACATTGTTGTTTATGCATATTTAGTCTGACAGCATGACATTTGGTATAGGCGAAGATATTCGCAGTTGAATCGAGACCACGCTGGTACGCAAAGGAATTCTATTTTTAGAACAGTTTTAAACTAAGGGTGCGTTCCACTTAGTCTGGTTCCCTGTCGTACTATGTATTTTAGTACGTCAGGCATTCAGTAACAATGGCGGCCTCCAGTGGAGAGATTTCACTACAAAGATAAAGAGCAAAGTTCTTTAATTTTGTGAGCAGGGAAGGGTCATTAGAAGAGTAGATAGGTTTCGGTATATTTTTAATACTAGCAATAAAAGATTTACATGACCTCAACGCAAACCCGAAATAAAACGGTTTTAAATTATGTACATGAAAACTATTTTAAGGCAATTTGGATGAACATCTTACCAGTAGTCTGATTAGCTCAGTGGTAGAGCGTCTGACTTCGACACCAGAGGTCCAAGAAACGAATCCGAAGTTGGGCAAATGTTTTTTCGTCTACATTTTGCTTTAATACATTTTCTCAAACCAAACTATTCTGGAAATCACTAAGATGCAATTAAAACATAATTGGTAATTGTGTTTTTAGCTCCACTGGCCTTTCAGGCCAGCGGGCTATTGTCATAGCGGTGTGTCCGTCGTGCGTGCGTGCGTCCGTCCGTCCGTGCGTCCGTAAACTTTTTCTTTAAAAATCTTCTCCTCAGAAACTACTGGATGGATTTCAACCAAACTTCACAGGAATGATCCTGTGGTGACCCTCTCTCAGATTCCTACAAAGAGTTTGGATTGAACCAGAATTACTTGAGTTATCTGCCCTTGAACGTCAAAAAAAGCTGGTTTTGACTTTATTTTTACTCTAAAATCTACAAATGTTAACCAATCAAGACAAAACTTGGACAGAATATATATAAGCATGATATCCTGCCTGGGTGTAATTTTCAGTTTGATCGGAATTTTACATCATGAGTTATGTGCCCTTGAATTTGACAAAATTTCCATTTTCAACTTTGTTTTCACTCTAACAACCATAATTGTTAACCAATCAGTATGATATTTGGACAGAATCTTGTTGACAACAAGATCTTGCTTTTGTGTAATTTTCAGGATGATTGCATTGCTACAATCTGAGTTATGTGCCCTAGAAATTGACAAAATTTCAGTTTTCAACACTTTTTTCACTTTTGTGGCCACATATATAGATTAATACTGACAAAATTTGGACAGACCATAAGATCTTGCTTGAGTTGAATATTCAGCTTGATTATTGTGGTGTTCAAGACATAAATTATCAAGTCAAAATCATATTTTTAGATCAGAATGTCTTTATTTTCATGACCACTATGTTACATGCACAAACGCAACTTCTTGAACTAATTATCATAAAGAAAAACAACTCTTACTGAATTTTAAATTGCTCATATCAAAAGTTACTTCCCTTAGTCTACCACAATTATTAACTCACATATTGAATTATGTGCCCTTGAATTTGGCATAATGACAGTTTTCAACTTTATCATCACTCTAAAAATCCCCAAAATATTAGTCAATCATTTACCTTTTTTTGCTTTGACCACATAATTGCTTCTCTTTACTTTGTTTCTGCTCTAAGAATCACAAGAATTTAAAAATATATCAGTTTAAGCATTTAAATAAATTTGTCAATTTTTTATAGTAAACCACAAGAAATTCAGGCCTGTGGAGCGACTCAAGACCTTCAGGTCTTTCTAGTTATTACGTCTTTGCAATCTGTAGAACCATTTGGTATGAAAAATGTAAAAAGAAAGGGGGTGTGGCTAAAACATGTTACTCTCTTGGGATTCGAACCAGGGACCTCTAGATTACAAAGTAGACGCTCTAACCACTGAGCTAATCGGACTACTGTATAGAGTTGGATCCAAATTGCCATCATATAGTTTTCATGTACATAATTTAAAACCGTTTTATTTCGGGTTAGCGTTGCGGTCATGTTAAACTTTTATTGCTAGAGTTAAAAATATACCGAAACCTATCTACTCTTCTAATGACCCTTCTCTGCTCACAAAATTAAAGAACTTTGTTCTTTACCTTTTTAAAATATCAGTGCAATGGACGTCGCCATTACTGGTGTCTTCCTGACCCAATAACGCAGTATTAGGGGCAGGTAAGCCAGACTAGCGTTCCACTGGGCTGTCCCTTACTGTTCTAACTGTTCTGTCCAACTCAAGCCGAATGGAATGTAGTCTGGTTCCCGTACCTGAAATCTACTACGGATTTAAGTACGGTAATAGCTAATATCTGACGGTCACCCAGACGGCCTGGACAGGTGACGCTTTCCATACACCGAGCCGTTTCATTGGTCTATCGATTATATCGATTGACCAATCAAAGGACAGAATGCAGTACCTGTTCCCAGTCGTAAATTCAGTTATTTACACGAATGGGTACCAGTCTAAATGGAATGCTCACGGAACAGAACACGTGGGGGATTGTCTAAAACGCAGACAAAACTCTGCAGGCCGATCTAAAAATAAACCTTGACCACCTGCTGTTTGTCGTTTATTAATCCGAGTCTTCTCTGATGTAAATACGCTCTTTGATATTTTGATTTTTCGCTATTTACATCAGAGAGCGTTGCTCTTTGAAAACAGCGGAAAGCTCGGTAACGTTACAAGTAACTTGAAGCTTTGTTTTTGTGTATCATATCGAATCACTCGGTAAAACACTGTAGGGTATAGATCAATAAATCATTTTTTGTCATACCTGACCAAAAATTTCATTTCAAATCGGCCTGCTTGATGAGTATAACCTTTGGTTTTGAATGGAAGGTCAAGGTAAACAAAGGCTGCTCAGGTGAGGGTTGTTGCAAAACATTGTCTATTAACCTTTTAGAAATACTTTTTGGACGTAATTTTTTTCAGCAGCCATAACAATAAATGGTTCATTTATCGATATCATCAGTGGTTTTAACGATAGCGTTTAAGATCAGACGGTGAACGATGCGCAACAATTTGTTGCGAACTTCTTGATTTTTTCAAAGAGCAACGCTCTCTGATGTAAATAGCGAAAAATCAAAATATCAAAGAGCGTATTTACATCAGAGAAGACTCGGATTAGTCGTTTATTTGTCATTTATGGTCTCTTAAAATTGATATTTTTCTTATTTTTGCTGAAATAATTTGATTTTTCTTACATGGTTTGATTAGAAACGTTAATTTATTTCAACATGGCGCAGTTGAAATCGAAAGTAACCATGCTGGTGATGTCACTGTTCTGCTTGCACCACCTTTTCTCCGGGAACAAGCAGAACATGTTCCGGACATTGTTCTGTGTCATTCCATTGAGTACCGGACTGTTCGGCACATTCTGAACAGCCAATGGAACGCACCCAAAGAGAATGATTCTGTTTGCAAACGACAAACGTAACAAATAACTCTGTTGATGTCATATAATGTACAACAATGCCTGTATAAGTATATTGCGCACTTTGATCATAGGCGACAGCCTAATTTACAAAAGATTCCGCAGATTTGTTGTTCAAGTTTAACGTACATGTAGTGCAAGAGTTGTCTCCCTTGCCAAAGCACATGGCAATCAAGCATCTAGTCTTTTATAAATATTCTAGTCATGTAATTGTTATGCCCCCTTTCGAAGAAAAAGGGGGTATATTGTTTTGCAAGTGTCGGTAGGTCGGTCCGTCTGTCCGTAGACCAAACCTTGTCCGGAGCATAACTCGAAAAGTGTGTAAGGTAGAATCATGAAACTTTACAGGTAGATAGATCTCATTATGGAGAGGTGCAGTGCACAAGAACCGTAACTCTGCCGATCAAATTTTTTGAGTTATTGCCCTTTGTTGATTTTCAAACTTGATTCTTATCCGGAGCATAACTCAAAAAGTATGTTAGGTAGAATCATGAAACTTTACAGGTGGATAGATCTCATTATGGAGAGGTGCAGTGCACAAGAACCGTAACTCTGCCGATCAAATTTTTGAGTTATTGCCCTTTGTTGATTTTATAACTTGATTCTTGTCTAGAGCACAACTCAAAAAGTATGTAAGGTGGAATCATGAAACTTTACAGGTGGATAGATTTCATTATGGAGAGGTGCAGTGCACAAGAATCATAACCTTGCCGATCAAATTCTTGGAGTTATTGCCCTTTGTTGATTTTTACACTTAATTCTTAACCTTGCCTATATCTCATGTCTTTTTACACATACAGCCTTGATATCTCACACATAGATACATCCTATCAATATCGTTCACATTTGACCATGACCTTGGACCTTGTGACCTTGACCTTGGAGTTTGACCTACTTTAAAAAAATTAAACTGGGCTTATATCTCATGACCTATTACACATACAGCCTTGATATTTCACACATGGACACCTCCTACCAAGACCTTTCACAATTAACCATGACCTTGGACTTTGAGCTTGGTGTTTGACCTACTCTTTAAAAACTTTAACCTGGCCGATGTATCATGTCCTTTTACACATACAGCCTTGATATTTGACACATGGAAACCTCCGACCAAGACCTATCACATATGACTATGACATTGGACCTTGTGACCCTGACCTTGGAGTTTGACCTACTTTTAAAAGAATAAACTGGGCCTATATCTCATGTGCTATTACACATACAGCCTTGATATATCACTCATGGACACATCCTACCAAGACCTTTCACATTTGACCATGACCTTGTGACCTTGACCTTGGACTTTGACCTATTTAAAAAAAACTTTAACCTAGCAGATATATATATCATGTCCTTTTACACATACAGCCTTGATATTTGACACATGGACACCTACGACGAAGACCTTTCACATTTAACCATGACCTTGGACCTTGTGACCTTGACCTTGGTGTTTGACCTACTTTTATAATACATTAACCTGGCCTATATTTCATGTCCTTTTACACATACAGCCTTGATATTTCACACAAGGTCACTTCCAGCCAAGACATTTCACTTTTGACCATGACCTTTGACCTTGACCTTGGAGTTTGACCTACTTTTAAAAAAATAGACTTGGCCTATATCTCATGTGCTATTACACATACAGCTTTGATATTTCACTCATGGACACATCCTACCAAGATCTTTCACATTTGACCATGACCATGGACCTTGTGACCTTGACCTTGGAGTTTGACCTACTTTTAAAAAAAATAAACTGGGCCTATATTTTTCATGTCCTTTTACACATACAGCCTTGATATTTGACACATGGACACTTACAACCAAGACCTTTCACATTTGACCATGACCTTGAACCTTGTGACCTTGACCTTGGTGTTTGACCTACTTTTACAATACATTAACCTGGCCTATATTTCATGTCATTTTACACATACAGCCTTGATATTTCACACATCATCATTTCCACCCAAGACATTTCACTTTTGACCATGACCTTGACCTTGGAGTTTGTCTTACTTTTAAAAAACTTAAACTAGACATATTTCTCATGTCCTGTTACCTATACAGTCTCGATATTTTACACATGGACACCTCCTACCAAGACCTTTCACATTTGACCATGACCTTGGCCTGTGTGACCTTGACCTTTGATTATAACATACTTTTAGAAATCTTTAACCTAGCCTTTATCTTATGTCCTATTACATCTACATCCTTTATATTTCACACATAGCTACCTCCTACCAAGACCTACCACATTTGACCATGACCTTGAATATTGCAACCTTGACCTTGGACTTTGACCTACTTTTAAAAAGACTGAAACCAGGCATATATATCATGTCCTTTTACACCTACAGCCTTGATATTTCACACATGTACACCTCCAACCAAGACCTTTCACATTTGACCATAAACTTGACCTTGGCATTTGGGCTACTTTTAAAAACTTTAACCTGGCCTATGTTTCATTTTACTTTTACATATACAGCCTTGATATTTCACACATAGACACCTCCTACCAAGACCTTTCATATTTGACCATGACCTTGGACCTTGTTAACTTGACCTTGGACTTTGACCTACATCAAA
The DNA here is from genome assembly GCA_963680895.1 of Fragum sueziense. Lineage (NCBI taxonomy): Eukaryota > Metazoa > Mollusca > Bivalvia > Cardiida > Cardiidae > Fragum > Fragum sueziense. The sequence continues at coordinate 20,963,438 of OY804604.1, read as the reverse complement.
TGTAGGCCCTTGAGGGGGCATATATGTTTTACAAACATCTCTTGTTTTTTTTTTCAAATTCAAATCCTACGTTGTGGGTACTCATTTGAATCGTCTCGACGAGACGATACAAATGAGTACCTACAACATAGGGTTTGATGATCACTGACAGCATTATTGCAGTTTGCAAAGTCACCACCCCCTCTTATCTGGAGCCCTGTACAATGTTTGGCACCATAATTTAGATTTCGGATGAGTTAGATTTTCACAACCTATTGACCATAAGTTCTTTTTCAGTCTAAAAGTAATAAATATTAATTGAATTGAACAAAAGTGTTGCTCATATCATTTAGGTTCAGGTGAGCGATATAGGACCAGCATGGTCCTCTTGTTTAAATCAATGTTTACAAATGCCCCACATTATGAGAAAAATGTTTTTGTTCACAATTTAAACCTTACAAGTCTGTTTTTGTTTATTTCCAGGGTAAACAGAACCTTACAATGCTGGAGATATGAAGACTGTTGGCTACTACGTACAGCAACAGAGAAGTCCAATTTTGACATGAAAGATAAGAAAAACGTCGTTGAAATTTAAGCAACTTTGACAAGTAACTGTCCGTCAGCTCTTCTAAAATACTTAAAGTTAAACTGAAGTGTTGAACATCAATGTACATCTAAAGTATGGACAGTCTGGACTAATATTTACCTTTAATCACATGTACATGTACAGACAAGTTTTGTAAGAAGTTACAAAAAAAATTAGCTTCATCTACTTCTAATGGTCAATCAAATGCTTGTTACTAAAACTTTGCTATTGGGGACATCATAATGGTGATTGATTTAAATGTACGACCTGAACAAGCGGAAAATTGGTTGGATCATGTAGACCTATCACAGATAAGAAACTTACATGGGGACCGAGATCTATATATACCAATCAACAAAACTCTGAAGAGACCAGTTGACCGCCTGTGTCCACTTGTGAAACAGCTTGGTGTAAATATGGGCTGTAGTAATGCCCTATAAGTGTAAAGTGTAACAGGGCCGCAATGTATTGCCGGAGTGTTTTAGTGAATGTGCTATATTATTGCCCAATAGAATGAATATCAAAGTGTTAGAAAAATCTACAGTGTAAATAAGAGATACAGAATTCGGAGAAGAAGGACCTGCACAATATAAACTACGAAAGATTCTTGGACAACAGACTGCGAATTCGTTTCTACAAATCGATTGAAGATTTGATACACAGAATTAACAACATGCCGCATCGAAAATCAAATAAACAGACTTGATGAACACAAAATAATGTCAGCCTAATAGACTTGATGCATCAACAACCGGTATTGAATACCCGTAATGTGGCCATTTTGGGATTCACAAAACATCAGGGGTTTTTTTGGCGGCATCATTACGTATCCGAAGCTATTCAGGCTCGGTCGTGAACATTCGGCAATGGAAAGTTTCATGGCCAAATGTTTTCGACATAGCCCAAATAATGCCGATGTCTCGTGTATCTCATTAGGGGTGGACTACCTTAAAAGTGTTTATTGAGAATCTTGTTCTTCCTGGTGAGGAATGTTATTTGTTTTGCTTGTGAAAATGAGCTGAGAAAGATAACTTTTATCCGAGAAATATGCCTTCTTTAAAAACGGTTATCTACATCAACTTCTGTTAATTTAAGAAATTAAAAGTTTCGGATAAGATTGTAATGAATTGGTATTTAATTGATTAGAAAGTTGCGGCATACAACAAAATAGAAAAAGAAAGGATTTGTGTATATAGCTTAGAAAATACTAAGGCAAAAGGAGAAAATGCTGATTATCAGTATTTACTTCTTTTGCCTCAATGTTTTCCCCAGCCTTATTTAGAAGGGACGTCAAAACCAGGTCTTGTTTGGGATAGGGTAAAGCAAGGTTTCTTAAGAAAATGTGAAACTGATCACTATCACCAAATGTAATCTAAAGCTTTCCAAGGCCTTACTTTCATTTAAAGCCTCTTCCGGTTTTAGTGAGGAAGTATTTGGTTGAATGAAAGGTGACCTATTTTACTCTGCATCCAATTGAATCAGTCGGCATGACGTCATAGCCTCACTTTCATTTTTTCATCGAGGGTACAACCTCGGTCTTTATCGTTACGGGATACCAATTTTGAGGCAGAATATTTCCAAAATCTATCGCTAAAATTCACAAACAAAACTCTTTCTCTAAAGAATGTGATTTAAACTTTCTAACTACCAACGCATTTTTAATAATTTGGCGTAGTCGTCGAGATATTAATGCTGAAAGTTGGTAAGGCTTTAAGGAAAAAGACCGAAGCTTTCACCTCCACCGAATGAATGCAGGTCGACGGACGACGTTTTTGATTGGCTGAAGGGATTGTGCCGACCGAGTCAATCAAATAGCTTTCTTGTTTGCAGGAAGATTGGAAGAAATATAAACAAACCAGTTTGCTGGAAAGTTGCAGCAACGGTTTGCTGCAACTTTGCGGCAAATAGTTTGCGAGAAAACTAATTTGCATACGAAAAACGAAGTGGCTGCAACTTTGCGGCAAATAGTTGCGGGAAGTTCGCGAGAAGAATTTGGACGAGTTTGCAGCAACTTTGCAGCAACAGTTCGCTGCAACTTTGCAGCAACAGTTTGCAGCAACTTTGCGGCAAATAGTTTGCGAGAAAGCTAATTTGCATACGAAAAACGAAGTGGCCGCAACTTTGCGGCAAATAGTTGCGGGAAGTTTGCGAGAAGAATTTGGACCAGTTTGCGGCAACTTTGCAGCAACAGTTCGCTGCAACTTTGCAGCAACAGTTTGCAGCAACTTTGCGGCAAATAGTTTGCGAGAAAGCTAATTTGCATACGAAAAACGAAGTGGCCGCAAATTTGCGGCAAATATTTGTAGCGAATTCGCCGCAAATTTGCAACGAAGTTGCCGCAACTGTTTGCGGCAGGGCTAATATTTTGGTAAGGGCCGTTTCACAAATTAACTTACATTGGAACGTATTTTGATGTTTTTTTTTTTTTTTTATTTTTTATTTATTTATTTTTTTTTTTTTTTTTTTTTTGCTAAAGTTGAAGATTATTACGAATAAATCTGATTGGTCCGATCGAATCTCTCGTTCAATCAGATGTCTTATTTAAAGTACAAAAAATACGCAAGGGTAGGCCTATTCTTTAATTCGTTCGAAAAACAGGAAAATATTGATTTGGCTTTTGTTATAATAGTATATGGTTAAGTGTTTTGAAGGTGGGTCGACAACATAGGAAACACATTTCAAATGGCATTCTTGAAAAATTATTAACATCGCCCTCAGTTTTTGGTGTGCCAGAAAACGTAAAAGATGTTTAGCACAAAATCCCTTTAGCAGATTTTTCCGTACTTAGCCCAAATATAAGTGATCGTTTTTTCCTTTTTTATTCTATCTTATGGCCTAAATATCCAAGAATTCAGGTGTAAGACAGTAAAATAATGTATTTTACAAATCCAGGTGTCTAACGTTTGCTTCCCTTTCTGCACGAAGGTTTGACTGTCTACTTTGGCGTATCTTTTTAACGACATTGCTCTAATTTATCTGTGCATTTCATAGGAGATTTCGTATTGAACGCAATTCGATGTTTACACGCTATGGGAGCCTGACCAGCGGCACCTATTTTTTCGAGCAAACAAAATGGCGGACAAGGAAGTGGATTCTGACGGTCCCAGCAGTTATTTGAACGTAAGTTGTGTTTTTTGTCCTATAACACCAACTTCGAAGCATAAATAGGTCGGCTTATGATTCAACTTCGTTATTGTCTTTGTCTTTAGCTCATCGGACTGGCATACATAACGTAAACGATAAGCAAACGTGATAAAGATGCGTTGCTCGTGAATTATGCATATATTTGTCCACCCTTTAAATGATTAAAAGAAGTAAAACATATATTTAAGGTACACGTTATATTATCAAAATTACACTGACTACATTATTCTTTGAAAATCCAAAAGCCTAAAGATGATCGCAAATGTTAGAATTGGAACAAACTTTTCTGCCCAGTTAAAGACATTTCTTGTAGGTTTTGAGATATTTTTACTGATCAGTATTAATGACAAATCATTTGTGAAAAATATGTTCAAATTTCAAGTAAAACATTTCAGTTTGGGAAAATTTATTACATTTTTTTACCTCCCCTTTAAAATTTTCCAAAAACGAGATACGAGGTTTTGCATTTACAACGACGATTTGTTTCTCTTTCCACCAATCCTTATGATGATAAAATGATACAGTGATTGGAATTCATATCCGGGTTGCAAACCCCCCCCCACCCCCCCCCCCCCCAAAAAAAAGAAAAAAAAACATTTTAAATCACACAAGTGTATCTTTTGTAGCAAGCTCTAAAATCAATGTCTAATCTGTTAATTTTGCGAATTACCTCCCTTTGACATAAACAAATAGGGAATTTGAAATGTTTGATATTCACAAACTTATCAAGGTTTTCGATTGGAGGTTTTTGCAACATCATGCTTACTTTACAGGGCATTTTTTAACCCTTTCTTCGACTAGGATTGTTCCCAGATGTTCAATTTCCTAAGGAGATTACATTGTAAAATTTTCAACCTTTGGACCACAATGAAAAGTCTGCTTTTAAAACATCATTTTCTTAACGTTAATACAATGTTACGAACGCTTCTTTACATTTCCTGACTGGTAACTTGACGGACTACCATTCCATGCAGTCCGGCATGGTTTGCATTCTTCTGCTTGAATTTCCGAAGGTTGAAATTGTGTAAAATTTCCGTTCAAATTGTACACCTGAAAAACGGACCCCTGTCACATTAAAAAGGTCCGTTTTTTTCATCCACAAAACGTAAAGCACTAAGCACAACCAAGTCAATGAACAATGCGAAACACTTTCATTTGAATCTTTTACTTGTTGTAAATTTAGAAAAAATATGACAAGCGAAGTAGGTGTAGCGTTTTCACTTTTGTTCAGTATAAAATTTAAATCCTAGGTAGACAGAGAAGAGAGGATGAGATGAAAGAGAGACGGACATACAAAGGATATCACACGGAAATACATACATAAGAGAAATATATAAGGACTCATAGATTTAATAATGTTGGACACGTGTATACTTTTTGGTAACTTTCTGTCGTATTCAAACAATTGAGCACCCACACGCCAGCTGAACAATAAAAGAATGCTTCTTATTTGCACGTCAAATAAAGATTTCACGAACGGAAAATTTTGGATCGCGTAAAATTACACCGACTATGGAAACGAACTATGCAAGACAATGATATATACATAGTATTTTATAGGTATTTACAACAGTCTTCCATCAACCCATGTCCAAAAATACACATGAATGGAAACTTTTACGCTCGTGCAATACACGGTTCACTGCGTACGGAATCTCATATTTGTATTGTTATTGGAGACACTCCACAACGGGAAATGCTTCCGGGTCGTAGTAAACAAACATAGTTCCGTCAAAAATGGATTCGCTCCTTTTGATGCATTGATCCTGTGTCTATAGAATAGGCAGAAGCATGTAATGTGGTTCTGCATACTGGCAGACCATCAGTGTACTGGTGGGGTGTGTTTTAATGAATTTGTCGGGAACTAGTTTCTTGCGCGGTCGTGACCTTTCACGAGGGTGTGTCACATGCAGATCCCGAAAGAGATGGCAAATTGCAAGGGTGGCTGTGCTCACGGGTGCATGATTTTAGCTGATGGTGCTGTTGATACCACTTTCTTGGTAGTACATTAAAGACAAAGGAATGGTCTGTCAGGCAGACTATGTAAATGTGTCACAAAGACTTCTGAGAGAAGCTAGAAGCTGCCAAATTGACCCATCTTACTATATATTTAATAGGCCTGTTTCGTTGAGGAGTGACACCTATTGGTTTAGACATATCGATGGAAGGCGTGGGATTTAAGGGGGAATGCTCCAGTTTTTCGGAACACTCGGTCATTACTATAGAAAATTAAACATTTCGTACCATATATGATTCGCTACCATATTTTCAATAATATAACACGTGATTAGAATTTACAATTTTCGATGGTAAAAGCGTATTTATTATGCGAAACTGATTTCGTCAAGATGGAAATCGAGTATTTAGAGCAAGACAGTTGTAAGTGTATACACAGTTACCACTGTTTTACGTCATTTTATTCGTGTGTAGCTGGTAAAAATTGCTGTAATGCACTAAAAAGTGTACTGACCTATACACTTTCTTTTTGAATTATTACTAGGACACGTTGCTTAATACAATGATGGAGTTTTATCAAAGTCTATGATGTAGAACTTGAAATATTTCCAAAATATGCAAATTTTGACATAAAACACTTCAGCTTCGTTGATCGAACTGAACACGCGAGCATGCTGTTTTACACATTTGTGCGTTTATAATAGCACATATTTTGGGTTTTCTGTTCTTATTAAATGTAAGAAGTTACTTTAAATCCGTTTTCGGGACTAAACGATGATTATAGAGCATTAATAAGCATTTTAGTGACCTTGGGTAGGTGCAAGAAATTATGCATTTTTTCGCTGTAGCGGTATGTTATACGAATGCCTATAAAATTCAAACAATATCGCTGACCATCCATTTTTATTTCATTTTTGAATTGGTAATTACATATAGTTTCAGCATACAAAAAATAAATGAATTCTTTTATTTGGAAAAAATTAGGAAACTGGAGCATTCCCTCTTAATGCTTATTTAAACTACATGGTTATATCGCTGGAGCACCTGACTGCGCTATGGCCGCGGCCTGGTATCTACAAAATGTTCGATTAGAATGGGTGAAATGCCTCTTTCGACACTATATTACATGTATGAAAAGTAAAGCTAAAACGACTTACCAACATATTCCTGTATTTCTCTCAACATCTCTAGCACAACTACATTTGATGTTTTCGAGAATGAAGCTACTCATGCCACTTAGGTTTAAGATTGTCCACCCATTTGGTAGGAGACTGTGGCCAGTTTCATCAAAGGATTTAAGGCGTATTTATGTCTTAAGTACCAATGTCTTACAGTCTACACGCTTAGGAAAGGAGTCAGGTATCGCCCCTTCCATCAAGTCCTAGGTAATTTGATTGTTGTTTCGTAAGACATCAGTAAGTCAGAAATACGTCTTCAATGTTTTGACGAAACAAGTACCAGATGTCATAGAGGATATATGCCGCGCCCTAGGATCGAAACCGGGACATCAAATTTGAAAGTGAAACGCGATGCCATTTTTGTGATAACCGCGGTCATAACCAGCCAATGAGAGAGTGTGTGCAAGAAAAACAAGAGACAGTACTAAGGCAGACAGAACATGAGTGGTGTTAGGAGAAAATATACATTGAATACTATTTCAAAGACATGTTTCATTTTTAAATCAATATTTAGTGTCGATTTCGTGAATCACATGCTTTGACGAGTAGGTTCTATATTAACCATTTAGTTTATTTGTTCATTTATTTCATCATCAAGACAGTGCTGTAATTCCTTTGACTCGAGATAGCTTATTTTGCATGAACAAGTTCCAAAAACTATATAAACCCTTTCCCAAACACGACCTGGTTTTTTCGTTCCTAACAAAAAAGGCTTGAGCACACATTGGGGCAAAAGAGGAAATATTTATAACCAGCATTTCCTCCTTTTGCATCAATAATTTCAATGCTTTATTTTACACTAACCCAATATTTTTTCAACATCAATTCTGTGGTAAACAGCTATTTTTGAATTGAAATTTACGCTTTGGAAAAGGGTTAAAATAATTTAAATGTGCATTTAGATTGACTCTGCTTAAAGAGATTTAATCCTTCATGCAGTTGACTAACTGAAAATGTTGACCACCAGGATACGTCTCTAAGTTTTCAATTGCTCGATTAACGCGTTCAGAAATAACTGGAATTTCCAAACTAAAATCGTGTAAACAATGAACGAACTACGCATACAGTGGATTGTAACATTGCTCGGAAAAAAAGTTCAGTTTTTCTCGTACAGTAGTTTCGTTTTTTCGTTTTGTTTTTTTTTCTAATAATACACATCTCTCACGACTCAGAGTTACACAAAGGTTCTGTCATACAGAAATCTATGTCCACACACGAAAATAAAACCAGTAGAAACATTTAAGTGTGATTTTTGATTGGTTCATTAAAGCATTTCTCGCTTTAAATGATGAGCACAGCACATCGTGAAGATTGTCGGCACAATTTTAGATAATCTAAAGATTAATAAGTTCATTTAAGAGTCAAAAGTGGTAAAGCAATATATGTACTCAAATATTAATGAGTATGAACGTGCAAAATTGAGTATAAATGTGACAAATCTTCCTTTGTTTGCAGTATCTATTTCTTGCAGGTTTGTTATGTCCGCCATTTTTGCTCGAAAAAATAGGTGCCGCTGGTCAGGCTCCCATAGCGTGGTTTAGCTACCCCGTATTACTCATATCAGATGCGTCGGCTTGACATGTCTGTGCGACAGATTTGCTTTGAAAATAAAGAATATTTACCGAAATTGTTTGTATTAAGGACAGATCCTCCATTTATTTCCTACGGTAAATTTTTTTTTATTTTTTCTGTACTGATACTTAAATATATGAGAAGTAAAAATATGACTTAAAAACTATAGGTCACCAAGCGAATTAAAAAAGTTATTGGATTTCAAGGGAGACTGCTCTTGTCTAAAATTGCAAAAATGAGGTGTCACTTAAATACCCACAAAAAAGGTGTTCGAAATGACTAGGATTACATAAACAAGTCTTTCTTGTGTTCAATATGTTTTATTCTGTCTAAATGAGCATCAATTTGGGAATATTTAGTGATGATTTTGAAATTTATAGTAAAACATTCTTTCAAAAGTAGCTGAAATTGCTCTTTTTTCGCAACGTTTCTGATAATAAAAAATATTCCAGCGGTAAGAATTTTTTCTTTTTTTGTATAGACATAGTGTTTGGTCATACCTTCAAAAACAAAAAAAAGAAAAATATATCAAACCAAGCGTTTTTCTTAGTTATAAGTAAAATTTGGTTTAATTTTTGCAGCTCTGTCCGAAATTGTTTCACTATTTTTATCCAATTTCTTCAATATTTCCAGCTTTAGATATTAAAAAGTGTCGTCGTTTGTGTCCATCTGAAGCGGACTAGCTAATAAAGACACCACTTTGCTTTTGTTGCTCCGTTTCCTATCGCTAATGCCACATGTTGAACGCGTAACAGAAAGCGAAATGTACCATCCGAGTACTAGTACACTTTAATTGACCAAACAGTGAAAATGCAAATAACCGAAAAGGGTCTTGTCATTTATCAACCAAACATTGACTAAATGTAAAAAATACATTTGCTGAAAAGGCCAATTACTGAAACAGCTTTGTTTCATTATTTAGGATATGCGCAGTAAGATGCGCAGTAACAACTGGAGGATCTGTCCTTAACTAAATTAGTGTAAACAATGAAGAGTTATTCTTTTAAGTTTACCTTTTCCTGAACACATCTAGTGTTAGATTTAGATATCTAAACAACAATGGAACAACCTTTAAACCTATTCCCAAACAGTGACGCCTTTCGTCGCCAAACACGATAATGGCTTTGAAAAACATTGTGGGATATTAAAAAATTGCTTGTGACAAGCATTTATTCATTTCCCACAATGTTTTCTACTTTAAAAACGCGCAAAAAATAACAAAAAATTACATTCTAAGCACTCTAAGCGCCAAAAAGAAGGTAGGACTTATCAAAACACCATACGTGAATTACTTAACCCTTTCTCAAACAAGACCTGGTTTTGACGTCCCTAATATAAAAGGTTTGGGAAAAATTGAAACAAAAAAAAGAAACTGCTGATAATCAGCAGTTTCTCCTTTTGTCCCAATATTTTCTGTGCCCTATTTTACACAAATCCTATCTTTAATAACATTCATTTTGTCACTTGTAGCAGTTTTTGAACCGGATCACCCTAAAATTTTACCGTTTGGGAAAGGGTTAATATTAGACAGAAGACCCATTGAGGCAACTTTTTCGTATTTTCTATCAATGCTTTCCAGAGTCGTACCTAGATAAATTTTGGAGACATCAATACCAAGGATCGTTTTAGAATGGTTTATCAAGTACAACACATCGACGCTGTTGACTGCGCCTCAGATAAATGACTTGAAAAGCATTGTGGAAAACGAAGAAATTGCTTGTCGCAAGCAATTTCATCATTTCTCACAACGTCTTCCACCCAAAAAAGACTCAATAAAACTTACAATTCCATACACTTGCAATTGTGGTCTGCATCACCATTGAATTTGGAACAACCCACAATTTTGTCGTTTAGAAATTTGACAAGGATATCGGATAGAATGCAGACATTCGTAGACAATATTTATCTGAGAGATTATTCCTCGTTAACAAAATACAAGGAGACGTTATAATTGTAATGTTTCGTGATTATTACACATTCGTCTACAAATAACCTACAATTACGTGTTCTTTCTCGTTTTGAAACAGATACACGAAAAGGAGCCATGTACAATGTTTCCAAATATACTAAATAAAGACTAATTCAAGATATGAGGACTACAATGGTCCTCAATCGCTCACATGAACCAATATGATAAGACTGATAATGGCAACTGTGTCGAACTCAAGGGCATATAACTAAGGACTATCTGTTCCGAAAAAAATAGTAACAAATTTGTTCAAATCGATCCTGTAAAGTTGGTAAAAAACATATCTTTTATTAAGTTATTTACTAATTTTGCGAAGTGGTAAATGCTCCAACCCTGCCACGACCATAATTATGTATTTTTTAAAAGAATCACATATTCAAGAATAAATGTCACTTGGGTAACTTTCCTGCCAAGTTGGATTCAAATGGTTGATTTATAAAGAGCTTTTGTGATTTCTCTTAGTTCGAAAAGCTTTGCCCTGTCACGCCTACATTTTTGACAAATCAAAAAGTTGCGGATTAATCATAATAACAGTCACTAAATGAACACTTCTGTAAAGTTTGGTTCAATCTGGCCCGATGGTTGATCTTTGATCAATTTTCTTATGATTTGCACATGAAGTCCAATAAGCCCCGCCCTGCCACGCCCACGTTTTTGACAAATCAAACATTTGCGAACCAATTGTAAAAAGAGCCAGTCAATAAATATTCCTGCCAAGTTTGGTCAAAATTTACCCAATAGTTTAGGAGGAGAATATTATTAACCATTTCCCAAACAAGACCTGGTTTTGACGTCCTTAGTAAAAAAGGCTTGGGAAAACATTGAAACAAAAAAAGAAACTGCTGATAAACAGCAATTTCTCCTTTTGTCTCAGTATTTTCTATGTCATATTTTACAAAAATTCTATCTTTAATTATATCTCTTTTGAAATTTTTGGCAGTTTTTGAAGTGGGTCGCCCTACAATTTTGTCGTTTGGGAAATGGTTATAGAAACTGTGAACTGACGAGCAGACGGACGGATTGACGACGGACAAAAGCGACCCCAATAGCACACATTGAGCACGTGCTCAGGTGAGCTAATAAAGTAATGTAGACTAGGGTTTGTATACTATAAAACTATTCTGATATTTTGGTGAAATCTGAACACCGTAGAATTATTCATTCAATCAAATACTAGTTTTAAACATTTTAATGTGCAAGTGAAAAGAAGGAGAAAACTGACCTGGAGCCTTCGTCCTAGTACTCAGCATAATGACTGGTTTTATTTGTCGCACATATGGGACAGCCAGTTAACATCACTCACTCAGGGTGGTGTTAATCCCCAGTAATCTAGTCATTATCCAGAGGGAGATCTTAGTACTAGGACGAAAGCTCAAGGTTCGTTTTACCTTTATTTTATGTAAAATATTAAAAACGGGTTTAAAACTAATACATTCGACCATTCTTTTTTCGGGGCAAACGGAGAATTTATTCGTCTTTTTCTGGAAATTGCAAAGCTTTATTGCAAAATCAAAACACTTTACTTACAAACCGATAACGACATCTAAAAGGCTAAATTGTCCCTCAATCCCCTTGCAACATCCCATTTCCCCCGACAAAAAAAGAAACTATAGAATCAACGTCACATTTTCGGGTCTGATTTTATTGTATATGTATACCGTATATTTCTACCAATATTTATAAACAAAATCGTTCTAGCCTTGAAGCAATGAAATCTAGAATACTACAATAATGGTGATGGGACTCATCCATACAATAACGCTCAATGTGCTCATATATCAAAGTAGAAATGGTCACTTTTCAACAAAAAGCTCGTAACTGCAGCTTGTCTCAAGCTGCAGTTACGCGATTTTCGTTGAAAAGCAGCGAAATGCTGTGAACTGATCAATATGAACGCGTTTTTATCACAATTCTCTATCAAAAGCTATGGAAGCTGGCATTTAGGTCATTGTTAGATTTTCGAGATACTGGCGTATCCAATAGACAGAAAATGCATCATTACTCTGAATTTCATATTCAACCAATCCACACATTGTCGCTTTTTTACGCCTTCACAGAAAGAAAACATTATGGAAAATGAAGAAATTGCTTTGGCGTAGTGATCTCTTCATTTTTTTTTTACATTTTATAAGCGAATTATTAAATCATTTTATAACTTTTTTTCTATTTTTATAGTGCTGTATGCATCTGCTTCCTTTTTGGAGCAGTCTACATTTTTTTCCGTTTGGGAAAGGGTTTATTCCATTAGCATATTAGATCATTAATTGTTCAGAAGGGGCACACATGTGTATTTTACGTTGAGAGTGCACCCTCTTTACATTATTACCATAAGACATTCCCCAAATAAGCTCTTACAGGCCCGTAGGAACAGGGACAGGGGCTACTTCCCCCCAAAGTTGGCCAAAATGCCAAATTTACTTTATTTTACACTGAAAATCTAAGGAAAGTCCAATTTACCGACCCCCCCCCAAATATTCAGTCAAAGGGGCTTGAGCCCACCAAATATGAAATTGCTTCATACGGGCCTGTCTTACATGACTGTATTACAAAATGTATGACATTCCCGAAAGAAGAATCTTTTGGAAATCAATAAGATAAGAAAAAATCCTGCAGACAAACTAAACCAACAGACAGATAAATTAAGGTCTTCTTTTCGCCTGAATCTTTTCTTTTCCTTGAAATAGTAAAAACATCTCCTTTTAGGACATATTTATTTATAATTTTGAGCATCATCTTTAGTTGATCATTTTGGAAAGAACAAAATAACCAGTTCCTAATTGGCACATTTTTCCCTTTTGTTTTGTTTTGTTTTTGTTTTTAATGCAATAGAGTTTCACAGTCATCTTTGAAGTCGCTTATTTAGCATTGAAAACACAAAAAATAATGTAATACCCTTTTCCAAACAAGACCTGGTATATTGACGTCTCTGATAGAAAAGACTTGGGACAAAATTAAAACAAAAGAAGAAACTGCTGATAACCAGCAGTTTCTCCTTTTGTCTCAATACATTTTATCCCATATTTTACACACATTCTATCTTTTATAACTTCCGTTTTGTCATTTATGGCAGGTTTTGAAGTGGATCACCATAAAATTTGACGTTTGGTAACGGGTTAAACACGAATTCGTTGTAAATAGATGGCTGCTTATCACGAAAAATGACGATTATAGTGTCTCCTTATTTAAATTTGTTACGAATTTTAGGTCAATGTCACTTTCAAATGCTCGTTTACTGGTATCATAAGTGTCTCATTTACCACGATAGATATAGATCTTTTTTCTTAATATTTGTGAATAAAAGAGATTCAATGACGTCAAAAACACTGAAGTACATTATATTTTTAAAAAAATCTTAAAGGGTCCCAATCATGGTATTTTAAGCCTCAGAAGAGGGTAGTGCCAGTCAGAGCAAGCATTAATTCGAGGCGCAATGCATTATCCTGGGACGAAAAGGAATTGTGCCACAGGTATCGAAATATATCGTCGCTTTTTAACAAAATCTTCGTAACTGTAGCTTGTTATAAGCTGCAGATACGAAGTTTTTTGTTAAAATCAGCGATAAATATTCTGTGGAGAACCATATTCTCGTGATTGTCAAAAAAAACAACAACAAAAAAAACGGTTAGATCACTAGGATATTGATATGCACTAGACGGTATACGGTAACTGGCGCCTTTTTATACGCCCGAAGGGTCGTATTATGTTATCGCGTGCATCGTCTGTCTGTCTGTCCGTCTGTCCGTCTGTCTGTCCGTCTGTCCGTCTGTCCGTTAGCAAATTCGTGTCCACTCCATAACTTTCAAACTATAAGGCCTATGGTCTTGAAACTTCACAGGTGTATAGATCTCATAGCTAGGGTGTGCAGAGCGCAAGAACCACAACTCTACCACTTGTAATTTTTGAGTTATTGCCCTTTGTTTGATTCAGTTAGCAAATTCGTGTCCGGTCCATAACTTTGAAACTATAAGGCCTATGGTCTTGAAACTTCACAGGTGTATAGATCTCATAACTAGGATGTGCAGAGCGCAAGAACCACAACTCTACCATTTGTAACTTTTGAGTTATTGCCCTTTGTTTGATTTTGTTTGATTCAGTAAGCAAATTCGTGTCCGGTCCATAACTTTAAAACTATAAGGCCTATGGTCTTGAAACTTCACAGGTGTATAGATCTCATAGCTAGAATGTGCAGAGCGCAATAACCCTAACTCTACCATAATTTTTGACTTATTGCCCTTTGTTTCAATCAGTTTGCAAATTCGTGTCCGGTCCATAACTTTCAAAATACAAGGCATACATTGTTCAAACTTTACATGTGTGTAGAACTCATAGCTAGGGTGTTTGATTACATTATCTCAATCTGATTAAATTTGTGAATATTTTAGTAGTACTCGGGTACTTGCAACACTTAGTGAATATTTTAGTAGTCGGTGAATTTTGTTTTATCGGATACTTGCAAAAAAAAGCAAGGTATCAACAAATAGCACACACCCATTTATTTCTGAGCTTCGGGCGTATAATGCCACGCCCAGCGTTGCTCTTGTTATAAGTTTAGTTTCGGTATTCTTAACGAGGAACCAAATAAATAAAAAAAATCCACATTCAAAATTTGGCCATTTCATTTATTTGCTATTTTTAGAATAAGGGCTTAATTTGGAAAGAATTATAATCTGCAGAAAAAGTATAAACATTTCATTTCTTGACTTTCTATTGTGTAATGGGTTACATTGTATTTGTATAGGATTCGTTAAATGACCTGGCAAAACATCTCTAGCAATTACATTGTAGCTAGGTATGCTTTGCAAGGTCATTTATCGTGTTCTATAACAGGGTATATTTAATTGTTTGAATATGGTTCTCTGTGGAGAAATAATGCAAGTTAGGTAATTTATGACAAAACTTATTAAATGGATCAAATGCTGCAAAAAACAACAGCAACAAAAAATAACAATTCAATATGCTAATGGATTGAGATATCAAATTTCAATTCAAAGGACAGCTTTAGTTGAAATTTTACCCCGGTATCTTAGAAATCTATCATTAATAAAATGCAGCTTTGAGATCTGTGATAAAAACGCATTTATATTGAATGTTTCTGGTTTGAAATATGAGCAAATGGAATGTTATTGTATTGTGTGGATGGGTCCCATCAACATTTTTGTAGTATTCCAGATTTCATGGCTTGGGTCGGTTGTTATGTAACACAATTGTGGAATACTTTTTAAGGTACACATGCTGTCAAGATGCAATAAGGCCCGTTCCAACAATTACGTCATTAAGGAATTGTTCATTTTCAAGGCGTTGCAGAAGATAAAAAGAATGCGACTTAACACAAGAATTAAGAACGTTTCAACATGGAAATTACTTGCATTTAGATGACAAAAGATGCATTTTGATTACCAGCATTATTTTCCTACTTCTATGTCAATAATTTGCAAAACCTTTGATATTGAGATGTTATTTTAAGAGCTGCATTGTAGTTTTGGAAAGGGCAATGAGCAAATAACGGTGCATTATTCTCATAGAATTAGATACCAACGTTAGAGATATTTCATTCGATACGCCGGTATCTTGAAATTCAGTTTACAAGGCTTTATGGGCTAAATTGAGGCACTGGCATTAGTTACGAAAATACTTACGTCAACTATTTTTGATCGTAAAGTTACGCAAAAACTTAAGAAATTCTTAGCTGTGAACATATTTAGTAAAACGCACTTACGCAAAAATTTGAACTTACGTTCAAATCTACGAAAAAAATGAACGTAAGTTCGTTGATAAAACGGGGCCCAGGGTTCTTTTTTTTTGCGTAAGTGCGTTTTACTAAATATGTTCGCAGCTAAGAATTTCCTAATTTTTTGCGTAACTTTACGATCAAAAATAGTTGACGTAAGTATTTTCGTAACTCATGCCAGTGCCTAAATTCACCTTATAAAGCCTTGTAAACTAAAGAATTACCGAAAAAATCAAAATATATATCAAAAGAAAGGCTGAAATTCAAAACTCTACGGAAAATGCATGTTAATTGCATTGTTTTTTTCTCATTTTGTTTTGTGTTACTATTTATAGAATAGAAAACAACAACATGACAGCTAGTACATGTATTTTCACGTTTTCCCGATTCTAATGGACACCTTCAAAGGTATATAATACGTTTGGAACCGTTTGAATGTTCAGCACAATAATATTTCAGCAATTCACCTTTAAATATCCAATTTCTGTGATTTTCAATAATAGAATTACCTTTATCAATGCTCAAAATCACACTTGAAACTGGTACACAACTAGTATTTTTTATATTTAAAGTTACGCAAAAACTTACGCAAATCTTAGTAAAACAGGCCCCAGGGGCCCGTTTTACTAACAAACTTACGAACATTTTTGAAACAACAACACATTTGATTGGCCGAATAATTACTGGGCCGCGTTTTACTAACAAAGATTTTTGCAAAAACCTTGTAACAACACATCTGATTGAAAGAGAAATCATAACAGTAATTATTCGGCCAATCAAATGTGTTGTTGTTTCAAAAATGTTCGTAAGTTCGTTAGTAAAACGCGGCCCAGGTGTCTAACGTTTGCTTCCCTGTTTCTGCACGAAGGTTTGACTGTCTACTTTGGCGTATCTCTTTAACGAAATTGCGCTAATTTATCTGCGCATTTCATAGGAGCTTTCGTATTGAACGCAGTTCGATGTTTTACTATCCCATATTATTCATATCAGATGCGTCGGCTTTTGAAAAGTTATCTAGTGTTAGATTTCGATATCTAAACTACACTTTAACATAATACCCCCTTCAAACCTAATCCCAAACAGTGGCGCCTTTTGGTGCCCAACACGATAATGACTTTGGAAAACAGTGTGGGATATTAAAAAATTGCTTGTGACGAGCATTTATTTATTTCCCACAATGTTTTCTACTTTAAAAACGCACAAAAAATAACAAAAAAATAACAGTCTGTGCACTTAAAATTGTCGTCTGCGTCATCTTTGAATTTGGGACACCGTAAACTTTTGCCGTCTGGTAATGGGTAAACGAATAAAGATGGAGTCTGCTGCGAGGGAGCCAAAAAATGATATTTCACTGAGCCAAGTTGATGATGAAAAGAAAACAAAACAAGATTGGTTTTCGTGTCCTCATTCTCCAAGATTAACGAGATATAGCACATCTAACTATTGTAATGATTTTGTGTGCCAATTTGACGAATAGCTTATTTTTGTTTCTATTGTAATAACAATATTTTCTGCAAATTTGCCAAGCAACCGTTTCGGAAAGAATTGATATTAGACAGAAGACCAATTGAGGCAACTTTGTTTTCGTATTTTCTATCAATGCTTTCCAGAGTCGTGCCTAGCTATATAGGAGACATCAAAACCAAGGGTCGTTGTAGAATGTTTTATCAAATACAACACATCGACGCTGTTGACTGCGCTAAAGATAAATAACTTAGAAAGCATTGTGAAAAACGAAGAAATCGCTGGTCACAAGCAATATTGCATTTCCCACAACGTCTTGGACCCCGAAAAGACCCAACAAAATATTCAATTCCATACACTTGCAATTGTCGTCTGAATCAAATATGAATTTGGAACAACCCACAATTTTGTCGTTTGGTAATTGGACAATGATATCGGATAGAATCCAGACATTCGTAGACAATGTTTATCTGAGAGATTATTCCTCGTTAACAAAATACAAGGAGACGTTATAATTGTAATGTTTCGTGATTATTACACATTCGTCTACAAATAACCTACAATTACGTGTTCTTTCTCGTTTTGAAACAGATACACGAAAAGGAGCCGTGTACAACGTATCCAAATATACTAAATAAAGATTAATTCAAGATAAGAGGACTACCATGGTCCTCAATCGCTCACCTGAACCAAGACGACAAGAGTGACAATGGCATTTTTGTCGAACTCAAAGGCATATAGCTAAGGACTATCTGTTCCGAAACAATTTACTAACAAATTTGTTCAAATCGATCCTGTAAAGTTGGTAAAAACATATCTTTTATTAACAGTTATTTAATAATTTTGCGAAGTGGTAAAAGCCCCAACCCTGTCACGTCCATATATTTTTTAAAAGAATCGAAAATTCAAGAATAAATGTCACTCGTGTAACTTCCCTGTCAAGTTGGATTCAGATGGTTGATTTATAAAGAGCTTTTATGATCTCTCTAAGTCAGATAAGCTTTGTCCTGTTACGCCTGTTATATTTGTGACAAATCAAAAAGTTGCGGATGAATCATAATAAGAGTCACTAAATGAACACTCCTGTCAAGCTTGGTTCAATTTGGCCCAATTGTTGATCTTTGATAAGTTTTCTTATGATTTGCCCATGAAGGCCCGCCCTGTCACACCCACGTTTTTGACATATCAAACATTTGCGAACAAATTGTAAAAAGAGCCACTCAATAAATATTCTGCCAAGTTTGGTCAAAATTTACACAATAGTTTAGGAGGAGAAGATTATTAACCCTTTCCCAAACAAGACCTGGTTTTGACGTCCCTAGTAGAAAAGGATTGGGAAAAAACATTGAAACAAAAGAAGAAACTGCTGATAAACAGCAGTTTCTCCTTTTGTCTCAATACTTTCTATGCCATATTTTACAAAAGTTCTATCTTTAACTATATCTCTTTTGATATTTGTGGCAGTTTTTGAAGTGGGTCGCCCTACAATTTTGTCGTTTGGGAAATGGTTTAAGAAACTGTGAACTGACGAGCAGACGGACGGATTGACGACGGACAAAACGACCCCAATAGCACACATTGAGCACGTGCTCAGGTGAGCTAATCAGGTAATGTAGGCTAGGGTTTGTATACAATAAAACTATTCTGATATTTTGGTGAAATCTGAACACCGTGGAATTAATTCACGCCATTAAATACTAGAGTTTTAAACATTTTAATGTGCAAGTGAAAAGAAAGAGAAAACTGACCTGGAGCCTTCGTCCTAGTACTTAGGACTTCATCAGCATAATGACTGGCTCGATTTGTCGCACATATGGGACAGCCAGTTAACATCACTCACCCAGAGTGCTGTTAATCCCCATTAATCCAGTCATTGTGTTGATGTAGTCCTTAGTTCGAGGATGAAAGCTCAAGGTTAGTTTTCCCTTTATTTTGTGTAAGATATTAAAAAAGTTTAAAACTAACATTCATCTTTTATTTTTTAGGGCAAACGGAGAATTTATTCGTCTTTTTCTGGAGATTGCAAAGCTTTATTGCAAAATCAAAACACTTCATCTAAAAGGCTAAATTGTCCCTCAATCCCCCAGCAACATCCCCTTTCCCCGACAAAAAAGAAACTATAAAACCAACGTCATATTTTCGGGTCTGATTTTATTGTATATGACTGTATACCGTTCATTTCTACCAATATTTATATACAAACCCGTTCTAGCTTTGGAGCAATGAAATCTACAATACTACAATAATGTTGACGGGACTCATCCATACAATACAATAACGCTCAATGTGCTCATATATCAAAGTAGAAATCGTCGCTTTTCAACAAAAACCTCGTAACTGCAGCTTGTTATAAGCTGCAGTTACGCGATTTTCGTTGAAAGCCAGCGAAATGTTGTGAACTGATCAATAGAAACGCGTTTTTATCACAATTCTCTATCAAAAGCTATGGAAGCTGACATTTAGGTTATGGTTCGATTTTCGAGATAGTGGGGTATCCAATAGACAGAAAACGCATCATTACTCTGAATTTGATATTTACCCATTCACATATTGTCGCTTTTTTACGCCTTCACAGAAAATGGTAGAAGAAAACACTATGGAAAATTGAAAAAAAAATGCTTGAGCAAGCTACTTCTTTTTTTTACAAAATATTAGAATAGTATTGTATGATTATACTATTAGTAAGTAGTTGTGTGATTCTGCTTTCATTTTGGAACTCTTAATGACTTTGTCGTTTTAGAAAGGGTTAATTCCATTAGTTACTGGATCATTTATTGTACAGAAGAGGCACAAATGTGTATTTTACGTTGCGAGTGAATGTTACTGTGCACCCTCTTAACATTATAACTATAAGACATTCCCCAAATAAGCTTGTACATGTTCGTAGGAACAGACCCCCCCCCCCCTCCGATCCCCCCCCCAAAAAAAAAATAAATAAATAAATAAAGTTGGCCAAAATGCCAAATTTACTTTATTTTACACTGAAAATCTAAGGAAAGTCCAATTAAGCCCCCAAATATTCAGTCAAAGGATCTTGAGCCCAAGCAGTATGAAATTGCTTCCTACGGGCCTGTCTTACATGACTGTATTACAAAATGCATGACATTCCCGAAAGAGGAATCTTTTGGAAATCAATAAAATAAGGGGAAAAAATCCTGCATACAAACCAACAGACAGATAAAGGTCTCCTTTTCGCCCGGGTCTTTTCGTTTTGGAAAGAACAAAACAACCAGTTCCTCATTGGCACATTTTTTCCCTTTTTGTTTTGGTTTGTTTTTGTTTTTAATGCAATAGAGTTTCACACTCATTTTTGATGTCGCTGATTCAGCTTTGAAAACACAAAAATGATTTAAACCCTTTTCCAAACAAGACCTTATTTTGACGTCCCTGAAAGAAAAGCCTTGGAAAAACATTGAAACAAAAGAGGAAACTGCTGATAACCAACAGTTTCTCCTTTTGTCTCAATATTTTATATCCCATGTTACACAAATTCTATCGTTAATATCATTCGTTTTGTCATTTGTGGCAATTTTTGAAGTGTGTCTCCTTAAATCTCGCCGCTTGGGAAAGGGTTAAATACGAATTCGTTGAAAATAGATGGCTGCTTATCACGAAAAATGACAATTAGGGTGTCTCCTTTGTAAAATTTGTGACGAATTTTAGGTCAAAGTCGTCTTTCATCTCCAAATTGGAAACACAGCTTTTACAGAAATGTCACTTTCAAAGGCTCGTTTACTGGCATCACAAGTGTCTCATTTACCATGATCACGGTGAATAATCACGTGATACAATATTTTCAGAAAATGTTCAATAATTTTGTAAATACTGGACCGATATAAATTCGGTTTGAAGCAGAGAATGTGGACAGACGTCACGCATTAGATGGACGTGGTTGATTTTTGAAAAATCAACTGATGAAAAGGCTATTGAAGATAAACCAAAATTTTGGTTAATCTTCAATAACTTTTTTATCAGTTTATTCTTTAAAAATCCAACACGTCCAGCTTATTCCTGACATTTTCTCACATTCTCTGCTTCAAACCGAATTCAAATTGGTCAAGTATTAAAAAAGATATTGAAGATTATCGGAAATTCTGAGTCACGTGATTATACACCGTGATGATAGATATCTTTCTTTTTTCTTAATATTCGTGAATAGAAAAGATTCAATGAGGTCCAAGACACTGAGGTTCATTTTATCTTTAAAAAAATCTTAAAGGGTCCAAATCATTGTACTTTTAAAGCTTCAGAAGAAGGTAGTGCTAGTCAGAGCAAGCGTGATTTCGATGCGTACAGCATTATCACGGGACAAAAAGGAATTGTGCCGCAGGTACTGAACTATATCGTCGCTTTTTAACAAAAACTTCGTAACAGCAGCTTGTTATAAGTTGCAGATACGAGTTTTTTTTTGTTGTTGTTGTTAAAATCAGCGATAAATATTCTGTAGAGAACCAGATTATCGTGATCGTCATAAAAAACAAAACAAAACAAAAAATATTATATTAAAAAAACAACAAATCAAAACGGTTAGATCAATAGGATATTGGTGTGCACTAGACGGTCTACGGTAACTAGTGCCTTTTTTAAGTTTGGTTTCGGTATTTTTAACGAGGAACCCAAAATAAATAAGAAAAATCCACATTTAAAATTTGGCCAATTCATATATTTGATTTTTGTATAATCAGGGCTTAATTTTGAAAGGATTATAATCTGCATAAAAAGTATAAACATTTCATTTCTGGGCTATATATTGTGTATAAATAAACCATGACCTCTGGACAGACGAGTCAAACTCAACAGGTAAACCAGGTATGTAAATGTCGTGTTTTTAAGAAGGCGTTTACCGTTAGATGTAAGCACAACACCCCTCTCACGCAAGACAGTCAATAGTTAAAAGTACATTTGAGTCTCAATGTTGATGGTACCACTATAACGGGTTACATTTCATTTGTATAGGATTCGTTAAATGACCTGGCAAAACATCTCTAGCAATTACATTGTAGCTACATGTAGATATGCTTTGCAAGGTCATTTATCGTGATCTATAACAGAGTATATTTTACTGTTTGAATATGGTTCTCTGTGGAGAAATAATGCAAGTTAGGTAGTTTATGATAAAACTTTAGTTTATGACAAAACTTATTTAAATAGATAAAATGCTGCAAAAACAACAGCAACAAAAATAACAATTCAATATGCTAATGGATGGAGGTATCAAAGTCCAATTCAAAGGACAGCTTTAGTTGAAATGTTACCCCAGTATCTTATAAATCTATCATTAATAAAATGCAGCTTTGAGACCTGGGATAAAAACGCATTTATATTGAACGTTTCTGGTTTGAAATATGAGCAAATGGAATGTTATTGTATTGTGTGGGTCCCGTCAACATTTCTGTAGTATTCCAGATTTCATGGCTCGGGTTGGTTGTTATTTAACACAATTATAGAATACATTTTTAAGGAACACATGATGTCAAGGTTAATTAAGTAAGGACCGTTCCCACAATTATGTCATTAAGAACTTGATCATCCTCAAGGCGTTGCAGAAGATAAAACGAATGCGACTAAAAACAAGAATTAAGAAAGTTTCAACATGGAAATTACTTGCATTTAGAGGACAAAAGATGAATTTTATTACCAGCATTTTTTTCCTACTTCTATGTCAATAATTTGCAAAACCTTTGTTATTGAGATCGCATTTTAAGAGCTACATTGTAGTTTTGGAAAGGGCAATGAACAAATAATGGTGCATTATTCTAATAGAATTAAATATCAAAGTCAGAGATATTTCATTCGATACACCGGTATCTTGAAATCTAACAACAACCGAAATGTCAATTTCTATGGTTTTTGAAAGAGAATTGTGATAAAAACGCGTTTTTATTGATCAGTTCACAACATACTCGTATTATTTGTTTGAAATATGAGAACGTTTTGTATTTTGTATGAATCCGTTCATCAGCATTATTGAAGAAATGCAATTTATTCCAGATTTCATTATTTGAATGAGTTTCTACTAAACAAAATCTACAAAACATGCCTAATTCCCAAATATTTTACCATTTTTAACCCTTTCCGAAACAAGACCTGGTTTTGACGCCCCTAACAGAGAAGGCTTGGGAAAACATTGAAACAAAAGAAGGAACTGCTGATAAGCACCAGTTTCTCCTTTTGTCTCAATATTTTCTCTGACATATTTTACACAAATCATTTCTTGTATACCTTCCATTTTGTCATTTGTAACAGTTTATGAATTTAACCACCATAAAATTTCCGCGTTTGGGAAAGGGTTAAACAATGGATGTCCTGGTTTTGCCGTCCTACATGAAAAACCTGACTGTATTACTTTGGACAGAGCCACAGATAAAAGGGGGCAATTGCTTTACGAAACCCAAAACATCATTCAATGTTGCTCATGCCCGATGTTGCGAGTACTCATTTGAATCGTGTCGTCAAGACGATTCAAATAAGTACCCACAAAAAAGGGCTTGCATTTGAAAGAACTACTTCAGTTGGGTTCTATCCCCTCCTATATTTCTTTATAGTTCGACAATCGCAAGTGAACGCTGTTTACATAGTAAATACATGTGAACAGCGGTCCCTCTAGTCTGGCCCAGACCCTAGTATAAAAGGGAAGACCCTTTAAAATGACATTCTAATCTAGAATGCTAGGTTTCTGTTAGCAATAAATACATTGAACTTGTATTAAAGAGACAAGCTTCAATAAGAATGTTACATTAACATTTGCAAATAAAGCAAACAGAAAGGACTGGGATTAGTATACGGTCTCTTCTGTATGTCGAACCAATCGCAACCCTCCAGACTGTTTGCAACCGTTTGCCCTTTGGAACGTGTTTGCAACATGATCTCGAGCATAATACAGTAACCGCTATATTGAACGTGAAAGTAGACGCGCGTAAATGACGTCATCAAAACAAATCAATCTTTTTGCTAACGTTATAATACAAGTGAAATATACTGTCAAAAATCGGCAAATTACATCAATTGTTTTTATTTGATAAAATTCTATCACATTTATGCGGATGCAATCGACTTTTGAACGATGTTTGTTTCAAATAATTTTGTGTCGTAGATTTAAATAGTTGTTCGGTCTGCTTCTGTTGAATCCTCCCATGCCGGCAACTGTAATACGTTCGAGCCGATCTTGAGAAACGATAAGATCCGAGAAAATTCGAATGTATGTCGAACAAGACGTGTCTCACGTCTATTTACAGTGTGATCCCATCAGATGGCAAAGCGGAACTACAGAATGTATAGTTCGACAAATACCGGTACACGCAAATTGCGGTCAATCTTGTTTTGTCTAACTATACATGTTTCACGTCTATTTACAGTGTGATCCCATCAGATGGCGAAGCGGAACTACAGAAGGTATAGTTCGACAAATACCGGTACACGCAAATAGCGGTCACTCTTCTCTTATTTGCATAACTATACATGTTTCACGTCTATTTACAGTGTGATCCCATCAGATAGCGAAGCGGAACTACAGAAGGTATAGTTCGACAAATACCGGTACACGCAAATAGCGGTCACTCTTCTCTTATTTGCATAACTATACATGTTTCACGTCTATTTACAGTGTGAATCCATCAGATGGTGAAGCGGACCTACAGAAGGTATAGTTCGACAAATACCGGTACACGCAAATTGCGGTCACTCTTGTTTGTCTAACTATACATGTTTCACGTCTATTTACAGTGTGATCCCTTCAGATGGCGAAGCGGACCTACAGAAGATCTAGTTCGACAAACGAGGATGACCGCTGTTTATACAGCCTAGTTAAACACGGAAATAGCGGTCACTCTTGTCTATCTTAGCTCGACAAACGGGAGTGACCACAGTTTACATAGTAAATACACGCAAATATCGGTCACTTTTGTCTCTCAAACTCTACCCGTTTCACGTCTATTTACATTGTTATCCCGTAAGATGGGGAAGTGGTACTACATATATAGAGTTCGACATAAAGTACATAAAGTTCGACAAACTGGATGATCACCGTTTACATAGTTAATACACGCAAAGAGAGGTCACTTTTGTCTCTCAAACTATAACTGTTTCACGTCTATTTACAGTGTGATCCCGTCAGATGGGGAAGCGGAACTACAGAATGTATATGTCGACAAACGGGATGGCCGCTGTTTATATAGTACATACATACAAATATCGGTCACTCTTGTCTGTCAAACTATACATGTTTCACGTCTTTTTACAGCGTGATCCCGTCAGATGGTGAAGCGGAACTACAGAAGGTATAGTTCGACAAATACCGGTACACGCAGATAACGTTCACTCTTGTTTGTCTAACTATACATGTTTCACGTCTATTTACAATGTGATCCCATCAGATGGTGAAGCGGAACTATAGAAGGTATAGTTCGACAAATACCGGTACACGCAAATAGTGGTTTCTCTTGTTTGTCTAACTATACATGTTTCACGTCTATTTACAATGTGATCCCGTCAGATGGTGAAGCGGAACTATAGAAGGTATAGTTCGACAAATACCGGTACACGCAAATAGCAGTCACTATTGTCTGTCGAACTATACATGTTTCACGTCTATTTACAGTGTGATCCCATCAGATGGTGAAGCGGAACTATAGAAGGTATAGTTCGACAAATACCGGTACACGCAAATAACGGTCAGTCTTGTCTGTCTATCTATACATGTTTCACCTCTATTTCCAGTGTGGTCCCATAAGATAACGAAGCGGGTCTACAGAAGGTATAGTTCGACAAATACAGAAACACGCAAATAGCGGTCACTGTTGTTTGTCTAACTATACACGTTTCACGTCTATTTACAGCGTGATTCCGTCAGATGGCGAAGCAAAATTAGAGAAGGTAATGTTCGACAAATACCGGTACACGCAAATAGCGGTCACTCTTGTCTGTCTAACTATACATGTTTCTCGTCTATTTACAGTGTGATCCCGTCTGATGGCGAAGCGGAACTATAGAAGGTATAGTTCGACAAATACCGGTACACGCAAATAGTGGCCACTCTTGTATATCTAACTATACATGTTTCACGTCTATTTACAGTGTTTTCCCTTCAGATGGTGAAGCGAAACTACAGAAGGTATAGTTCGACAAATACCGGTACACGCAAATAGCGGTCACTCTTGTCTGTCTAACTATACATGTTTCACGTCTATTTACAGTGTTGTCCCACAGATGATAAAGCGGAACTACAGAAGGTATAGTTCGACAAATACCGGTACACGCAAGTAGCGATCACTGTTGGCTGTCTAACTTTGTATTAGATAGAGGTTATATAGTAGATTCTAGGCGAAATAAACATTCAAATGCGCGCAGCGCATTGCATGTTTATATTATATTTTTAAATTGACCCCGGAATGACCTGCCTCATTTAAATAATCGACTCGACGGTCGCATTTCAAAACAGGTGAATCGGGTTGAGCGCGTCATTATCGCAGTACCTCACCTTTCAATTATGTAAAAATGTTATCCAATAATCCACCTAGCGATATAGCTCAGGAGGTTGCGCGCAGGCTTTGGAATATGAAGGTCGCAGGTTCGAGTCTCAGGTAAAACACTTTTTTTATATATCAAGTTTTTTAACCTTGCCTATATTGGAACCACGAGAATCACGATTTTTTACAACTTTTGAACAATGATATTGGCATGATTGGACAAGTTATTGACTAGGTGTGTAGATAGCTTGCTTTGGTCGACGAACAATGTCTGAAAAAAAGCCACAGGCTCTTGGGTCAAGGGCTAAAGAAATAGTATCGAACGTTTGTAGCTATTTTTTGAAGCAGCAGAAGAGCCTGAGCGACAAACCATCATCAGTCTACATGAACCAGACAGTAGAAGCCACTGGGGTTAGCAAGACAACAGTCTACAAGATAAGGAAGGAGCTGGAAACCAGTGGCACTTTCAAGTCGCCTGAGAGGAGGAAGCGCGGGCCATACAAACCCGTGGACGACTTTGACGTGACGGCCATCAGGAACAAGATACAGGAATTTTATACTGTTAGACGTCAACTTCCAACGCTGCAAAAGTTACACAGAGTTCTCTCAGCAGATATCGAGTTTCCAGGGAGTGTTTCGAGCCTACGAAAGATTATTAGAGAAATGGGGTTTCGTTTTAGAAAGACTACTGACAATAGGAAAGTCCTCGTCGAAAAGCCAGCAGTTGTACGCCAAAGACTTGCATTTTATGAAAAAAAGACGTGAACTAGAGCAAATTGGATACGAGTTTGTTTACGTAGATGAAACGTGGGTGGATACGTCATATACGGCTAAAAAATGCTGGCAGATGGATGACGCGCCAGGCATCATTGCCCCCTTTAACAGAGGCCAGAGACTTATAATCGTGCATGCTGGTTGCAGGAAAGGATTTATACCGGGTGCGTTATTGATATATAAAGCAACGCAATCAACTGGTGATTATCATAGAGAGATGAATGCTGTAAATTTTAGTAAATGGTTGACAGAAAAGCTTCTCCCTAACCTCAACGGACCATCTGCGATCATCCTCGACAACGCCAGCTACCATTCCGTGCAGAGTGAGAAGGCACCTTCGTCCAACACCCGGAAAGCTGATATTCAGGTGATTATAACAAGGCCATCTGACATTGTCATTCACAAATGACCAATTCAGGTAAAATGGTCTTCTTGAGCACAAATTACAACGAAAGTGTTAAACAGCAGCCTCGGATGTAAACAGTAATGAAAGACACAACAGTGCAAACGGCAACTAGTACTTTTTAAAGGTTAATTGTACGCCACGGCGATCCGAATTATTTGTGGTTCACTATAATGCTGTGACGTTAGAATATAAACTAAATTTTCAATAAATGTCAGATGTAATTCTATTAACCCTGACAGCACATGGGATTTGTCCGTCATTGGTCTGACGTCAAATCGACGTTGAAACGTCAGTTTGACGTCAGGCCAACGTCGAACTGACGTCATGCTATCGGGTGTAATATTCTGTTATTGTTTTTTTCAGGCTTGGTTAGAGAAGCATGGGATTACATACAAACCGGAGATGCTGCGACCACAACTGTTGGAGCTTGTGAGGTTGCATAAACCCCCGCCAACATATACCATCGACAAGGTCATCAGAGAAAACGGACATGAAGTGCTACGACTGCCTCCATATCATCCCGAGTTTAATGCTATCGAGATGATATGGAGCCAGTTGAAAGGGATTGTTAGACAAAGAAATATGACTTTTAGGCTGGACGATGTTATGCAAATAACAACAGAAGCATTTGCCGAAATCGGAGCAGAGCAGTGGGAAAAAGTATGTCTTCACGTTGACCGGGTTGTGGAGGACCACAGGAAAAGTGACTTTGTCGCAGACAGCATCATAGACTCGTTTGTGATTGAGTTAACAGACAACAACACTGACGATTCCAGTGATGATGACACATGCGCCACGGATTAACAATTGTTTAGAGTCGTTATTGCATTAAACTTTGCCACACAATGACACCCTTTGAAACATCTAATAGACAAGGACTTGGACAACATTCAGGCAAAAGAAAACATGCTGATGATCAGCATTATCTTCTTTTCCCTTAATATTGTCTTTGAGCTATATTGTTCACAAATCCTAACGCAAACAATATCCAATTTGTTATCTGCAGCAGCTTGGAAATTTGAACCATCTATTTTTTTGCCGTTTGAAGACGATTAATTATTTATTTGAAAATGTATTATTCTAATAAAATAAAAGTAAGAATGAATCAAAAGAAGAAAAAAAAGAAATATAAAACAAAACAAAAGCAAACAGAAGAAAGTCGAAGAAAATGTGTTTTAAAAACTTGCACGGAAACAAAAAATCAACTTAAATGTGCATCAAAACGGGGAAAAGCATATTGGTTAACAGGGGATTCGAACCTGGTATATCGTGGTTTCAAGCATGACGACTCTACCCATTGAGCTAACGGGCCGTCATACTAGAACAGTATTTACGAAGTATTAAATCTTGCAAAGTTATCTTAGAAAATCCCGACATACCTTTTGTAGGATAAACTCATCCAATCAAGTATGCAAATGAACCAGGTCATTCCGCGGTCAATGTAAAAAACCAATACCGTGTAGAATCTACTGTACAGACTCTATCTGACTTAGTGTTCACTAGCGGTTCATTTGAGATTGGGCGTGGTTATGCATAGACGTCACATAAACTAGCCGACAGCCCGTTTTTGCTAAATAGAGCGGCGAAATTTTAAAATATACTGCAATTTCATTGTTCCAAAGAGTAGATCGAACACTACACCTGTTTCACGTTTATTTACAGTGTGATCCCATCAGATGGCGAAGCGGAACTACAGAAGGTATAGTTCGACAAACGAGGATGACTACTGTGTACATAGTTCATACATACAAATGGCGGTCGTCCATGTATGTCTAACTATTCCTGTTTCACGTCTATCTACAGTGTGATCCCGCCAGATGGCGAAGTGGAACTACAGAAGGTATAGTTCGACAAATGGAGATGACCGCTGTTTATATAGTTAAACACGTAAATAGCGATAACCCATGTCTGTCTAACTATACATGTTTCACGTTTATTTACAGTGTGATCCCATCAGATGGCGAAGCGGAACTACAGAAGCTACAGATGGCCGACTATAATGGACGAGTGCGGCCATACAGGTAGGTCATTTTCATTTGTGGAATAGATAAACATTTGACCGAACTGTCACTGATAAATGCTATTTGAGGACAGCATAGACTTAGTCGTTCGGATATCCTCGGATAATGTCGACCAAAGATCGAATCATCGACTCGGATGTGTGTGTATGAAGAAATCTTGAAAAAAATTGGATTTCTTAGCCGGAAGTAGCTACGCTTCATAAAGTAGTTTTCGAGGTCAACCAAAATTAATGCACAACCATGGCAACTTGCGTGACTTGCAGGTTGTAATCATTCTAAAAAGAGAGGACATTGGAACTGCAAACAATGTATTTCAGTATCATTGTCACGTCATTGTTGACATCAGTCACAGACGAACGTTTTGAATTGTTGTTCTATTCTATTCTATTCATAGTCTGAAAGTAGTTCTACGAGATGCATCCAAGGTATGATTCGATAGAGTTGTCCTTGGTGATCCAATTGAGACTTAGTCAGACTGTGTATACACAGGCTGGTCTGGATTCAGGTTGTCCTCAAATGCCATTTAGGCCGTTTTTCCAGATTCTGCCTCAGATATTTTACACTATATGTATTGATGATCGTTGCACATGACATTTTCTTACAAGAACATTAAATTATAGCGCAGCCACTTATATTTCAAGTAATCAGACAAAATATGGTTATTTGATTTGCGTTAAAAATATCAAAATTCGGGGGAGGGGTCGTTATTATATTATATAATCGGAGAAAAATAAGCTATTTTACAACATATCCTTATTTCATCCATTCGAAAATCTTTTGGAATGGATTTATGTTCTACGGAATAGAAAAAGGAAGCAATCAGAGAACTAGTTTAATTGTTTACATCAATCATTGTCTAAGTATTTACTCAGCTATGAAATTTATTAGGTTGTTTTCTCCTTTATTGATCATAGTGAATTATTTCTGGAATCTGAAACGGATCCCTTTTGTAAATGGTAAATTTAATCGCTTAAAAGCTGTAGTTACGAGGTTTTTGTTGAAAAGAAGTGATTTCCTGTATAGACAGGAATGGTGAACCACTGCTAGTTATCTTCTCTTGTTTCTTAAGGATAAATACAGAGGGGCGCCGAATACTAACTCGGTCCTTTATCCAGATCACCTTTGTTTTTATCCTTAGTTTCTATAGGGAAGTTGTCATTTAATTTTGAATAATGTAGTGTGCGTATAGATTAAAATCCCTTTCCACCACAATTCTCATAATGAGAAAGAGTTTTAAAATTCAAATACCGTGTCAACATAACCATAGATCTTGAGTATGCTTATAGCACATGATAAATGACCTGGCATAGCAGCTCTAGCTGATGGCGTGAGATGCTCTGGCAGGTCATTTATTGTGACTTACACACGTATTAATTGCCAATTAAGGAATCACTTGATATGTACATGTATCTAATGCTTTTTTTGTATGACCTCGGCCAGTATCCATTCTGACATTTCATTCTGACATTTGAAAAAGTTATTTGCCTCCCACCAATGGGTGTGCATCATCTATGTGAGAGAGCAGTTTGAGGCTCTTATTGGATGTTGTGGTAGAAGTGGTATAAGAAACGACATGAATCCATGGTTAGGTGCTCCAGTCACCGAGATATGACCATAGCAGTTGAAAACGGCCTTATACTCCAAACAACAAATTAATTCATGGTATTCTTTTTTTTTGCCATTTTGTCCGTGCCACGACACATGATCGTTACATTAGGAATCGTGTCTTCGATTATCTATAACCGTCGAACTTTACAACTTTACATCGCGTGCACAAAATTCATTTACTTGTTTTACACGTTATATTCACTAACGTCGATTAACCAAGTCTCTTCTTACCCTTTTAGTTGCTGAACTGTGTTTTCAGTTTTTTAGACCAAAGACAATCAATGATTAAATGATGGGAATGTTCTTGGCGTATCTTGATAAGTGTGCATGCATATTTTCATTCTCCAAGTAAAGTGGACGTTCGTTGCTCTCCACATATCATTTCTGCAAGGAGCTACACGTAGCTCGGCTAGATGAAATGTACCACGAATTGTGGTCTACCGAAGAATAACGTCTTTAGTTCCTTTGTAACTGTTTCATTTCTTGTATTATACATTAGAGAAGGAAAATATTATTCTCTTTGCATCAGAAGTGCTCTCAAATTTAAGCATTGGTCGAACTAAAATGGGACTATTTTCATATTAATCTTCCTAGTTAAAATGGGACTATTTTCATATTCTTCCGCTCCCATGACAGAGACGAAATGAAAGAGCCTCTGTGAAATAGAGTGGTGTATATTACTGACCAGAAGTCGAAATATTTCACTTTTCGTTCAGTTTATCAAACAGAATTACCTTTACACGAAGTTTCGTTGATTTAGAACCCTTATCAAAAAGGCAATTTGAAGATGGGTTCCCGGAAATAAAGTAGACATAGTAGAGCGATCAATTTCAAGATATTAATATTTATGTTGTTCAGGCCCGTAGGAAAGGGGGGCTAGGGGGCTAAGCCCACATACTTGGCAAAAAAATACCCAATTTCCTTATTTTACACTGAAAAGTAAGGGAAAATCCAATATACCCCCTCCCATATTCAGACACCCGGGCTTCACCCAACCCAATATGAAATTGCTTCCTACAGGCCTGCTGATTCAAGGCAGTTTCGAATTTGCTTAAATTGACTTCCATTACATTTAAGCTATTTCCAAATTGCTTATTGTAAAGTTTGCGCACGATATAAGTTTACATCTACGTTATCAATAGCTTACATGTTAGTTTCAAAGACTTCAAAAATCTTTTTTCTCTATTCGTTCAAACTCATTTAGTTTTAACACAGTTATTACAACAAGAAACATGGTTCTTCCATACATACAGAAATCTAGTGGACAGGGTTTCCGTAGTTGAAATTATTTTACTCTTGATTTGTTATCTGCAAGACTTACATTTGAAACGATTGGAGAAGGTGCTTCTTGGAAAATGTTAACCCTTTGAATTATTGAATATATTTAAAACGCAAACGGCAAAATTCTAAGGAGTTCCAACTTAAAAGATGCTAACGCTGACAAAATCGATGATGATAATGATATGATTTGCAGACAATAATACACAGAAAATATTTAGACAAAAGGAGAAAATGTTGATTATCAATATTTTCCTAAGCCTTTTCCTATATGAACGTCAAAAAATCTTCTTTGGTAAAGTGTTTAATGTACCTAATTGTATCCAAATATTGTCTATAAAATTTCTCTGCAATTTTGGAACCCATTAAAGCTCGTGAAACTTTCAAAACACATTATCAAGTAAAATCGTTGTATCTTACGATGATTGCGAATTTGGTAATGTTAGAGCTTATAATTATACTTAACATTTCACCTAATGAGCTCCAAATGCAATAACAAATAATTTAGGGTTCCTACGCATTCTTTACAAAATAAAGATCTCGCTATTTACTATAGAAACTCTGCCAGATCATTCATCGTGAGCTATACTATTTTTTAAAAGAAAATACAACTCAAAATCTATAGCAGGTGTTTCATGCACAAAGTACATGTATGTATGGCCGGATCTTAATCATATTATGCTTGGGAAGGGGTTTACCATTTCTTGTTACATACAGTAGATAAAGTGTATAAAACCGTCTGGCAAAGTGCAATAAAGTGTATTTAATGTAATCCCGTATGTCATGCTCCGTCGTATATCTTCGCCCATTTCCGGAATATTTCGTTATTTAAAGCTACAGGCTCTAATGATATTTTACGATTACAAACTTATTTCACCTTTAGAAAATCTAGAAATTAAACTTTTTTGACGTTCTTTAGACTGAAAAAAAGATGAACATGTTAATAATCCATTTGTCTCGATTATTTCAGTGTAATAGTGTACTCAAACCCTAGCTTAGTGTTCGATCTACTTTATGGACCAATTGCAGTATATTTCAAAATTTCGCCAGCAAGTTTATGTGACATCTATACATAGCCACGCCCACTCTCTAATGGACCGCTAGCGAACGCTAAGTCAGATAGAGTCGGTATAGAAGATTCTACGCGATATAAACATTCAATAGGCTGTGCATATTTGAATATTCATTTCGCGTAGACACTTCTTTACAACCTCTATCTAATACTTAGTACGACCTTATTTTGTCGATTGTAGTCGTTTTAAAACTAAAATTAGATCATCACATTAAACCTACAAAATGTCGGCCAATTTAGAGGAAGGTGCAACCGACAAAACGAAATTGTCTGTTGTGTTTGATCAATGCCCACAATATGCAAATTGTCCCTTTTCGTCTGAGTTGTCTCAGTTATTTTATTGAGGCAATGCATAGAGGAATATCGACAAATAAAACAATTTGTATGGCATGCGACTGAAGTTTCTAAACAGATTATATTACCAGAGTAATTTGGAATAAAACATCCTTTAATCTTTATTAAACACAATAAAACGAATGTAATGGATAGTTTGATCTTTAGCTCGTCTTTTAGAGACGTAAAAAATAGATATTCGTATAAAAACAGTACATTTGTATGTCTGCAGTCATACAAAAATGGATCTTCTTATTAATAGATACGTCATAGGCTCATAGATTTCGTTCCCTCATGTTAGCGTTTGTGTGTGTGTCATTCTGGTGCCCGTCGTCAACATTTACTTTGTGTGTACTCTGGATTCCACATTTTCACAGGCGGCAATCACGTGACTTTGTTATGATATGCTTTCCTAACTTATGTAAACATAAACACTCGGCAAGTGTACACATTTTTCTCATTTTCTAAGTCAAATACTTTAAAACTCTCTGTATTGAGATACGTACCGTTCGATACGTCGTACTCTTCGATTTATTCTGATAGCAAGATATTCCCCGAAATCCCTATCACAGCTGAGAACATTCGTGCAAAGTGCAAACATTTTTTAAGAAAATTTATCACGGCATTCAAAAATACTTTGCACGAATGTTCTCAGCTCGAAATTCTCCCATACTTATAGAAATTAAGTGGCTAGTATTTACGTCGTTAAAGTTATTTTAACTTGATTTGTAATCTGCAAGACTTAAATTTGGTTATTTGGAAAAGTTGCTTCTTTAAAAAATGTTTACCCTATGAATTATTGAGTAAGTTTAAAACTCAAACGGCACAATTTTAAAGAGTTCCAACTTAATAGATGCTAACGCTGACAAAATCGATGGTAATGGTAGGATTTGCAGAAAATCAAACACAGAAAATATTTAGACAAAAGGAGAAAATGCTGATTTTCACTATTTTCCTAAGCCTTTTCCTATATGAAGGTCAGCCAGGTCTTTTTAGGAAAGTGTTTAATGTACCAAATTTTATCCAAATATTGTCTATAATATTTCTCTGTAATTTTGGAACCCATTAAATGTCTTGAAACTTTCAAAACATATTATCAAATAAAAGCATTGTATTTTACGTTAATTGCGAATTTGGTAATTTTGCCGTTTATAATTATACTTAACATTTTCACCTAATGAGCTCCAAAATGCAATAACACACAATTTAGGGTTCCTACGCATTCCTTACAAAATATAGGTCTCGATTAACGACCTGACAGAGCTTTTCTAGCTATAAGCTAGAGATGTTCTGACAGGTCATTCATCGTGAGCTATTTAAATTAAAATACAACTCGGAAATGAAATGCCTCATATATGCAGACGTCCTGTGTACATATAATGTAACTATGAATTCATCCGTACAAGGGACGCTACCAAAACCAGGGTCAAGCTTCGTCAAATTATTCTGGATGTCTTTTTTCCTTACAAATGACCAAAAGACGGTTTATGACAAATGGTATTTTCCAAGTCTTTTAAATGCAACTATTGTCATAACCTCCGTTGTCTCGTTAGACTTTGGTAGAGCAGAATATCCTTTACTATTAAACAAAAATCTCGTAACTGCTGCTTGTTTTTATGCTTTGGTAGAACAGAAGATCCTTTACTATTAAACAAAAATCTCGTAACTGCTGCTTGTTTTTATGCTACAGTTACGAGGTCTTTGTTGAAAAGCAGCGATATGTCATACATTATTTCATGAGACGTATCCCAAGTCTTTTTAGGAAAGGGTTAACCAGCTATTGTAACATAACGTGCTATTTGGATAAGTGTATAAAACCGTCTTGCAAAGTGCAATAAAGTGTATTTAATGTAATACCGTACGTCATGCTTCCTCGTATATCTTCGCCCATTTCCGGAATCTGTCGTAATTCAAAGCTTCTATCTGTAATGATATTTTACGATTTAAAACTAATTTCACCTTTAGAAAATCTAGAAATTAAACTTTTTTGACGTTCTTTAGACAGATAATGTAATAGTGTACACAAACCCTTGCTTAGCGTTCGACCTACTTTATGGACCAATTGCAGTATATCTTAAAATTTCGGCACAATGTTTCGCATAAACGGGCTGCCGACAAGTTTATGTGACGTCAATACATAGCCACGCGCAGTCTCCAATGAACCGCTAGCAAACACTAAGTCAGAAAGAGTCTGTTTATTTTACATAGAATCTGCTAAACAGCCTGTATCTAATACTTAATACGACCTTATTTTGTCAACTGTAGTCGTTTTAAAACTAAAAGTAGATTATCACATTAAACCTACACAATGTTGGCCAATCAATTAGAGGAAGATGCAACCGACTAAACGAAATTGTCTTTTGTGTTTGTTCAATGCCCACAATATGCAAATTGTCCCTTTGTCGTCTGAGTTGTCTCAGATATTTTATTGATGCAATGTATTGAGGAATATCGACAAATAAAACAATTTGTATAGTGTGCGACTGAAGTTTCTAAACAGATTATATTACCAGAGTAATTTGGAAAAAAAACATCCTTTAATCTTTATTAAACACAATAAAACGAATATAATGGATAGTTTGATCCTTAGCTCTTCTTTAGAGACAAAAAGATAGATTTTCGTATAAAAACAGTACATTTGTATGTCCTCAGTCATACGAAAATGGATCTTCTTATTAGATACGTCATAGGCTCATAGACTCCGTTCCATCATGATAGCGTGTGTGTGTGTCACCCTGGTGTCCGTCGTCAACATTTACCTAGTGTGTACACTGGATACCACATTCTTACATGCAGCAATCACGTGACTTTGATATGATATGCTTTCCTAACTTATGTAAACAAAAACACTCAGCAAGTGTACACATTTTTTCTCAAATTTTAAGTCAAATACTTAAAAACTCTCAGTATTAGGATACGTACCGTTCGATACGTCGTACTCTCTGGCTTATTCTGATTGCAAGATATTCCCCGAAATCCCAATCACGGCTGAGAACATTCGTGCAAAGTTCAAATATTTTAAGAACATTTATCACGGCATTCAGAAATACTTTGCACAAATGTTCTCAGCTCGTAATTCTTCCATGCTTATAGAAATCAAGTGGCTAGTGTTTACGTCGTTAAAGTTATTATGCCCCCTTTCGAAGAAAATGGGGGTATATTGTTTTGCAAGTGTCGGTCGGTCGGTAGGTCGGTCGGTCGGTCGGATGGTCGGTCGGTCGGTAGGTCGGTCGGTCCGTCGGTCTGTCCGTAGACCAAACCTTGTCCGGAGCATAACTCGAAAAGTATTAAAGGTAGAATCATGAAACTTCATAGCTGGATAGATCTCATTATGGAGAGGTGCAGTGCATAAGAATTGTAACTCTGCCGATCAAATTTTTTGAGTTATTGCCCTTTGTTGATTTTATAACTTGATTCTTGTCCGGAGCATAACTCAAAAAGTATGTAAGGTACAATCATGAAACTTTACAGGTGGATAGATCTCATTATGGAGAGGTGCAGTGCACAAGAACCGTAACTCTGCTGATGAATTTTTTTGAGTTATTGCCCTTTGTTGATTTTCAAACTTGATTCTTGTCCGGAGCATAACTCAAAATTATGTAAGGTAGAATCATGAAACTTTACAGGTGGATAGATCTCATTATGGAGAGGTGCAGTGCACAAGAACCGTAACTCTGCCGATCAAATTTTGTGAGTTATTGCCCTTTGTTGATTTTATAACTTGATTCTTGTCCGGAGCACAACTCAAAAAATATGTAAGGTAGAATCATGAAACTTTACAGGTGAATAGATTTCATTATGGAGAGGTGCAGTGCACAAGAACCGTAACTCTGCCAATCAATTTCTTGGAGTTATTGCCCTTTGTTGATTTTTACACTTTATTCTTAACCTTGCCTATATCTCGTGTCCTTTTACACATACAGCTTTGATATCTCACACATAGATACCTCCTATCAACATCGTTCACATTTAACCATGACCTTGAACCTTGTGACCTTGACCTTGGAGTTTGACCTACTTTTAAAAAAAATTAAACCCGGCATATATCTAATGACCTTTTACAAATACAGCATTGATATTTCACACATGGACACATCTTACCAAGACCTTTCACAATTGACCATGACCTTGGACTTTTTGACCTTGACCTTGGAGTTTGACCTACTTTTAAAAAACTTTAACCTGGCCGATATATCACGTCCATTTACACATACAGCCTTGATATTTGACACATGGAAACCTCCGACCTAGACCTATCACATACGACTATGACCTTGGACCATGTGGCCTTGACCTTGGAGTTTGACCTACTTTTAAAAAAATTAAACTGGGCCTATATCTTATGTGCTATTACACATACAGCCTTGGTATTTCACACATGGACACATCTTACCAAGGCCTTTCACATTTGATCATGACCTTGGACCTTTTGACCTTGACCTCGGACTTTGACCTACTTTAAAAAAAACTTTAACCTAGCCGATATATCATGTCCTTTTACACACACAGCCTTGATATTTGACACATGGACACCTACGACCAAGACTTTTCACATGTGACCATGACCTTGGACCTTGTGACCTTGACCTTGGTGTTTGACCTACTTTAATAATACATTAACTTGGCCTATATTTCATGTCATTTCACATATACAGCCTTGATATTTCACACATGGTCACTTCCAACCAAGATATTTCACTTTTGACCATGACCTTGGACCTTGACCTTGGAGTTTGACCTACTTTTAAAAATCTTAAACTAGGCCTATATCTCATGTCCTGTTACCTATACAGTCTCAATATTTTTACACATGGACACCTCCTACCAAGACCTTTCACATTTGACCATAACCTTGGCCTGTGTGACCTTTACCTTTTATTTTTACATACTTTTAGAAATATTAAACCTAGCCTTTATCTTATGTCCTATTACACCTACAGCCTTGATATTTCACACATAAACACCTCCTACCAAGACCTTTCACATTTGACCATGACCTTGAATAATGCAACCTTGACCTTGGAGTTTGACCTACTTTTAAAAAGACTGAAACCAGGCATATATATCATGTCCTTTTACACCTACAGCCTTGATATTTCACACATGGACACCTCCAACCAAGACCTTTCACATTTGACCATGACCTTGACCTTGGCATTTGGCCTGCTTTTAAAAATTTTAACCTGGCCTATGTTTCATTTTACTTTTACATATACAGCTTTGATATTTCACACATAGACACCTCCTACCAAGACCTTTCATATTTGACCATGACCTTGGACCTTGTTAACTTGACCTTGGACTTTGACCTACATCAAATGTAGGCCCTTGAGGGGGCATATATTTTTTACAAACATCTCTTGTTTTAACTTGATTTGTAATCTGCAAGACTCATATTTGGTTATTTGGAAAAGTTGCTTCTTTAAAAATGTTTACCCTATGAATTATTGAGTAACTTTAAAACTCAAACGGAAAATCCTAAGGAGTTCCAACTTAACAGATGCTAACGCTGACAAAATCGATGATAATGGTAGGATTTGCAGAAAATTAAACACAGAAAATATTTAGACAAAAGGAGAAAAATTAATGCTGATGTTCAATATTTTCCTAAGCCTTTTTCTATATGAAGGTCAGCCAGGTCTTTTTAGGAAAGTGTTTAAGGTACCAAATTTTATCCAAATATTGTCTATAATATTTCTTTGTAATTTTGGAACCCATTAAATGTCTTGAAACTTTCAAAACACATTATCAAATAAAAGCATTGTATTTTACGTTAATTGCGAATTTGGTAATTTTGCCGTTTATAATTATACTTAACATTTTCACCTAATGAGCTCCAAAATGCAATAACACACAATTTAGGGTTCCTACGCATTCCTTACAAAATATAGGTCTCGATTAACGACCTGACAGAGCTTTTCCAGCTATAAGCTAGAGATGTTCTGACAGGTCATTCATCGTGAGCTATATAAATTAAAATACAACTCTGAAATGAAATGCCTCATATATGCAGACGTCCTGTGTACATATAATGTAATTATGAATTCATCCGTACAAGGGACGCTACCAAAACTAGGGTCAAGTTTCGTCAAATTATTCTGGATGTCTTTTTTCCTTACAAATGACCAAAAGATGGTTTATGACAAATGGTATTTTCCAAGTCTTTTAAATGCAACTATTGTCATAACCTCCGTTGTTTCGTTAGACTTTGGTAGAACAGAAGATCCTTTAATATTAAACAATAATCTCGTAACTGCTGCTTGTTTTTATGCTACAGTTACGAGGTTTTTGTTGAAAAGCAGCGATATGTCATACATTATTTCATGAGACGTATCCCAAGTCTTTTTAGGAAAGGGTTAACCAGCTATTGTAACATAACGTGCTATTTGGATAAAGTGTATAAAACCGTCTGGCAAAGTGCAATAAAGTGTATTTAATGTAATACCGTACGTCATGCTTCCTCGTATATCTTCGGCCATTTCCGGAATCTGTCGTAATTCAAAGCTTCTATCTGTAATGATATTTTACGGTTTAAAACTTAGTTCACCTTTATAAAATTCAGGAATTGGACTTGTCTTTGTCGTTTCTTCGAGTAAAAGTGTGGGTACGTATACACAGATGGCAATCACGTGACTTTGTTACGATATGCGTTCTTAACTTAGGTAAACAAAACACTCGGTAAGTATATATTTTCTCAAATTTTAAATCAAATACTTAACTCTGAAGTATTGAGATACGTACCATTCGATACGTCATACTCTACGGTTTATTTTGATACCACGATATTCCCTTAAATCCCTGTCGAAACTGGGAACATTTGTGCAAAGTGCAAACATTTCTTAAGAAAATATATCACGACATTCAAAAATACTTTGCACGAATGTTCGCAGCTTTGACAGGTATTTGAGGGAAGATCTTGGTGGTATTAAAATAGACCGGAGAGTACGACGTATCGAACGGCACGTATCTCAATATGGAGTGTTAAGTATTTGATTCCAAATTTGAGAAAAATGTGAACTTGCCGAGTGTTTTTGTTTACAAAAGTTTGGAAACATATCATAACAAAATCACGTGATTTCCGCCTGTGGTATAGAAAAAAGATGAATATGACAATAATCAATTTGTCTCTATTATTTTAGCGTAATATTATACACAAAGTCTATCTTTATACAGCCTCTTGTGTGTCGTATGTAGCCTGTTGCAATCTAAAAAGAGATTATCTCATATAATCTACAAACTATTGCCCAATCTAGAGGAAGATGCAACCGACAAAACGAAATTGTACAACACTGTCTTTGGTATTTGATCAATGCCCACAGTATGCAAATTGTCCCTTTTTCGTCTGAGTTGTCTCAGATATTTTATTGAGGCAATGCATTGAGGAATATCGACAAATAAAACAATTTGTATGGCGTGCGACTGAAGTTTCTAAACAGATAATATTACCAGAGTAATTTGGAATAAAACATCCTTTAATCTTTATTAAACACAATAAAACGAATGTAATGGATAGTTTGATCCTTAGCTCTTCCTTCAGAGACAAAAGTCAAAGAGTCATCCCATACATCTTCTTTTATACATTTTATCTTTTAGTTTTGTTTGAAAGAGCATATTTTCTTATGGAAGTTCTGAAATGTGAAAGTAAACACTATGCGCCGTTTATCAGGAATATTTTTTTCTTAGACTAACCCTTTCCCAAACAAGACCTGGTTTTGACGTCCCTATTAGCAAAAGGCTTGGGAAAACATTGAAACAAAAGAAGAAACTGCTGATAACCAGCAGTTTCTCCTTTTGTCGCAATATTTTCTTTACCATATTTTTCACATATTATATCTTAAATACCTTCCATTTTGTCATTTGTGTCAGTTTTTTAAGTGTGTCACCCTAAAAATTTGCCGTTTTGGAAAGAATAAAATTTGGTAAACTTCAACTCTACTGGTACTCAGCCATATTTATATGTGTGTCGCAGTATATTTCAGGGACGGTAACCAGTCCACCATTAGGATTAATCTAAATGAAATTTGTCGTTTCCGTCTCAATCTTCAAAGCGTTTTTTCTGACTTATCATGAGCAATTGAAAAACCTTATAGCATTAAAAATAAAAATAGCCGACTTTCGCACCATGTCTCGGGATACTCTCTTAAGAACAGTTTACATTCTCTCTTCATTCCATTATGATGGAATGATGTTCTGTTCTCGCGGGGTCATTTCACGTCTAATCTCGGGGCCTTGGCGGGATTTCGGTATCCAATCGTTGGCTATACAC
Organism: Fragum sueziense; assembly: GCA_963680895.1. Classification (NCBI taxonomy): domain Eukaryota; kingdom Metazoa; phylum Mollusca; class Bivalvia; order Cardiida; family Cardiidae; genus Fragum; species Fragum sueziense. The sequence goes on along the minus strand of OY804604.1, from coordinate 20,920,640 downwards.
AACAAAACAATTCAAAAATCTGATACAAACTGTCATCGGCTGACGCTTCCAATTACCGGCTTCAGCAAAAAATAGAAGCGATGTAATGTATACGTAATCAAACAAGATAAAGATTCGATAATTCAAATGTTACCGGCTTCAGCCAATTTTAGAAGCGACGTAATGTATACGTACTGATCATGCAAGATAAAACTGAATGATTTTGATTCGATAATTCAAATGATGTTCTATAATTAGATTATGACGACCAAATAGGCTGTTGGTGTGCCAAAAACGGCTGGGGTCATATTTGATGGTTAATCAATAGACCTCTGCTTTGGAGAGTAGTCTCGGGACGTCTCATTAAGTTAGGATTCGTGCACATGTAACATATACGTCGTTTGGCATAAAATGAAAATAAAATCCTTTCCATTTGGTCGGCAAATATATCGGTATTATTTTCTTTCTTTTTTAACATCCTACATACAAAATAACATGTCAAAACATTTTAAAAACACTGACGGTTCCAGGATAAAGGCTAATTTCGCATCAGGTGCTTTACGCGATACTTCACCGAACATTACATTAAAACGTAAATTTGAGACAATAAACCACATTTTTTACTTTTAACATTAGCTCGTTTCAGTCCTTCCTAAAAAGGAGGATCAAACAAACAATTAATATCTAGCCAAGAATCATTCATGTTACTGCTTTTCAAAAAAAAAAACAAAAACAAAAAAAAAAAACAAATCTCGTTCCTGCTGCTTGTTCTATCGATAACACGATGGTTAATCACGTGATTCAGAATTTCAGAAAATCGTCAATATTTTTGTCAATACTTGACCAATTTGAATTCGGTTTGAAGCAGAGAAGATGGAAAGATGCCAGGAATAAACTGTACATAAAATATTTTTGAAAAAACAACTGATGAAAAATTTCTTAAGATAAACCAAAATTTTGGTTTATCTTCAATAACTTTTTCATCAGTTGATTTTTCAAAATTTCAACACGTTCATCTAATACATGACGTTTGTCAACTTCTCTGCTTCAAACTGAGTCCCGTGTTAACAAAATTATTGAAGATTTTCTGAAATTGTTGCATCACGTGATTATCCACCGTGGATAAGATCAACTTAGAAATGGTTAATTTTCGGAAACAAAAGCTCTATACATGTACTAATTTGACTGACCGATCGAGACCATTTACAAGAGCAAAACTTTATGACTTTTTAGCAAAGAGTTTCTCTCTTATTCACAATGTTCTCCACCAAGTATTTTCTCTTTTTTCCTATAGGCCTAATACACATGCAAACAATACTCGTTATTTTAATTGGGTCTATATTTAATGATATGAACATATCACTTACTGCTTCGAAATGTGATGATAACTATCGCGCGCATTGCCTGGTTGTGACTTCTCTCGATGGAAAGGGTTTCGGAGAAACATTGAGGGAAAGGATGAAATAGCGGATTATTCAGCAGTTTCCTATTTTCTCTCACGGCTTTTCGGTGATAAACTCAAACAAAAATTTCAATTTTGACATAAAAAATTGCCGTCTACGATTCCTAAAGAACAGTCTAAAATAGCCCATTAAGTTGTTAATATGGAACGCCTATATGACCAGTCTGCATTTCGTTTCGGTAGACGGTCAAATAAGGGCGTACAAGCCATAATTCTATTCCTGTCTCTTCCTGTCTGTTTCATCACTTGTTGAAAAAACTGTTTTTGTTGAAATGGTGTTGTCTTGTTAATTTTGCCAAATGTCGCATTTCTGCGTTGTTTGGAAAAGAGAATAAGACAAACAATAATACAATAAATACTTAAACACCGTAACATCAAACATCTCGGTACAACCAATATGGTGGCTAAATGTTAGTGTTTATAATACACAAAGAAAATTATTCGCTCTCACAGAATCAAAATTGTTCACATTTCGAATGGCTACATGACAATGCTCATGACTAGTAGAAATTCATATTTCTCCACAGTATTGTACATACTATATACTTATTTTCATTTATTAACTATGCTGTATAGCATTTCTGTTATTTTGTTACTACACAGTTTTCTTCTAGCACTTTTCTTTCAAGACTTTGTGCAGATGGGATGTTCTCTTAACTTTATATCAGATAGCATTAATAGGGTACCTATTGTATCAGTGACCAGACGCGTAATTTGCCTTAATTTGTATCTTTTTATGATGAGCGCTATAACATAATGACAAACAACACAGTATATAGGCAGACGCGTCGCCAATCATTTATCTGGTGTCTTTATATATTTTTCTTGATTATTATCTGCAACCCTTCACCAGTTTCACTTCTTTCAATTGAAATGCATCTTAAGCAAGGGACATCCATTAAAAAGAAATTATTACCTCACCTTCCAAAGCGCATTACCATAAGTAACAAACATCTAAATAACATTGCTTGGTCATATTGTTTACTGTCCTATGGAACCTGCATTATTGCCACAAGCATTTCTTCTTTCATAATAATATATATTCTCATTTTAGCAGGTGATATACATCCAAACCCAGGACCTTCAGTCATCAATTGCCGTGATAGTACCTCCTCACAAGATATTTATAATTTCTTGAATCTCCCAAATCATTTATCTACTGTCCATTATAATGTTCAAAGCATAAGAAATAAAATCAGCGTATTATACTCTGAGTTTTATCGTTTCGATGTTGTATCCTTCTCTGAAACTTGGCTTAATGATGAATGTCCTACGGATGAAATTCTCTTTCCATCATTTCAACCACCGGAGAGAAAAGATATGTCACATGATAGGTATGGGGGCGTCATAGTATATGTAAAAAGTAACTTGCCGTACACAAGAAGACTTGATTTAGAACCACCTGGACTTGAATGTATCTGGATTCAATTAAAACTACCTAACAAGAAACAAATATTATACGGGACTTTTTATCGCCCACCAAACTCCAACAATGCATATTATTCATTAATAGAAGATTCACTTGGATTGGCTGTTGATACTAATATATCAGATATTGTAGTAACCGGTGACTTTAATCTTAATCAACGCAATCCTGCATGTATCAATAAGATACAGTCAATATGTAATCAGTTCAGTCTGACACAATGTATCGAAGATCCTACTCATTTTACAGAAAACTCCTCATCAATAATATATCTCTTACTAATATCGAATAAGGACTCTTTGCTCACTTCTGGTGTAGGTGACCCTTGTCTGGATAATAACATACGCTATCACTGTCCTGTCTTCGGTGTCTTCAATTTTATTAAACCTAGAATTAAAACATTTAAGAGAAAAGTTTGGAAATATGATCAGGCAAATTTTGATGAATTAAGACATGAACTACATCAAGTTAACTGGGACACAATCCGTGATCATGATATTGAGAACTTTACAGACAAATTCACGAATCTTCTTGTTTCTGTATCAGAAAACCACATCCCGTCTAAAGAAATAACAATTCGACCTTTTTAACCAACATGGATAACAGCACCTATTAAACAAAAGATACGTCAAAGAAAGAGAGCTTATAGAAAAGCTAAAAAAAAGTAATGATCCTCTCCATTGGTCAAAGTTCAGGAAATTAAGAAATGAAATCATCACTATGATAAGACAATCACAACAATCTAATTGTGAAAGAATTTCTCATAAATTAAAGACTGGCCAACTGAAATCTAGTGATTGGTGGAGAACTTTGAAGTCTCTACTCAATAAAAAAGTTTCAACCTCAATTCCACCTCTTTTTGATACTCAAAATGATGAACTTATCGTAGACGACCACGAAAAAGCAAACTTGCTTAACACATATTTTGTTTCAATAAGTTCTTTAAATGCAGACGATAAAACTAGTAAAACACCAAATGAATGTCGACGTAAGCACAATGAAATACTTAGTCATATTCAAATAGACCCAGTGGAGGTATTAGATGTTCTTCGCATCCTTCCTATTAATAAATCTTCAGGACCAGATGGCATAAGCAATCGAATTTTACGCGAGTGTGCAGTTCAATTAGCTGAACCTCTTTGTGAACTTTTTAATAAATCCCTTGACTCTGGGATTGTACCCACAGCGTGGAACATTTCTAATGTTAGTCCAATATTTAAATCAGGAGATTCATCACTACCATCCAATTATCGACCGATATCTCTTCTTAATACTATGGAAAAGACCTTAGAAAGAATAGTATTTAAGCACTTGTTCAACTTTTTACAAGACACAAACTTTTTTACTCCTTATCAGTCGGGATTTTTACCCAAGGACTCAACGGTCAATCAACTATCAGTTTTATACAATACAATTTGCAAGGCCCTTGACGATGGCCTAGAGTTCCGAGTAATATTTTTCGACATAAGTAAAGCCTTCGACAAAGTGTGGCACGAAGGTCTTATTTTCAAGCTTAAACAGTCGGGTGTCGACGGCAAGTTATTGACATGGTTCACACACTATCTATCAAATCGCTGTCAGAAGGTGGTTCTACCTGGTACTTCTTCAAATATATCTTTTACATCCGCCGGGGTTCCACAAGGATCGATATTGGGTCCACTTTTATTTTTAGTATATATCAACGACATAGTTGAAGACATAAATTGCAGTAATAATCTTTTTGCCGATGATACAAGTTTGTCTCTTGTAGTTCAAAATCTAACTGAAGCTGCCTCTAATTTACAGTCTGACATACAAAAGGTAGAAAACTGGGCGACTAAATGGCTCGTCAAATTCAATCCATCTAAATCAGAATCACTAGTAGTCTCTAAAAAGCTTGTTAAACCAATTCACCCTGACCTCACAATGACAAATATAGTAATACCAAATGTAGAAGTCCATAAACATCTTGGACTGCATATTTCAAATAATGGATCTTGGGATTACCATATCAAAATGACTGTTGATAAGGCCTGGAAAAGAGTTAATGCAATGAGAAGTCTTAAATTTCTACTCGATCGAAATACTCTCCAAATTATATATTTTTCCTTTATTAGACCAATTTTAGAATATGCAGACACCATTTGGGACAATATTCCAGAATACCTTAAGACTGAATTAGATAAAGTCCAAAATTAATGTGCTAGAATTGTAAATGGTTGTACTAAACTTGTCTCCATAGAAAATTTGTCAAAAGAATCGGGTTGGGAATCGTTAAGAATAAGAAGGAAAAAACACAAACTCATACTTTTTTTAAAATGATAAAAGGTCTTACTCCAGACTACATGACTTCTCTTGTTCCAAATAGAATTGGCAACAATATACAATACAATTTAAGGCGTTCTAATGATATCCAGGGCGTAGCGTGCCGAACATCATTGTACAAAAACTCATTTATACCATCTGTAATTGAAGAATGGAACAAATTACCACAAGAAATACGTGATCTAGATTCACTAAGTGCCTTTAAAACTTATTTGGATAGGGACAAACCCACTTCTAATAAACTATACTTCATTGGTGATAGGAAATTACAAGTCGCGCACACTAGACTACGCACTAAATGCAGTACTCTTAATCTTCACCTTTTTCAAAAGAATTTAGCGGAATCCCCATTGTGCCAATGCGGTTCAGTTGAAAGTAGCTATCACTACTTTTTTGAGTGTAACCGTTTTCAATTAATTAGGAATAGATTATTCAATTCTATTAGAAATATTACTACCATCAGTCTGGATGTTCTGCTGTTCGGTGATGAAGATCTAACTTACCACGAAAATGTTAATATATTCTTAGATGTACAGGCCTTCATCAGGGACAGCAAAAGATTCAGACTCTAGGCATAATAAATGAAAACAATCGAAAGGCGTTTACATCGCATGATTTGCTAATTACACATTGGTATCTTGTATAATTATGTTATATAGTCAGATAGTGATACTGGTGAACATAAATAGAAGCACATGTGTAAAGACAACACCATGAATCAAATATTTGATAGTATGTTATAGAGAACAACCCATCTCGCACAATCCCATCACTATTATTTTATTTTAATAACATTTATGAATATTACAAGTTTATATAAACCAAGCTTTATAAATCAAAAAAAGTTAGGTTGAGGTTTTGACACGGAAAAAGTGTAGATACACAGCAAGTGTGTACCTGCGTTTTTTTGTGTCAACACCTCAGTATATATCCGACGAAACTCTGGGCAATATCTTACCTTTACTTGGAAAAGAACTTTATAAGCAAAAGCTTTCGTTCTAATCCATTTTTGTATCTTTTGTTTGTATGTTAATACAGTCCTTTTGTAACATATTAGAAATGATATAAATAAAATATGTTTAAACCAAAACTTTATGAAGTTGTATTAAATATTCACAAACCACAATTAAATAATATATTTATGTAATTCATATTATACTAGTAATAATCATGGTGGGTAATCAAGTGACTCAACAACAACAGTTGTAGAAAATCTTCAACGTCTTTATTAAGGATTACAACCCATCATTAGATGCCAAACACTTAGTGCATTTTCGGGCTTCATTCGTGACAACGGAAATTAAGGAGAGATACCGTTTTGAATTTCCGGGTGTAATTCGTGACAATAGAAATTGGCGAGGGATACCCTCGTCAATTTCCGTAGCTACGAATTACGCCCGAAGATGCACGAAGGTTACTGTAGTTAATGATGGATTGATATCCTTAATACGTGGGTGATCTTAAAAAGTTTGCAACAAAGAGCAGCTGCTTTAAACAAGCTGCAGTTACGAGGTTTTTCATAGAAAGCGACGATATTCAATCAACCAAAATGATTCCGATTTTATAAAGTGCAGGACTCAACGAGGCATATTAAAATTCTAGATTCCCATATTATAGTGTTTATTTTTATTTGTCCCATGCAAATCTTTTCAATTTGGACCAGGTTCATATTTCGATGTCCGATAAAGAGATTAATGACATTTATTGTGATCGATTTATCGATATCGATCGATTTCCTTTCATGTTGGCGGCTAGGTTTTGATTAGGTTAGTAAATTTTGTTGTATTATTGTATTATACAGACACCTAGCGGGTATTTCTCCAGACTTATAGCATTGAATAGACAGAAAATTCGTGGCAGACAACAATAACCCTTTCCCATATCGTTGCTTTTCAACAAAAACATCGTAACTGCAGCTTGATATAAGCTGCAGTTACGAGGTTTTTGTTGAAAAGCAGCGACATGTTTTGCTGTCACGCAAATAGCTGAATCTATAATACGGTTGTGAATCGCGTGATGCTACAGCAACGTCAATTCCAGAAAGTCTTCTGTTTAAAAGATATACCACAATCTTCAAATTGGTCAGGAATTAATAGAATTTCTGAATATTTTCTGCAATCGTTTTAGTTGTTATGTCACGTGAACTCTCGCCGTACATTTGAGCCTATAGAACTCAAGAAATGCAGCAGAGTGCGTGTGAAAACTAAATTATGTGGAAGAGTACATCCAAGTTCAGTTTTATCTTGTTGCAAGTACTGCATAATTAACTACATTTGTTGATTCATGGTGCACATTTTTGCGCGTTCGTTGCTTACTGTTTAACTCTTTCACAAACAGCAAGATTTAAGGTAGTCTACCAGTGATGAGATTCGCGAGACGTCGGAATCATTAGGGCGGCGTCGAAAACATTGGGCGATGGAGCTTTTTACCGCCGAATGTTTACAACCGCACCCAGATAGATACGGATACGTAACGAAAAAAAAAACCCGATATTTATGAATCTAAAAATGGCCATAGTATTGGTATTCTGCCTTAAAGTGACATTTCAGAATTATTTTTACATAAATTTTACTTTTATTCTATCTGAAAGAGCATACTTTCTTATGAAAGTTCTGAAAATTTCAAGCCAAAATATTGAATCGTTTACGAAAAATATATATTCTTTGTGCTAAACTTATACAAATTGTTGTGGACAACAGTTCAGATTTATATAGAATTTGTCATTTCTGTCTCAACTTTGAAGGTGTATTTTTCGCTTATAAATAACAATTTCAAAAAAAAACTGATAGCATTTCTATGCATTAAAATAAACAATCTTTGCATCAAGACATAATTTTAAAAAATGAAATAAATGTGAAATGTCACTTTAAGACATTCCCAAGTCCAAAACCACTGTAGACGGCAATCTGGGTATTGAGCAATTAAGATTCACGTGGCGTCGGTACTTTAGGGGACTTATTCGTGCTTAATCGACTGCAAAAAGTGCAGATTTTTTTTCATATTCGTAACTTGACATTACATAGATTAGATATCGCCGAACGTTTACGTCTTGAAATCTTCCAAATAAAGTAGAAATGTACATAAAACTCATCTCACAGAGATATTGACTTTTAAATTTATTCAGTGACTTTAATGGTCTTTATTCTAGACAATTTAATAGAAATAAAGGTCATGACTTTTTTCAGTAACCGTTTTAAAGATATCATTTCAAAATTATCCAAATCCAGTTTTGTATAAAAAGGATGAATTTGATTATATCAAGAGGAGAGGGTTAATTTTCCCCAAAAAACCAATATTCCAAATATCGTCTGCTGACATTTTTCACGCGGAATCTATATTTGGTTTGGAGAGTTAAGACATACTCCGCATTGAATCGTGCCAAACATTACAGGATATTACTTTCTGTTTAGTTTAAAATGCGTTAACATACGTCAAAACTTTGGGCTGTACCAATTTCAAAGGTTTTCAGTCGACAATCTGAAGTGCGTTTTATGGTCTTTCTGTGTAAAAAAAACTTTGTGGGAAATTAAGAAATTGTCACAACCAATTTCTACCTTTTCGATTACTTGTAAGGTCTTGCAGACTTTAATCTCAAGTGCATTAATTCTTACATGTTTTGGTCTTTCGGTGTAGAAAACATCGTGGGAAATGAAGAAATTGCTTGTCACAAGTAATTTCTTCATTTCCCTAAATGTTTTCCCATTCCTTTTTCTACTAGTATCTTTAAAAGGCGTAACTGGAGTCTGTGCTGTAATGGGTTAAGAGTTTGTTTGTTTGTTTGTTGGTTTTTTTTTTTTTTTTTTTTTTTTTTTTTTTGCTTTCCTGGCGACAAAATTAAACGCAGAATCTATATTTGGTTTGGAGAGTTAAGACGTACTCCACATTGAATCGTGCCAAACATTACATGATATTACTTTCTGTTTAGTTAATGCGTTTTAACTCTTTTCCTGGTGAGAATATTTAATGCAAGAGGAATCAATTTTGTGCTATAAATAGAGCGGTATAAACAGTTTGTCTTGTTAAATCATCGGTATTTTTATAAACATGCGTAAATACAGTTTCAATCAAACCGTATTCGCACTTTTGCACTGTTACAATTTGAAAGTGTTGCAGACGACAGTTTCAAGTTGATAAAGAAACTTTCTATTTTCACACTATTGTCCAAGCATCTTTGTTGTGCGTCAAAAAGCAAAAAGTGTTTAATGTATTGCAAAGAAGAAAAAAACTTTTCAAAGACGTCCGCTTTTTACTGTGGGGGGATTTAAAAAAAGACTTTTTTATTCGACACTTAAAGTATTCTCTTATGAATTAAAGACATAAAAACGAGTCATCCTCAAATTGTTGCAGCCATGGATTTGGTTAAGCATAACCTATTAATACCCGATTTCGATGTCATTTGAACAAATAATTTTGAAAAATATTGAGAGAAAAAGAAAAATTCACGGGTGATCAGTATTTTTTGCCGCTTTTTCTATTTCCTTGTGACAAAACATTTCTATTTTCCATCTTTTCGCATCAGATACTTTGTCGTCTGCAACTTCTCCAAAATAGGACTGGTGCAAAGTTCGCCGTTTGGGAGAAGGTAAAGATGTCATCAATACATTTGTTAAAACTTGATTTACACATTTCATCGTTTTTCTAAAGGAGACATTGTACATTAAAGACGATATTTAAATCAATGCTTTTCAACAAAAAAACTCGTAACCACAGCTTTAAACAAGCTGTGGTTACGGGGTTTCTGTTGAAATGCAGCGTTTTATATTTGAAGTGCGGTTGAATGTGAAATATTTGTGAATGTAAACAGTAGAACAGTTTTATATGTAAAAGTTGACTCGAGCTATCGACACAGTAGGGATTATGGTTTGAAACACACTGGGAAGATATTTACTTAATCTTTAAAGGTAAGATTTTTTACCCATTTACATTTTAACCATGTTCCTTACGACAAAAAGTAAGACTGTTCCTATTTGAAAGCTGTTGCAGACGACAAATGGCATGTTGCTCAAGGTTTGATTTCTGTACAATATATAGCATAGACAATAACGAGACAAAAGGAGAAAATGCTGGTTAAATGTATTCCCTTTAGAGACTTCAAACCCGTCTAAGGCGTCTTGTTTGGGAAAGAGTTAATATGTTGTTTGAATAAGCTTCTGTATATTTCACTGATATTCTTCTAACACCTCGTATAGCGGACGAGAATTGACCTGGTAGAGGATTCCATTCGATTAGCATGGGCTGCTCTGCCAGGTCATTTCTCGTGAGGTATATCTGCATCTATATATATTTCTTACCTCTCTCTATCATTTTCTCATTGTCACACACCCACCAATGGTTACAATGTAAATGTCGTCCCACCTTTCTTGCTTATAACCCTTTTCCAAACAATAAGATTTTATGTCAGAGTTGTCTATACTGGAATAAGTTGTAGACGACGAAATAATAGTGGAGCTTGTGAACAATTCAACACAGAAAGTGATGTACCAATGGGGGTAATACTAAATAGTGATCAGTGTTTTCTTCTTTTCCCTCTATATTTTCTGATCCTCTCTTCTTTACGGGGCCCCAAAAACATTGTATTATTTGAGAATGGATCCGTATACTTGTCAGTTGAATGTCGATACAGACCACGAAGTGAAAGTTTGTGAAACTGGATGTTGAGTACATCAATGTTTTATATTATGCAACATATGTGGTTCAGAGGAAAATTCTAGTTGTATTCCTCCTTTAAGTCAAAAATCATCTTCGTCATTTTGTCACAATCAGATTCTTTGTGTGAAAGATTAATGGTAAATTGTAACCACTCGTGTTTACGGGTGAATGGAAACAGACGTCAACAAAATGTTACGCCCATATGTGTACTTAGTATAGCTCACAATAAATGACCTGGCAAAACACATCTAGCTAGCATCTAGATGGGTTCTGACAGGTCATATATCGAGACCCATAACCGAGCGTGTCTACGGGTGAATGAAAATAGACAACAACAAAATTTTACACCCACGCGTAAGCCTGGTACATGTATACCTCACGGTAAATGACATGACAGAGCACATCTAGCTAGCAGCTAGATGGGTTCTGACAGGTCATATATCGAGACCCATAACCGAACGTGTCTACGGGTGAATGAATACATACGTCAACACGATTTTACACCCACGTTTTAGCGTGTTTTCGTTTTTACGGGTGAATGGAAAGAGACGTAAACATAATTTTACACCCACGCGTGAGCATAGTACATTTATACCTCACGATAAATGACCTGGCAGAGCACATCTAGCTATCAGCTAGATGTGCTTTGTCATGTCATGTATCGTGACCTATAATCGGTCCTATTTACGGGTGAATGGGAACAGAAGTCAACATAATTTTACACCCACGTGTGAGCGTTGTACATGTATACCTCACGATAAATGACATGGCAGATCATCTCTAGCTAACAGCTAGAGATGCTGTACCAAGTCATATATCGAGACCTATAACCATTCGTATTTTCGGGTGAATGGAACCATGACGTCAACAAAATTTTACATCCACGTTTGAGCTTAGTACGTGTATATAACTCACGATAAATGACCTGGTAGAGCATCTCTATCGATTTGCATGGACTGCTCTGCAAGGTCATTTATCGTGAGCTATACCTCACGATAAATGGCCTGGCATAGTATCTCTTGCCTTCCATGTTTTATCATGTTTTCCTTGAGTATAGGTATCGTTAACATTTCAGAACAAATGCCCCTACAGAGTCCAAATACGAATCTAGTGGTCAATTATTGACACAGCTTTAGATAAAAGAGATTTTGTTTTTTCAAAGTGCGATATGTCACTTATTGTATATCTATCCCTATATTGTGGTTACTCATTGAAATAGTATCACCGAGACGTTTCAAATGAGAACCCACAATATAGGGTTTGGATTTGAAATGATAAAGTTAGAATGTCTTTACCCACTCTCATCTAATGGTCAATTATTGGAAATCACTCGGGTGTAAATATGACATTAGTTCCATTGTGTTTTATTGACCATAAAGGGTGAGCAAGGTCAAGAGGTCATTTACAACGTACTTGCCATTAAGCGACTATAGATATCGATATTTTTTTTACAAAACCTCATGGAAAATTGACGATTTGTAAGTTTGAATGACTGTTCTTTGTTAATCCATTTCACGAATATTATGAAATGCTTGACCTGCTAATAATCCGAGTCTTCTCTGATGAAAATTCTCTCTTTGTTATTTTGATGTCGCTATTTACGACAAGTAGCGACATCCAAATACCAAAGAGCGAATTTTCATCAGAGAAAACTTGGATAAAGGTTTACGAACTGAGAATGAAATGCAGAGCCAGAGATGAAATTTGAAAAGTGCCAGTAATTCCTAATCTTTGTTACATTTCCCTTCCAAATACAAATATAAGCATTTTGTATGGATTAGAATTTTGAATTAATGCATACTTATGGAAATATGTGACCAAAATGTTCAAAATTACCTCTCTTGCATATGAAAATAGAGTAAAACAATATTTGTAAATTATTATCTTCTTGTAGCATAATCTTGAAATCCAGCCTGGTGAATCAACTTGTGTGAAGTGTATATACATGTGTGTGAAATTTGATGCATTTCGTATGGCTAGAAAGTGGTGTTTTCATTCTCAGTTCGTAAACCTTAAGTAGCTATAATTCAACAAGGAGTTAAATTTAAATCTTAGTGGTCACTTAGGATAGAAAGCATTGTTGGAAATGAAGAAATTGCTTGTCACAAGTCATTTCTCAAAATGTTTCCAAATCTCTTTTTGCGAGTCAAAATAGTCAAATTGTGGTAATGGGTTAATTGCAACGCGCATACACTTAAGGTACAATAATTATTGTTTTTCGTATTCTAATTTTATCTAGAAACAAAAGTTACTGGCCATTAGTTTTCATTGTTAATGTTATTTTTGGTCATTAGCTGTGATTCTTTCATGCGAACATCTCATTTGCAGGGATAATGACTATGTAGAAACTATTGAAGTCCACATTACCTTTTATATTGACACTTTCCCGAATAGCGATTCGTTAGACTGATCCCATTTGAAAAGTGGTGCAGATAACAAATTAATGTTGATGAAGATAGAATTCGTTTACATTAAAGAATAGGACATAATTATTGAGATGAACTGGGAAACAATCGGCACTTTCTTTTTCAGTCTCAACGTTTTACCTAGCATGTTCCACTTGGGATATCGATACAATGTCTTGTTTAGAAAAGGGCTTACTCTTTCCAAAACCAGACCTGGTTTAAACGTTTTTTTATAGAGAATCAGTGACGATTGATTTGTTATATAAAAAAAACATAAGAACATGCCGATAAACAGCATTTACTTCCTTTTCGATCAACGCTTTTTTTTCTCTGTAAATGACCTTTTTCGAGTATCGAAATTGACTAAGTTCTCTGCAGTAGCATTCAATTTGTGTAAGCATATTCTATCATATAGGAAAGTATAAAATGGCCCTTGGAACATAACGCTGTTTTTCAACGAAAACCTCGTAACTGCAGCTTTTTTTAAGCTGCAGTTACGAGGTTTTCGTTGTAAAGCGACGATAATTAGTGCCATCTGATCGATGCTAGATACCCGAGGCTGTAAGCACGTGCCCGATGATTTATGATGTAAAGTAAGGCCATCATTCGATATCGATCATTTAATGCAAATCTGTTTTAATCCTTTCTCAAACAGGACATGGTTTTGACGTCCAATAATAATAAAAAGGATTTTTTCTAAAAAAATAGAAAAACAAAAGAAAAAAAATGCAGAAATCTTGGGCACATGTATGTCTAAGCGATCTTGTTTTGACGTTCCTAATAGAAAAGGCATGGGAAAATATTGAGACAAAAGAAGAAACTGCTGATAACCAGCAGTTTCTCCTTTTGTTTCAATATTTCCATGCTACATTGTACACAGATCATACATTCATGACATCAATTTTGTCAGATGTAGTTGCTTTCAAGCTTGACTGGTCTTAAAATTAAAATTTGTCGTTTGGGAAAGGGTTAATCATATCGGCATGTTGGGTATACTCTGGTTTTTTTTTTCCAGAACAAAACTCGGCTGTGCTCAAAAATGAATTAACCTGCTTTCCAAGAAATGAGGCATAAATGGGAAGTTGGAATTAGGGCGCCTTACTTTTTTATTTCTATTTCGAAATAACAAGTTTTAAATGGTATTTTAATTAATAGCGGTTGTAATTGTCCAATTGTTTCGTAAAAATCTTGTAACATTTTTCTGGGACCCGTTACATGTATCTCAACCCCTTCCCAAACAAGAATTTGTTTTGACATTCTTAACAGCAAACGCTTGGGAAAACATTGAGACGAAATTAAAAATGCTGATGTTTAGCATTTCCTCTTCTTTTGCGCCAAATAGTTAACATCAAATTTGCCACTTGCAATAGGTTCCAAATTGATAACCCTAATTTTTGTTTTGCTGTTTAGTTATCTACTCATGCGTATGTAAGCACAATAGAAATCGGGAATGTATTAAACTCCGTGTATGTATATCTGCGTACAGTCATATTGGAATCAGAGCTAGCAGATTTTAGATGGAAATAGAAGTTAAGTCGGAGGCCCGTGCCAATGCCGTGCGCGTGTGCCAATTCGTTACATTTTTATTTCGATGAATTTCTAGGGATTCTTTCAATGTAATCCAAATAGCATAATTTTGTTGGATCGAATTTCTTCAATTTGCAACTTGATTTCGTCGAATATGCAAATTAGTACAAAAATAACACTTGCTACGGGGAAACTTTTGTGAACAGTCTGATTACAATCCGATGGTACCTGACTCGTAATATCTGACAGGCACCAGTAAGAGGTGAAAACCTGACTATATTTACACTAACTAATAAAATGTGTTGTGATATATAATTGTCCATGACAAACACCTGCAAACACGCGCTTCTGCACTCAAATATAATGTCATCCTGATCTAGTTTACGATAAGAATCGCTCTCAGAAACTTGAAAGGGTTTATTTGATTGGTCAGAAGAAAATGTCATAGAAGATGACCCCATACTGGTCCCTGTCACATGTTACCGTATGTTAACACCGGATTTGAATTAGAATATGTCTGTGAACTCTTTATAACATGTTCAAAAACAAGATCAGCTTTTGAAGTCGTTATCAGAGAAAAGATTGAAACAAACTACATGTATTGAGATAAAATGAAAAAAATGTGAAGAAGGACAGGGATCTGGAAATGCCCATTCTTGCAATTCAGGCCATCAAGGACCTCGAATAAATTTACTTGTAGTTTTGATCAGGATCCATGTAGCTCTTCGGGAGTTGTTACGGGTAATGAATGGCTACTTGTATAGGAGAACAGTATCCTTATCAGACTTATCAGACTTTGTCGGTGTAGACTGGTCTGGATCCATATTAGTCTAAATGACTAAACGGACCAATTTACATTACATGCCATTTGATTGGACGAGACGCATGTCTCGGCCAATCAGATGGATTGTTGTGCACATGGTAAATGTAAAGGTAAACTTAGAATTAGACAGGTTAGTGAATACCACCCCATATACCGACAGGATTGTTTCTGTCAAATCCTTTAACATACGAATTGATCTAGATCACTGACTACTTACTCTCTACACAGAGATTTTCGCTCATAACGATCCATTCAAACTCTCTCGTAATGTTGTCCGAATTTGCACTATTTGATGCAACGTCTTTTTCATCGTCCTTGTTATTATTTTGGTGTTATATACGAATTACGTATTTTTAAAGTCTATTCATAGTGATCACGCATTCGGTCAATCATTCAAATAATGATTATTATTAGCGGAGGTTGTTCTTGGCTTCTCATTGGCCCACACATTCGGCGCGAGTACTGGTGGATTTCCAGGAAGCTCAATCAAGAGGGATTAAAATAAGTTGAAGAAACTTGCTTCCCAATCGATGTAAAATAAATGCGTTCAAAGGAACGTCTGAAGAATGAAATCGAATTTTCGGATTACGTCGATTTTTTTGTCAGTGACAGTAAATAACGAAATCCCACAAAGGTCCCGAATCTAGACGAGAATTGCTGCCGTCACAGAGCTCGGTCGTTTCGTAGTCGAACGTAGTAAACGATGGGCAGAGGAAAAAGTTCTTACTCGTACAAATATGCTGAGTGTCTTCCTATTTTCGCAAGCAAATGATTCTATCTCATTCTGTCCTTTTAATAGGCTTGGTTACTCAATAAGAGAAGAATTTCATTTGGAGGCAAGCGTTTCAAGTTTCATTAATTAGAAGAATTAACGCTTCTTAACAGCGTGTCTAATTAGCCGATAATTGTTAAGTGGGATAAAAGCGGGATGAAAGTACATTTAATAGATCGTAACACTTTCTTGTTTACGGAATCATTAGCTTCATTGGTTGTTATCATTCCTTTACGGTAAACAAACAAGTAATGACGTATTTCGTAACTAAAGTACATGTGCTTATACAGCATGGCTTATACTAATATTTCTGATGTAGTATATTGTCGAGGGGGAGGTCAACATTTCGTGTATCTATTGTGCCGATTTTCGGATTTGACCAATTTCGAAATTCGGCAAATCCCTGCAGAACTCATTTGCATAGTTTCGAAACCCAGTGAAATAGCTTATTATCTACAACTTATGTATAATGTTGATGAACCAATAACCAAATATTGCATTGTGACCCATTACCGGATCCTATCTGTGACTTGTTAGGTTTTATGGAACTCTAGACTAATTCGACGTGCTACACAATATTTTCCTTTCTTATGAATGACGTCGGCAATTTGTCTTTTCGTGGGTTACAAAGTCCCTGTTCAGTGTACAATTATGTTCTTGTCTAGACTTAGAATTACATAATATGTCAAGATCTTAGGAAGGAAAATTAATGTCGCACAGCTTGGGTTTGTCGGAATATCACTGCAATAAATACAAACTGCTTTCTATTCCGAGCAACAAATTTGGTGCTATATATATATATTACCCGATATAATACTAGTGTATGACCACTACCAGACAGTTGAAAGATATGCTTTATTGTCTCCAACGAAAGGGCTAGCTGATAATTGAGGAATGCTTTTTGATACGAAGCGTCTTCGATAAATTTTTTTTTTCAAAAGAAAAAGGTTTTTAAAGTACAGAATACTTTGGTCTTGAATACCATGATTTTTTTGTTTATTTGTTCGTTCGTTTGTTTGTTATTCTATGTGTTTTTCATGAGGGGGCAGGTAAGGTTACAGCAATACAAAATATAATAGCAACTTTTATAATTTATAAATGTGTAGTAATGTATATTTCCTCGTTTTGTTATTTTAGAACGTAAGGCCAAATTCCCAAACGGTTTGTTTTGCATACGTAGAACAATTCTTGTGCAAATGAGGAAGCACTGTCTCCTGCCAAGACACACAGTATTCACAATAAAGTGGGGGTTGGCGTTTTTTAATGTTTTTTTTTTCGTGTTTTGCTGTAATAACAACAAAACAAAATTAATCAGCTAAAATGTTATTATTTTTTTATTTTATTTATAAAAGTGTAGTTACGTCGATTTCCTCGTTTTGTACCTCAAAATTGTAAGGCATAATTCCCATACGGTCTGTTATGTAAATGCGGAACAACTCTTATCTTGTGCGAATAAGAAAGTCATGACTCTGTCCTAAGATAGACAGTATTCCCAATAAAGTAGATGTAGGTTTTGTAGTTTTTGCTGGAGTTACAACAATATTTAAATCCATATCGTCGCTTTTTAACTAAAACCTTGTTTTAAGATACAGCTACGAGTAGAGGTTTTAGTTGGAAAGCAATGATATGAGATTTACTGCTTAGATTATTTGAAAAGTCTAAAAACATTCCTTTGAGAGGTATCAATTCATGTGTCTTTGTTTGACTCTGCTACAGTAGTTACATTAACCAATGTAAAGCATACAGTGTCATTTTTAGAATGATGTTTTACTATTATCAGGTTAAAAAGACATTACATTCCTATTTCATTTTTTAAAGTATGTTTTGACGCCAAGATTGTTTATTCTAGTGTGTTCAGATATTATCAGTTTTTCTAATTGTTGCTTATGAGCAAAACAATAACGCTTTAAGGTTGAGACGAAAGTGGCACTGTCCATTTACATGTGAACTGTAGCTTACCACAATCAATTCAAGTTTAAAGTGACATTTCACGTGTATTTTTGCATAGATTTTACTTTTATTTTTTATCTAAAAGAGCAAATATTCTTAGGAAAATTCTAAAAATTTTAAGCAAAAAGATAAATACGATAAATATATACAAATTGTTGTGGACAACAGTTCAGATTTATATGGAAATTGTCATTTCTGTCTCAATTTTAATGGAGTATTTTCGCTTATAAATAACAACTTCAAAAAACTGATAGCATTTCTACGCATTAGAATAACCAACCTTTGTATCAAGACATGTCATTGGAATGTTATGTCCTTTTAAGGAAAAACATATATTCCTCGTAAACGGTACAATACTTTGGCTTGAGAATGTCAGAATTCTCATAAGAAAATATGCTCCTTCAGATAAAAAAAATGAAAGGAAAATTCATGGAAAAATATCTATAAGATGTGTCGCTAAAATTCTGAACTTTATGTGACCTATCGAGCTTTTTCTTACAGATGGGTGTTTTCATATATCTATCATAGACTTTCCTTGTTTGCATCATCAAAGATAGCATTTTCAATACTAGATATTGTGCCTCAGGTTTTCTCAATTTCAGGAAAGGCGCAGAACTTCTAATTAATTAAATACAAAGACACATAAAGTACTTGTGGGACGCGATGAAATTGATTAAAGAAGAAAATGTTCTTTTTATCGAAATAATTTGGTTCGTAATTTCCCCGTCTGTAATGATAAATGACTAGAACAAAGCTACACATACGTACATGTAACAGGATAATGGTTGCTTTTCAAAATGAAAAATTTTACTAAATATTCACCAAAGGCTATGTTGTAGGTACCCATGAGAATCGTATCGTCAAGACGATTCAAATGAATGCCCACAACACAGGGTTGAAATAGCAACGGATGGGTTGCAACATGTGCTAAAATAGATATAAAGGTTTGATATTGATAGGGTTGTGACAAGCATTTCTTTGGTTTTCCACAATGTTTCTACCAAAAATGTTTTGAAAAAAATATAATATTTTACATTCACATAAGCGTGCCGGGACTTTATGTCCGGGGAGCTAATGTCAAAGCCATGGTGTCAGCTTCCCGTCCCGTCGCGTCTTCATTTGAAATACTTTAACCAGGTCTCTATCTTAGACACTATATGAGATACAGTCAACATATGGATACCTCCTGCCAAGACCTTTCATTTGAGACCTTCACCCTTGACCATGTGACATTGACCTTGGAGTGTGACCTACTTTCAAAAGAAACTTTAATCTGACGTGTATCTTAGGCACTATTATTGATAGGACCTTTTCATTTCACACATAGATAGTTCTTGCCAATGCCATTAATTTGGGATAGTGACGGTTGACCTCTTGACCTTGACCTTGGAGTTGACTTAATTTTGTGACAAGCTCCGGTAAAGCGAGCTACGTTGTCCGCGGACAACTCTTGTTTAATATTGCTCAGAGTTTTACAGTGCCATCGTTCCTGGCTTTAATGGGACGTTGAAACTGCTGTTTTGACAAATGATATCTTTGGTGTTACTTATTAATTCTACAGAAAGGGCATTCTTTTGAAGTGGGTAATCGCATTGTCTCCGTATTCAGTGTAGGAAAGGTTCAAAGAAACCATGGATAAGAGTGATGTAACGTAAATGGTAATATTGTCGCTTTCACATAAAAGCTTTGTAACTGCAGCTAAAAACAAGCTGCAGTTACGAGGTTTTTGTTGAAAAGCAGTGATATCTGTTGAAACTCATTTCAAGCCCACTTAGCAATTAGGAACTAATTAGTATCGTAGTTAAATGTGTACATTGTTTTTTCATCGGTATCATTTTTCAACGTTATGTCTCCCAAAGTTATCATTCAATTATCACATATCAATAGAGCGACTGTTTGAATATTTGAGAAATGTTCCTTTTTTCTCTTACAAAACACTAAAAACGTCAGAACTGTCTTTCCAGCTGTTGCAGTCAAAACTTGAAATTGTCGTTTACAACATCCCTGAGTTTTGACCAGTCTAGAACGTTGCCGTCTGTAAATGGTTAAGTATAAGTCTATCTGAGGAAGGACAGTGACACACTGGAACAATAACCTACATTTCCGGGACATAGATAGTTTCAATATGCAAATCAGTTGACAGCCTTAGTCCGAGATGTCAAATGTACATACTCCCAAATGAAAACACTTTCTTGTGCGACAATCTTTCTTAAAATTACAGAAACAGAAAACTATATAAACAAAAATGGGCCACAGTGTAGTAGGGTATATGTTTTCCAATTTTACCTCGAAATCTTAACTATTACGTAAGAAGACTAATTTCCATATGTTTTGCATGTGTGAAACTATTCTGGTGCAAATAAGAGAGCCATATCTGTCTCCAAAGATAGACAGTAATCCCAATAAAATTGGTGTTTTTCTTGCTTGAATGGCATTTATAGATGAATGCATACGTCTAATAATACTGCTTACTTCTCACTTTTCAATGTAACAAAAGTCAATATGTTTTTCAGTGGTGAAGCCATGAATTTTGTAATGTTGAAACCCAAATCGTAGTCCATTTGAAACATTTTGACGCCCAAAACAGGAAAGCTCTGAAAATATTGTGGAAAATAAAGAATTAGCTTATTTCCATTAAGACCCTTCACACACACACACAACAGCCACCGGAAGTCGTCCTTAGAAACAAAAGGCGAAATTCATCCCTGTTCACTGCCTTTATCCATGCTCTGCGCTTGCGTTGATCTTGTGGAAATCGGAAAAAGTGAAGGTTCTCTTTACTTCCGTCATTTATCTTCCGATTCGTGCATTGATAAACGATGCAGCTTAAAACCATATCGATTCCCTATAGTGCAATGTTAATTTACCATAAACCCATTGTTTGCCACCGGAAGTTAAGCTGGGTCTTCTCTGATGAAAATTCGCTCTTTGATATATGGATTTGAACAAGCGACATAACTTGTGTCGGACATTTCTATGGTTTTTGAATGGGACAGCGCTCTGATGTAAATAGCGACATCCAAATATCAAAGATCGAATTTTCATCAGAAAAGATTCGGATTACCGGAAGTGTTCTGCGGTTACGGACTAAAACAATAATAGAAATGGCTCAATTTGCTTGTCTTAAGCAATTTCTTCATTTTCCACAATGTTTTTCTAACCAGAGAGATTAGATATGTAAAATTACATTCAAATTACTTCAATTACTTCAAATTGTCGTCAAAATTGCTGTTTTATGGTAATAGGTTTTAGGGGTCGTGGCATCTAGGGGTCTTATTTTCACATTCAATCTTTCTTGGAAATACCACTGGGCACAATTGAAAAAATAATTATGTTAAAGGCTGGGCTACCAGGCCTCCGCCTAGATAAGTGTCAAGTCTTTGACAGGCATAAAAGTAAAACAGACGTAGCTAAAGATTTCGACCTGAAGACTTTATATCGTCGGTGGGAAGTCAAAACCTCGTAACTCCAGCTTTTTCAAGCTGTAGTTACGAGGTTTTGACTCCCCACTAACGATATGTGTTTACATCTAAATATCTGCGATTATTCTTGTTCGTACTATGATCATAACA
Organism: Fragum sueziense; assembly: GCA_963680895.1. Taxonomy (NCBI): domain Eukaryota; kingdom Metazoa; phylum Mollusca; class Bivalvia; order Cardiida; family Cardiidae; genus Fragum; species Fragum sueziense. The sequence goes on along the minus strand of OY804604.1, from coordinate 20,898,771 downwards.
AACATCAAATAATGCATTCTAGATAGCAGATATGGTGCCTTGGGGTTTCTCAATTTCAGAAAAGGCGCAAGAATTCTAATTAATTAAATACAAAGACACATAAAGTACTTGTGGGACGCGATGAAATTGATTAAAGAAGAAAATGTTCGTTTTCTCGAAATAATTTGCTTCTTAATTTTCCCGTCTCTAATGATAAATGACTAGAATAAAGTTGCAGGTACAAGGGGGTGGTGGCTTTTCAAATTGATATAACTTACTAAATGTTTATCAAACCATACGTTGCGGAAACTCAATAGAATCGTTCCGAATGATTCGAACGTCGCATGGATCTAGTTAGGGATGGACTACCCTAATATCACGTTTTCTCTCCTAAGAAATATGTTTGTAATAAATATTTTGTGGGTTACAAAATCACTGTTCAGTGTACAATTATGTTCTTGACTAGACATAGAATTACATGATATATCAACATCTTAAGAAGAAATATTAATGTCGCCCAATTTGTGTTTGTTATCAATATCACTAATAAATATACAAAATACTTTTCCGAGCAACACCACTTGCACTAGATCGGTCAGGCGTCAAGGGGTAGAACCGGCATCAATTTGAAACCCGAGGAAAGCATTTATATAGAGGCAGATATTGGCATATCCCGGTCATGTCTCATCTTCGCAAGCCAAGGGTTACTACCTCCACTTTGTCCCTTACGAACGTTCGGTAGTAACCCTTGGCTTGCGAAGATGGGTCATGTCTCTGCAGTGAGATATTTTAATAAAAGAATTACAGCACTTCATTAGATACTTATCCGAGCCTGGATAGCCCAGTCGATAACGCACTACTACATGTAGTTGCAAAGTGTGCATCTGATGTTTTTGTATACATAAGGCCCATATCATGCTCCGATGTGGTATTTCATGATGATTTTTAAAGAAATGTCTAGGTCATACAGGAAATAGTACTTTATATAATTTTTGGCATTTTTTATCAAGAAATCAATGGCAAGTTATCCAGGATCTACGGAAGCCATTTTCAAAATAACATTTGAAATTATATCATTTAAATATATATTTATTCACCACCAGAAGGATAGATTGGATAAAATGAGAAAAATATCCTTTTGTGGTTTTTCGTAAAGTTATTATAAGTCAATCCAAAAATCATAAAAAATAATCACCATGTGTATTGCCCCTTTTCACCCGTACAAAAAAGTAATGGCCTCCAAATGAATAAAGAACATCATATATATTAGTTTTAGAAATGCATGAAATAATGAATTTCACTTTATCACCACTTTTAAAATAATAAATAGCTAGTAAAACCGTATAAGAAGTTAATTATCATCTGATAGCATAATGGGCGAGTTACCACACCCACTTTTATCTAATATATATTCCAAACCAAGGTTCTTTTTAAGGTAGAAGACCCATAATGAAAAACACCACTTTCTAGCAAACGAAATGCATCAAATTACACACACTTGTAAATATGCTTCACATGAGTTGATTCACCGTGCCAGATTTCAAGATTATGCTTCAAGAAGAAAATAATTTACAAATATCATTTTACTCTATATTCATATGCAGGGGACGTAATTTTGAATTTTTGTCAAATATTTTCATAAGTATGCATGAATGCAAAATTCTAAACCATACAAAATGGTTATGATTATATTTGGAATGGAAATGTAGATCTAACACAGTTTAGGAATTACTGACATTTTTTAAATTTCGCCTCTGGCTCTTTGTTGCTAATTATGGGTATTATACCTTAAGTCGATACTTTGCCTACATGAGGTCAATATTTTAGTGATCAATTGTGGCGAAAAAGAAGAAGAAACATAAGAAAATCGGGCTAGGTCAATGACTTTGCCTCATTGACACTCATCCTTTGATGTTAAAACTGTCAATTTACCATTGATATACCTTTGGTAAAATATCCAAACTTTTCTGGAATGATTTTTTAAATGGCTTTTGCATTGTCTCCATGATATACAATGTACGAAAGGTTCAAAGATACCAGCGATAACAGGGCTACATAACGAAAATGTTAATATCTGTTAAAACCACTTAAAGTCCACTTAGCAATTAGAAACTAATTAGTATCGTAGTTAAATGTTATGTGCATTATGTTTTATTTGCCAGTATAAATTTTATTTTTTCTTTTACCAAACACCAAAATAGTCAGAATTGTCTTTCCAGGTGTAGCAGTCACAACTTGAAAATATAGTCTACAACATCTCTGATTTTGGACCAGTCTAGAACGTTAGTGTCCGGAAATTGGTTAAAGTGACATCTCATATTTATTCTTTTCATAAATTTTACTTTTATTTTTATCTGAAACAGTAAATTTTCTTATGAAATTATGAAAATGTCAAGCCAAAACAAATTGTTGTGGACTACAGTTCAGATTTACATGGAATTTGTAATTTCTGTCTCAACTTTAACGGCGTATTTTTGGCTCATAAATTATAACTTCAAAAAACTGATAGCATTTCTACATGTATGCGTTAGAATAACCAATCTTTGCATCAAGACATACTTTAAAAATGAAATTCGAATGTTTTGTCCCTTTAAAATATAAGTTTATCTGAGGAAGGACAGTGACACGCTGGAACAATAACCTACATTTCCGGGACAGATAGTTTCAATATGCAAATAAGTTGACAGCTTGAATTTGAGATGTCCAATATACGAACTCCCCAGTGAAAACGATTTATTTGGCGAAAGTCTTTCCTGGGACGACTTGTGTATGTTAGACGCTGGACTTGCTCGTAAAGTTAGTAAACATGAAAACATTATGAAAGCTACTCTCTTAAGAACATAGCACATTCTCTCTTCATTCTATTATGATAGAATGATGCTCTGTTCCCGTGGGGTCATTTCACGGCTAATCTCGGGGCCTTGGTGGGATTTCGGTATCCAATCGTTGGCTATACACAATAAAACAATTGAAAAATCTGATACAAAATTCCATTGGCTGACGCTTCAAATTATCGGCTTCTGCCTAAATTAGAAGCGACATAATGTATACGTAATCAAACAAGATAAAACTGAATGATTTTGATTCGATAATTCAAATGTTACCGACTTCAGCCAAAAATAGAAGCGATGTAATGTATACGTAATGACCACGCAAGATAAAACTGAATGATTTTGATTCGATAATTCAAATGATGTGCTATAATTAGATTATGACGACCAAACAGGCTGTTGGTGTATCAAAAACGACAGAGGTCATATTTGATGGTTAATCAATATAACTCGGCTTTGGAGAGTATATGAAGGGATAGTCACCTCAGCTTAAGATAAGCCAAAGTTCCGATTAAAGTTTTGGAAGAAACAAACGACATTTTGCTATTTCATGTAGTGACGTAATTAGATGGTCGCCTTTCAATACAAATCGTTAATCAACGTGATCCTTTTTTTGTAAATTATGAAATTGAAAATTTTATAGAACACGCTTAAGGGAAGTTAAAAATTTCAGAAATAGAAAATTATAGAAACTAAAAATGCTTCAAAGTGTAGTATGGTACATTTTCTCCGATTTCCCTCGAAATCTAAACAAAACTTATAAGGCCTCATTCAAATGTGGTATGTTTCGCATATGTGGAACAATTCTGGTACAAATAAGCAAGCCATATCTGTCTCCGAAGACAGACAGTTATCCCAATAAAATTGGTGTTTTTCTTACTTGAATGACATTTATAGATAAATGCATGTATGTAATACTGCTCAATTATCATCCCTTCGTTTAGTGTCAAAGTGAAAAAAGTGTATATAATTATTCCTTTGACTGGCATCTGGAAGCATTTCTGAATACAATACGTAGGCGTTTCAGATAGAACCTTTAAAATGGTATCTTCCTTACATAAGACTAAGTCAGATTTACCTGAAAAGGTTTTGTCCGTAAATATGTCCAAGACTCCGTTGGTGTTTACATATCGCTGCTTTTCAACAAAAACATCGTAACTGCAGCTTGTTTTAAAGTGACATTTCAGAATTATTTCTACATAAATTTTACTTTTATTCTATCTGAAAGAGCATCTTTTCTTATGAAAATTCTGAAAATATCAAGCCAAAATATAGAAACGTTTACGAGAAATATATATATTTTTGAGCTAAAATTAAACAAGTTGTTGTGGACAACAGTTCAGATTTATATAGAATTTGTCATTTCTGTCTCACTTTGAAGGCGTATTTTTCGATTATAAATTACAACTTCAAAAAACTGATAGCATTTTTACGCATAAGAATAAACAATCTTTACATCAAGACATACTTTTAAAAATATGAAATAAATGTGAAATGTCACTTTAAGCTGCAGTTATGAGTTTTTGTTGATAAAGAGCGGTATACTTATCTGCAATTATTCTTGTTCATACGTTGATCAAAACATACATCAAGGAAAGCATTTTAGATACCACCTTGGGGTGTTCTCAATTTCGGGAAAGGCGCAGGAATTCTAATTGTTTAAATACAAAGACACTAAGAATTTGGTGGGCGCGATAAAATTGATTAAAGAAGAAAATGTTCTTCTTGTCGAAATAATTTGGTGCTCAATATCACCGCCTCTTATAATTAATGGCAGTAAGAGTAATGCTATGATCTTTTGGAAACAACACACATTTTAGGAGCTACTCATACATCTACATTGGTTTTATGTAATGTCCCGGTATTCCCGGTCGGTCTTTTACCCAAAAATTTGGAAACTTGTTTGCTTTTCAGCTATAGATATAAAAACAAACTTATTTTCGTTTATAGAGCAAGAGGAATATTCTGATTTTCTACTTAATGAATCGTGATTTTAAACAGGAAAAAAGCCTGTGCATAACTTAGCCTCATTTGGATTTAATCGTTAGGTGTCCTCTTCCAGTTCTTTCAGAAGAAAACAAATTAGAAGAATATCGGAGCTTTTCATGAAAACAATTCCTGTTAGATTTTTTTCCCCGAATTTGTGACTTGGAATATGTTTTTGTTGGATTTATTTCTGATAAGGTATATTGGTATTAAACAAATAATTGAAGAAAATGTGTTCTCCACTTGTTTGTCCTGCTTCAAAGAAGTAGGATGGCGGACTCATAGCCACAAACCAATACCCATCATCAAATTTGATGCTATGACATCGCAGCTAAATGCCAAATATGAAGAGGTAGTTTCAGCCAATATCTTCTTCCTATCAGACAGTTTCATTAGGGTGTTTGTACATTGGACATCTCAGACTAAAGCTGTTAACTTATTTGAATATTTAAACTATATGTGCCCCCAGAGATCGCTTCTTTTCAACAAAGACCTCGTAGCTGCAGCTTGTGTAAAGATGCAATTACGATGTTTTTGTTGAAAAGTAGCAGTAAACTGGTCGTCTCAGCCAATATCTTCTTTCTATCAGACAGGTTCGTCAGGGAGTATGTACATTCTATATCTCAGACTAGAACTGTCAACTGATTGGCATATTGAAACTATCTGTGTCCCAGATAAAGCTGTGTTTTTCAACAAAAAACTTCAGCTTGTTTAAAGCTGTAGGGTTTTTTTTTTCTTTTGAAAAGGGTCGAAATATAGGCTACATATTGAAACTACATAGGACACCTCAGACTAAAACTGTCATTTGATTTGCATATTGAAACCATCTGTGTCCCGGAAATGTAGGTTATTGTTCCAGCATGTCACTTTCCGAAACCCCTGAAAGAAATTCTGGATCCATCGCAGCTTGTCTAAATCCAAAAAAAAACCAGGTCGTCTCAGCCAATATCTTCTTTCCATCAGACAGAATCATCAGGGAGTATGTATATTCGACATCTCACACTAAAACTGTCAACTGATTTGCATATTGAAATCATATGTGTCCCGGAAATGTAGGTTATTTTTTCAGCGTGACTTTCACCAAGTTTAGACAGTTATTCAGTTTTGTATATCATTTGTGGATCAGCTGGAAAATGGCAATAAAATACCACCCGTATGCTTGATGGTCCGGCCGCACTTTTATGGAGGCTGATTTTGGTTCGATCTATTTATCAAACTGCGAAATTTTAACCAGGTCCAAATTTAAAGATTTTGGACGATATTCTTTCAGTAGAAAACATTGTGGGTAATGAATTCTTTACTTGTCACAAGCAATTTCTAAATTGTTCACAAAGTTTTTCAAAGCACTTATCTTTTGGGGAGTCAAAAGCATCCATGAGTGGGAGTGATCCAAAGTCATGGGACATGTCTAGCATCCAATATAAACAGACTGTCTCAGCCAATATCTTTTTCCTATCAGACAGTTTCATCAGGGAGTATGTACATTCGACATCTCAGACTAAAACTGTCAACTGATTTACATATTGAAACCATCTGTGTTCCGGAAATGTAGGTTATTGTTCCAGCATGCCTCTCTCCTTTCTCGGACACTTTCAGTTTAAGATATAATTCTTTGATCATATGGAAAATTGCATTAACCATGTCCCAAATGAAAGCTGCTTTTCACGTGGCTAATAGAAATGGCTTCGAAAGACCTCGTGGCAAAAATACAAAAAGGTTGATAACCAAGCATTTTCCCCGTTTGCCTCAGATGTTTCTTTGTTATATTCTGCTTAAATAATAATCTTTATTTAATATCAATTTTGTCGTCGATAGCAGCTGTTTAGTAAAAACATAATAAAACTTTGCCGTTTGGGAATGGGTTAATGTCATAGGGCATGTCAAGCTTCCAATATAAACAGGTTGTCTACTTATCAGACATTTTCATCAGGGAGTGTGTACATTCGACATCCCAGTTTAAAACTGTCAACTGGTTTGCATATTGACACCATTTGTGCCCCAGATATTGCTGTTTTTCAACAAGAACCTCGTTACTACAGCTTGTTTGAAGCTGTAGTTACGACGTTTTGTTGAACATAAACATTCAACATCTTCGACTAAAACTGTCAACTGATTTACAGATTGAAATCATATGTGTCCCGGAAATGTAGGTTTTTGTTCTAGCATGCCTCTCTGTATTTGGACACATTCAGTTTTGAATATTATTTGTTGATCATATTGAAAATTGCGTCTTCGGGCGTCACCCATGACAATGGAAATAAACAAGATACCTTCGTCAAAGTCCTGTGTCATCTGTGGCAACGGATATCGATGAGGGATACCTTCGTCCATTTCCGTTGCTACGTATGACACCAGAAGATACACGAAGTGCTTTGTAGTTTGTGGTGGGTTTTAATCCTAAAATATATCAACTTGATTAATTTCATTTCGACCGAAATATGTCTAGTACAAAATAAGTCTGTAAAAATGAAATATAGATAAAGTAGATTTGAAAATGTGAACGTACTTTTCCTTCATCGGATTTAATGGACAACGTAAATAAATATTGGCGTACAATGCTTTCTGTTATTCATTCATCATATCTTATATAAATGAATACACTAGGTGCGAAGTAATAGTTCAAATTTGAATATTTCATATCTGATTCAAGATTTAGGATCCATTCTTCGTATTTCGTCTATTTTTAACAAAGACCTCGTAACTGCAACTTGTTTTAAGCAGCAGTTACACGGTTTTGTTGAAAAGTAGCATCTCTTCTCGTGTATTTCGATAGTCGTTTACATTTGCCGCTATTTATGTTAGAATAAGTTTTCTCAAATCCAACTTTTAACCGCTAATGGTTTTTATTTGCGTATACATGGATATAGAGTCCCATTACCGAAAAAACGGCAACAAATAATTCCCATACTATACGGTATGTTTTGCATATGTGGAACAATTTTTGTGCAAATAAGGCAGAGATGTCTGGCTCCCAAGGCACCATAAAGTTGTTGCATCTTTTGCTTGGATGACATTTATTAGCCAAAGTGCATACGGGTAACGTACACTTGTATATCTTACCGTTTTCGTTTCCTCCTATATTTTCTTTCTCTATCTTTTAAATCATAAAAAATCGAACTCTGTTTACAATTATCTATGAAATTTTATCAATTTTAGATATTTCATTTCATTTGGTCTGAATGCCGTTCCTTGCAAAGGGATTACGAATTAAGTCAGGAAAGACAGGGTCTTCTTGTAGGCCATATTTGCAGGACATTTGCTTTTCCTCAAAGACTCGTAACTGCAGATTGTTTTAAGCAGCAGTTACGAGGTTTTCGAAGAAAAACGACAATTTGATACATATATGTACATGTCATATTTTTGCAACAGATGTATGTATCAAATGAGTAAGGAGTCCTCAAATGACATTATTGAGGACAAAATTTGCTATGCTTTCATTTAACCCTTTCCCAAACGACAAAATTTTAGGAAGATCTAATTCGAAAGCTGTTGTAGACGACAAAATTGATGTTGATAAAAATTGTATTTGTTTATGATATTAGCCAGAAAATATTGAGACAAAGGGAGAAACTGCTGATTATCAGCAGTTTCTTCTTTTGTCTCAATGTTTTCCAAAGCAAGTTTCTATTAAGGACGTTAAAACCAGGTCTTGTTTGGGAAAGGGTTAAGAAATCTATGTGGAAAGAAGCTAAGGTATGAAAAGGTGTGTTATAGCAATTGATACATATATGGATTCAGATAAGCATGCACCTATGTTCTCGGATCCATGTTGTTCTCAAATGCCATAAAGGAATTGTTCCAGGTCTTGAATCAAATAGACTCTATATAGGTTAAAATGGCATGGACGGAAATTATATATGACATTAGAATAAAACCTGCATCTTTGGAATATATTGGTTTTCTCAAAGGAAAAGTTAGTAGGATGTGTTGTATTGATTAAGCCTGACATGAATTATCTCGTGACAAAATCTACTTTGTCAAATGTTCAAGATATATAAAGGTGTAACATGTAATATTTTCCTTGGTGGCAAGCCTTGAAGAGAAAAAGTAGGCCTACGTGTCACTAGAGCTCGAGCTTTATTTATTTATTTATCTTTTGTTTTAAAGCACTCTTCATTGTTCTATACGAAAATCTAGATAAAGACATTTGAAAGATTGGCGTTAGAATATCACATAAATATTAAGCTATCCAAGACCTCAGATTACTTGTAAGATTATCATGTTTTCACAAATTGTGTTTTAGGCTTATTGGCTTTTGTTTGTTTCTTTGTTTATCTTTGAAATGATCAAGCATAAATTGCCAATCTATATCCCGATTTCGTTCAATTATATTTCAGTTTGTCTATAGTTGTCGTGTTTAAGGATATACTTGGTAAAATTGTTTATGTCGTATTTGGAAGAACTTGTTTAATTCTCCCTTACATTGTTTCTTCAGAATTGACCGAGGGGTTCCGCAAGAAAGATTTATTTATGTCGTCTCAGATTGAACGGCTTAAAAGTCTTGGTCTACAGAACGTGATATCTTATAAAATATCTTTTAAAAAATCTGAAGATACTTCAAAAAAAGGTAAAAAAAGGAAAATCTTCCTCTCTCTTGTATAATATTTTCTTGCTTGTGGAAGGTTTAGGTATTTACACCACAGTACGTGCAAATCGCGTGATTTGTAGTTTATCTTGAGACCAGAAAGTCGACAGATCATTACAGTAGAACATCACTGTATCGCAGAATGCACGCTATACTTGAATATATATCATGATAGTAATGACTTGTATAGTATTTCTATTGCTTGTGGAAGGGTTAAAGGAGTCCATGCCAAAACAACATGGATCAGTGAGAGTTGCCATTGTTGTGTGGTGCATTGCATTATCAAGGGCTAAAATGAAAGGAATGTAGGGTTTCTCTTACTATAAATATAAATGGCAGGTCAGCTAATTATACACAGATTTTGCCAAGAAGAACCAAATAAACTTTATTTGAAATTTCCTTCGACAATAATAATCTATATTATCAGGATGACCATTCCATAATATACTTCTCGAATATATCTCATACCTCCGATAACCTAATATGGGTCCCCTTACTTCCGCTCAATGCAGTACGTGCGAATCGCGTGATTTGTAGTTTGTCTTGAGACCAGAAAGTTGACAGATCATTATTGTAGGACATCACGGTATCGCAAAATACACGCTATGCTTGAATGTATCAACTCTTTCATTGAGACATTTTTGACTCCCTACGCGATAGTAGGTTTGGAAAACATTAGGGAAAATGAAGAAATTGCTTGTCACAAGCAATTTCTTCCTTTTCAATAATGCTTTTTTACCATGAAAGACCACAAATGTAAAATTGTATTCATTTGAAATTGCCGTCTGCGTCATCATTGAATTGGGAAAAGCCGCAAAGTGTGTCGTTTGGGAAGGGCTAGATAATAGCTTGCACAGTTTCTCTTTATTGCTTATTGACGGTTTAGGTATTTCCGCGCTAGTACATGCAAATCGCGTGATTTGTAGTTCACGGATGGGCATCAGGGGAGCTACCTCGAAAATGTGTTAACGTAAATTTGTTCCCACGCCACATCCGATAACTGTCGAGGTAGTGGAAATCCCTGTATTTTGTCAAACGGACAGAGGTGAGCTCTCGCTTTTATTTGCTTTCTCTTTCAAAGAGCGCATTACTTAAAAATCTGGCGATGCAGTGCAATGCTACAATGTTTTAGCAATGCATAAAGACCGAGAACCCCATTAAAAAGTGGAAAATACGAGCAGGACGACATTAATTCAAGGACTGGTGGATTGTATTTTCGTCCTGTGTTGACATATCGACAGGCATCTCGAGGCAGATATTGTACTTTATTTTCAATTTCTGACCACTATCATATGTTTTGATGCAACATGTAGTCAAATTGACTACAATGACGCAAAAAATGGGATGTTCTGGTCTCCTGAACAGATTACCTGCCCAAAAACTCGTTCGTGTTGTTCCCAGACCATCGAGGTAGCGGTAATCTATCGAGATAGTTCCCACGCGTCCCAAACAACTAGCCTTCTGATATATTGATGTGTTGATACACCTTAAGTAATGATTCTGGACAGCGACCTAATGGCTAGTTGGCGATAATCAGTTCCGCTAGTCACAGAACTGTGATGCACGTGCAATATCTAATTATAGCAGATTTATAGAGAACTTATGAAACAATGAGCAGGAACTGCCGCAATCACAACATAAATCCCAACCTGAAACCCAACCTGAAACCCAAGTGGGAAACAACAAAAAATATATTTAAGTACCAATACAAAGAGAACATACTGTAAGCCACGTTTGCATCCTTTTTCCCAAGAGTTTGTCACTCAGTCACCAGAACTTAACTGAAAGTGTTAGGACACATAAAATGACCGAAAAGCTTAAAAAATCACAATTTACCTTATTCATTTTTCAGGAACATCTACATCAAAACAAAACGCAGTACTGCTTACCCGCAGCCAGAGACTTACACCTTAAAATCAAGTTAAAGTACTGATTCCGCCAAACCCAAATGTACCTGCAGAAAAGAGAAATTTATCAGCTTTATTGTTCCTAGGTGGGTTTGTAGGCTATTTACGGAGGACTTAATTCAAGATAGGCACTTCCGGTATTGTGGGAGTTAAGATTTATAGTTGTCTCTGTTCAAACCTTTGTATTGTCCTTGATTACTTTGGAATATACATTGTTCTTGTTTGTGCGTAAAAGATTATTTGTATATATACTAGGACAAAAAAGATACGCAACTTCATTTTCAATTCCATCTTACACAAAGACATCAAATCAGATTTAAACAAAATGTAATACATTTCAAGCAATAACATTTCTCCTTCTAAAGTTTACAAAATCTTGTTCATAGTAAATTGCATTAATTAGAAAACATCCAGTTTACATCGAACGTCAACACAACTTGACAAAAAATCTGCTATAATTAGATATTGCACGTGCATCACAGTTCCGTGACTAGCGGAACTGATTTTCGCCAACTAGCCATTAGGTCGCTGTCAAGAGCCATTAATGTGTATCAACACATCAATATATCAGAAGGCTAGATGTTTGGGACGCGTGGGAACTATCTCGATAGATTACCGCTACCTCGATGGTCTGGGAACAACACGAACGAGTTTTTGGGCAGGTAATCTGTTCAGGAGACCAGAACATCTCAATTTTTTACGTCATTGTAGTCAATTTGACTACATGTTGCATCAAAACATGTGATAGTGGTCAGAAACTGAAACTAAAGTATCTGCCTTGAGATGCCTGTCGATATGTCAACACAGGGCGAAAATACAATCCTCCAGTCCTTGAATTAATGTCGTCCTGCTCGTATTTTCAACTTCTTAATGTTTTTTTCGGTCTTCATGCATTGCTAAAACATAGTAGCATTGCACTGCATCGCCAGATTTTTTAATTATTCGCTCTTTGAAAGAAAAAACAAATAAAAGGGAGATCTCACCTTTGTCCGTTTGTCAAAATACGGGGATTTCCACTACCTCGACATTCCCGGATGTGGCGTGGGAACAAATTTACGTTAACACATTTTCGAGGTAGCTCTCCTGATGCCCACCCGTGTAGTTTGTCTTGAGTCCAGAAAGTCGACAGATCATTACAGTAGGACATCACTGTATCACAGAACGCACGCTATACTTGAATGTATTAACCCTTTCCCAAACAAGATATGGTTTTCATGCTCTTGGTGGAGATGACTGGGTAAAACATTACGACAAAAGAAGAAATTTAACCCATTCCCAAACAGGATTTGGAAAAATATAGAGACAACAGAAGAAAATGTTGATAATCTGCATTTTATCCTTTTGTCTTAATATAGTCTGAGCTGTATTGTACACAAAATGAATACTATCTGTATGAACATCAATTTTGTTGTCTGTGACAGCCTTCAAATTTGGCCGTTTAGCAATGGGTTTACTCTTTCATAGAGTTTATGATGAAAATTTAGAATAATCAATATCAAAATACCAGGAATTGAAAGTGGCTAAAACGGCAATGATTTGAGAACCGTCGGCCTAAAAGGGATCTCTTTCATTGAGACATTTTTGACTCCCTACATGTTATTAGATGTGGAAAACATTTTGGAAAATGAAGAAATTGCTTGTGACAAGCAATTTCCTCATTTTCCACAATGTTTTCTACCTTGACAGACCAACAAATGTGCAATTTTATTCACTTGAAATTGTCACCTTCGCCATCTTTGAATTTGAAAAACGTAAAATTGTGTGGTTTGGAAGTGGTTAAATAGCTGGTATAGTAGTTGTATTGCTTGTAGAAGTTCTACATGTAGCTATTTCCACGGCAGTACGTGCAAATTGCGTGATTTGTAGTTTGTCTTGAGACCAGAAAGTTGACAGATCATTTAAGTAGGACATCACTGTATCACAGAGTGCACGCTATACTTGAATGTATTAACTCTTTCCCAAACAAGATATGGTTTTCATGCTTTTGGTGGAAATGACTTGGGAAAACATTACGACAACAGAAGAAACAGTTGATAATCATTTTACCCATTCCCAAACAAGATCTGGGAAAATATTGAGACAAAAGAAAAAATGTTGATAATCCTTTTGTCATTGTACACAGAATTGATACTATCTATATCAACATCAATTTTCTCGTCTGTAACAGCTTTCAAATTTGACTGCTGTAAAATTGGGCTGTTTAGAAAAGTGTTAACTATTTGATATAGTTTCTGATGAAAATTTAGAATGGTCCAAAATACCAGGCATTGAAAGAGGCTAAAATGGTAATGATATGGGACCCGTTGTGCTAAAATAGATCTCTTTGAACTTTTTAATAGTACTAACCTTTGCCAATCTGCTAAGATTAATTGAATCGGAACTTTTGACATTACGTTTTTGTATATATTGTGTTTGCTATCTTACTTCATGTTTCATATTCGATTTTTTGTTTGTTTGCTTAGTCCGTTTTTTGATATTTTTTCAAAATGTAGTTTCATGGACTATAAGCCCAGTAGGAGGTCCCTTTGAACGTAAGCACGTTTTCTGAAATCAACTGTGTACGTTTCACTTTGTATGGAAAAATTGTATCTGTCATAATTTGATGCTGACGAAAAAATTGGTTATTGTCTGAAACGAAATCACAAACAATTAAGCATCATATTGTATCAATTACTGTCAAGATAAATTAGATTGATCGTATTCCATCGTTTAACCCTTTCCCAAACAAGACATTAGTTATGTTTATGACGACCGATCTGAGAACGACTTTAGAAAACAATTGTTCAAAAGGAAAATAATTGTGCTGATTTCAAACTTTTTTTTTGTTTGCTTAAATGTTACCTGTGATGCATTGTATCTAGATCGTGTCATCGAATTGTACATACCAACATACATTTGTATTGACCTGAGAAGCTTTAGGATTCGACTATCAAAAAGCGTTTAGTTTGGGAAAAGGATTATAGACGAATGGGGGCTTTCATGCAAGATATATCGATTGTTGACCACTTTTCGTTTGACGGGTCGCATATCACTGCTTTTTCAACAAATTTATCGTAAATGCAGCTTAAAACAAGCTGCATTTAAAAGCCTTAGGTTTTTGTTGAAAAGTTACGATATTCTGGTAAAGGATAATTCATTTACAAACAATGACCTTTTATGACGCCCAATCAGTAGAGGTCTTAAAAACTTGTTGGACATGAAAACATTGCTTTTTACAATTACTGGATTTTCTACATTATTGTCTACCAAATAAAACCAACACTACTTTCACACGAAATTGTCGTTTGCAATATTTTTCAATTGAAAAGTCTATGATGTTGCCGTATCGTATTATGTCAACTTTCTTTTCCGGATCCATAAAATGTAAAGACGAATATTACTTCAGTGACAATGCATGGACACTGATAAGTTTCTACAAGTTCGTGCCATATCTTTTGGGCACGATTTGTGATAAAGGCAAGCAAAATGAGATGAATAATAAAAGTGACATTTGGGAATAATATCTATTATAAAGAAACTGACATTTTTGTCTTTTCTCGACCAAGATTAAGATATGTTATCCATTAGTCATTTGGGACGTTTATATTATCTAGACAACAGTTTACTCTTTCTGAAATGATATAATGTTTTGTTCGTTCCATGGGAGGAAAAGCATAATAAATGTGGAGGAAAAAGAAGAAAAAATGGTCATGAGCATTTCTCAATACTCAACGTTTCTTTTCGATTTAATTAATCCTGAACGTTAAGCAACCTCAAAACTGGTGCTTCATTGCGAAAAAAGCTCATGGTTGAACATCATTGCCATAGAAATATAAAGGAAAGTCGAACTTTGTAATGCTGGTGGATTGAGAATGCATTGATTAAGAACGACGTTAGATACATATATCATTGTTTCCACAGACGATCTTATTTCTTCATTTGTAGCTTAGGGAATAATATCTCTATATAAAACTGGGAGCTTACAAAACGAAAATGTTATCTTTTATTCCCGTTAGGTTCGTGTCTGCAATAATAGAAACCGTGCATTGTAATTCCTATCTTACTGTCTGGAATCGTTAACCTTTACAAATTTTATGTCCGTCAATAAATACAAGAATGCTAATACCGGTCAAACGCTAGACATTCACATCTTATCGCCTTTCAACGAAAACCTCGTAACTGCAGCTTAAAACAAGCTGCAGTTACGAGGTTTTGGTTGAAAAGCTTCGATATATTATTAGTTGTTCAGTCGATAACGGAAATCACGTTAACAAAGCGTAGTATATATGGTATTATTGCCTAAAAAGTGTGTTTTTGGGCCGTTATCGACATTGATTAACGGGAAGAAACCGGGCGGATATCAAGAGAAATCGTGCATTAATCGGCAGATTCACGTGCGATATCGGACCGGTTTTGCACTCAAATATCCTCGAGTTGACCCTTCGAAATAAACAATTGTCTCTTTTCCCGCAAAATTCTCAACGTCTTACGTTGAATAAGCGACGTTCGCCTTTTGGCGCCAAATTATGACGTAACGTTGTTTTACCGACGTCACGCATTACAAACAATTCTCGGAAGATTTATCAGAACAAGACAACAATGGCGGACATTTTCTTATCTCACCTCGGTTCATTTTTCGCACATATCAAGGGGTTTGGGGTAAGTAATCATTGGAATTTTATGCTTTTTATGCAATAATAGCGTCAATTCACGTATTTTTCGGTCGTTAACATTCGCAGAGGCCCGCAAAATACGTAAACGACCCTCCTGCTGCGCAGTCGGGCGTTAACGTATTTCTTGGGCCTCTGCAAATGTTAACGACCTCAAAAACGTGAATTAACCCTATATTAATCCCTTCCACAATACATAAGAACTGTATCAGTCTTGAAATTTTCAAAAACTTACATATCGGAAGGCAATCATAATGCAAAGGCTCGTGCTGCAAAGACGGCTTGATATCTTATATGTTAGTGTGAGACCTAGTCCTGCCAATGAATAGAAGATTGCTAATGTCGGTTAGACGCTAGATTGTCACATTTATCATTCATATTTCTATCGATAACGGAAATCACGTTTCCAAAACACTGTGAACATGATGTTGAGCATTTGGCATTTTACGCCATAGAAGATTAGTCGCACTCCAGCAATCTTTATCTTGTCTTCTATGATTCATCCCTTTATTATTTAGTTTTATGCTGTAGTCTTGTCAATTACGTCAGGACTGATAATCACTGTCAGACGGTAGACGTTCACATTTATCATCACCTATTCAGTCGATAACGGAAATCACGTCAATAAAGCATAAAGTTGTTTAACCCTTTCCCAAACGACAAAATTTTAGGGTGATCCACTTCCAAAACTGCCACAAATGACAAAATGGATGTTATTAAAATTACGATTGGTGTAAAATATGGCACAGAAAATATTGAGACAAAAGGAGAAACTGCTGGTTATCAGCAGTTTCTTCTTTTGTCTCAATGTTTTCCCAAGCATTTTCTATTAGGGACGTCAAAAACAGGTCTTGTTTGGGAGAGGGTTAATGTGATTGAACCTTTTTTTTATTTTTGTAACACATGTATTGTGTTCTAGTATTGTAAATGAGTACAACAGTAGTACTAACGTGTGTCAGACGCTAGACGTTCATAATTATCATTTTTTGTTCAGTCGATTACGGAAATCACGTACACAAGGCATAGTAAACATTATATTGGACCTTTTCCCAATACATTGGAACTGTATAGCGGTAGAATATTTGTCGGATTTGTATTTTATAGTGTTGATGTATACGCTAATCGAATGAAATAACACATAGTACGACGGTTAGAAACTAGTCGTTCACATTAAACCATTTGTTGGTCAGTCAATAACGGCGATCACCTAACAAATCCCCGTCAACATGATATTAACCAATATTTCTTGAAGCATTGATCATCATTTTATATGTATAATTGTTCCTAAATACAATAATACTAAAATTCTAGCTAAAGTAGCTGGAATCCTATCAAATATCATACTCTGAATCCAAATTTTGTCAATAAAGTAAGAATAGTTGTTAGTTATTGTTTATGCAAACTTTAGCCACAGTCGTTGATTTACTATCAGACATCATTCTCTAAATCCAGATTTTAGTCTACGAGATAAGCATTTTTAGCTATTGTTCACTAAAATTCTAGCCACAGTAGCTGATTTCCAATCGGATATCATACTCTGAGTCAAATTTTGGTCAAAACAATAAGAGTTCTTAGTTATTGTTTCTTTAAATTATTGCCACAGTAGCTGATTTCCTATCGGATATCATACTCTGAATCCATATTTCGGTCAATATAGCAAAAATATTTGTAAGTTATTGTTTACTAAAGTTGTAGCCACAGTAGCTGATTTCTTATATACCCGGTATCATACTCTGAATCAAGATTTTGGTCAAAACAATAATACTTGTTAGTTATTGTTATCTTATATTCTAACCACCGTAGCTGATATCATATCAGATATCATATTCTGAATCCAGATTCTAAACAATACAGTAATAAAGGTTGTCACTTGTTGTTCACTAAAATTTTAGTCACAGTAGCTGATATCCTATCAGATATCATACTCCTCTGAAATCAGATTTCGATCTATACAATAATTAGAGTTGTTAGTTGTTGTTTAAAAGAATCTAGACACAGTAGCTGATTTCCTATCTCATATCATACTCTGAATCCAGTTTTTTGGTCAATACAGTAATAAGAATTGTTAATTATTGTTTACTTATTTCTACCCGAAGGAACTGATTTCTTATCAAATATCGTACTATGAAACCAGAATTGTGGTCAATACAGTTATAAGAGTCGTTTGTTATTGTATACTACAATTCTAGGCACAGTAGCTGATTTCCTATCAATTATCATATACTGAATCCAGATGTTGGTCAATACAGTAATAAGAGTTCTTAAGAGAGCCTGACACGAACCATCAAGCTTTTTTGGAAACTCAAAAATTTTCGATTTTTATCTTTTGACTTTAAACTGACCACAGTAATGTAACTAGACATATGATGTCATTCATTTTCAATTTTTTTCGTTTTTTCCTATTTTTTTGGATTATTTCGTTGTTGCCATGGATACTGAGGAAATGGGATGATTTTTCACGATTTTGAAGTAGATTTTATTTACATTTACAAATATACAACATACTTCAATACCTTATATCATAATTCAATAACATATCAAATTTCACAAAAGAATGTTTTTAAAACTTTAAACCTTATATTTATGTTGCTATGGTTACCAAAAGTTGACCTACTTTTCAATAATTCACAATTTGAAAAATTGCGCTAATTTAAAATCGTTTTTTAACAATCTGCAACCAGATACATATAAACCACGCAGTGCCTATTATTGAAGAAGAGTTCCTTTACAAGAATCATTAATAAAATGTTGCAGCACTCTGAAGGGAAACGTGTAAAAATGCCCAAAAATCACAAATTTTGGAAAAAATGATAAATACCATTAATAGATTTAACCTTAAACATAGGCACAGTTTTGATCATTTTACCTCAAAAACAGCATAAAAACAAATAATTAGGTTGAGAAACATGTTATAAGTACTTGGACATTTCCATAGCAACCGTTTTTATTCCCTAGCAACCGTTTCTTTTCCTTAGCAACATCATGAAAAATGGAATTTTAAGTAACAAAATATTTCATTTTGACATATAAAATAGGTAATCTTGAAAATAAAATGACAATATTAATAATCTATAATGTATAAAGTTTCACCACTGAAACATTTCAAAGGTTTAAAACATACAGGTATGTTGCTATGGAGACCACAAATAATACATATTCAGACTTTCTTGAATTTGAGAAAAAAACACTTGTATTATGACGATTATTTTTCAAAACTGCAACTAGATGAACATGAAACACTTAGTGTTTATATTGGGGATAAGTATATTTACAAAAATCATCAATATAATTTTGAAGCATTGTTGGGGAAAATGTGGAAAAATTGCATGAAATATCGCGAATTTTGGGAAAATCATAAATATCAATACTGGAGTCAAACTCAATCATATGCACAACTTTGAACTAATGTACTTCAAAAACAACAATTAAACAAATAATCATGTTGAGAAACAAGTTATAACTACTTTCGCATTACCATAGCAACCATTTTTATTCCTTAGCAACCGTTTCTTTCCCTTAGCAACATCATGAAAAATGGAATTTTTAAGTGACAAAATATTACATTCTGACATATAAAATAGGTAATCTTGAAAATAAAATAAACAATTATAGGGTTAAGAAACATGTTAAAAGTACTTAGGAATTACCATAGCAACCATTTTCATTCCTTAGCAACCGTTTCTTTCCCTTAGCAACAGCATCAAAATACAAATTTTGATTAAAAATTCACTTCATTTCTGAGCATGAAAACTGAAAAAGAAACTTTGGAGTGGTTTTTTTCCACCATGAAATATTTTTTTTTAAAATGTGAACAGTTTGAAAATTAATGGTTGCTTTGGTAACCCAAAGTTAACACTCTTTCCATTAAATCGTAAATTTAAAAAGAACCCTGATTTAGGAATCTTTTTCATATCTGCATTTAGGGATACATTAAATGTTTACAAAGGAAGAGTCATATTACAAGAATCACAAATATAAAGTTCTGTAAACATTTTTTTGCTAAAAATTCAATTACAATTGTTGAAAGATGTACATTTCTTTGAATTTGGATCTTGTCATGATAGTAATGAAGTCTCTGAAAAAATCAAGATTGTTAGGCAATTTTTCAACATTTTAGATAAAATGCATTTTGTTATGGGACTATTCAATAATTGTAAGCACAATATATAAATATTTTGTTTGTGAAATAATAACAGGATTAGAGGTCTTTATTTGCCAAACAAAACCCGATGTGCGACGGACTACATGTGTAGGTAAAAACCGAGGCGCTCCGCGCCGAGGTATTTGCCTTAACATGTAGTTCAGAGCACAGAGGTTTTTATTTGACAAATAAAGACCTCTAAACCTGTTATTATCTCCATTATAACAACCTAAATAACAAAACGCACATTTTAAATGTGTTATTTTGTGGAAATTCTGTCATGATCTAGTTTTCGGCGTAGGAAACGCATTGCCAATAACACGGCAATAAGTGACGTCATTGATGAGGTCATTTGACGTTACCTTGACGCTACGTGACGTTTTGGCGCATACACAAAGCAAAATTACATAGAGGCTTTATTGGTCAAATAAAATCCGCTGCAGTTCTTCTTTCGCTCTATATGAATTTTACGGTGGAGTGTTATAATTATCCTATAACAAATTTTAATAAAATGGACATAAGACAAGGGTACTTTTTTCAAATTGCTAACTTTTGGAAAGGGGGGAATAACACATGGTTACCTTGTCAACATATGTTTAACCCTTTCCTAAACGGCAAAATTTTAGGGTGGTCCAATTTGAAAGATGATGTGGACAACAAAATGGATTAATTCAAAGATAGGATTACTGTACAATATAGCACAGAAAATATTAAGGCAAAAGGAGAAACCAGACTTGGAGAACACCAGAAATCTTTGTCAGACATTTGGTCTGACAGTACCGAATAATCTGTCAGACCGAATAAAATTTTGTCAGACAGAACGCTCATTCACTGTTTTGACAGATCAAAAGGAGTGTCAGACATTTGGACTGACATTAGCAAAAAAATCACCAGACCAAGGAAAATTTTATCAGATATGTCTGATTGTCTGACGGATTTCGCCATGTCTGAGAAACTGCTGGTTATCAGCAGTTTCTTCTTTTGTGTCAATGTTTTCCCAAGCCATTTCTATTAGGGACGTCATAACCAGGTCTTGTTTGGGAAATGGGTTAAGTTACAAATTTTGAAATATTTTTGTGATGAATTCAAGAATATTGTATATGAATTCAAGAATGTATATTGTAGATAAATATATGAACATTCAAAAGCTAATTAAACTTTTCTTGTTAAAAATGAAGTGTTTTGTTACTTAAAAATATGTTTATAATTCTGTTGCTAAGAGAGAAAAACTGTTGCTAAGGAATAAAATCAGTTGCTATGGTAATAAACATGTATGTGTTACTTGTTTATCAACATAATAATTTGTTTATTTGTTTCTTTTGCAATGAAAATAACAATGCTGAGCTCAGGAAAACCTTTAACTAGTAGCATTGCTATTTATCATTTTTCCAAAACTTCAGAATCTTTCATGTATTCTTTTCAAATTTTTTAGCAAAAAAAATGTTTACAGAACTTTATATTTGTGATTCTTGTAATAGGACTCTTCCTTTGTAAACATTTAATGTATACCTAAATGCGATATGAAAAAGAGTCCTAAATCAGGGTTCTTTTTAAATTTACGATTTAATGGAAAGAGTATTAACTTTGGGTTACCATAGCAACCATTAATTTTCAACCTGTTCAATATTTTTTTTAAAAAATATTTTTTGGTGGCAAAACAACCTCTCCAAAGTTTCTTTTTCAGTTTTCATGCTCAGAAATGAAGTTAATTTTTAATCAAAATTTGTATTTTGATGCTGTTGCTAAGGGAAAGAAACGGTTGCTAAGGAATGAAAATGGTTGCTATGGTAATTCCTAAGTACTTTTAACATGTTTCTTAACCCTGTAATTTT
Source organism: Fragum sueziense (assembly GCA_963680895.1). Taxonomy (NCBI): domain Eukaryota; kingdom Metazoa; phylum Mollusca; class Bivalvia; order Cardiida; family Cardiidae; genus Fragum; species Fragum sueziense. The sequence goes on along the minus strand of OY804604.1, from coordinate 20,876,861 downwards.
TTTTTATTTTATTTTCAAGATTACTTATTTTATATGTCGGAATGTAATATTTTGTCACTTAAAAATTCCATTTTTCATGATGTCGCTAAGGGAAAGAAACGGTTGCTAAGGAATAAAAATGGTTGCTATGGTAATGCGAAAGTAGTTATAACTTGTTTCTCAACATGATTATTTGTTTAATTGCTGTTTTTGAAGTACATTAGTTCAAAGTTGTGCATATGATTGAGTTTGACTCCAGTATTGATATTTATGATTTTCCCAAATTCGCGATATTTCATGCAATTTTTCCACATTTTCCCCAACAATGCTTCAAAATTATATTGATGATTTTTGTAAATATACTTATCCCCAATATAAAACACTAAGTGTTTCATGTTCATCTAGTTGCAGTTTTGAAAAATAATCGTCATAATACAAGTGTTTTTTCTCAAATTCAATAAAGTCTGAATATGTATTATTTGTGGTCTCCATAGCAACATACCTGTATGTTTTAAACCTTTGAAATGTTTCAGTGGTGAAACTTTATACATTATAGATTATTAATATTGTCATTTTATTTTCAAGATTACCTATTTTATATGTCAAAATGAAATATTTTGTTACTTAAAATTCCATTTTTCATGATGTTGCTAAGGAAAAGAAACGGTTGCTAGGGAATAAAAACGGTTGCTATGGAAATGTCCAAGTACTTATAACATGTTTCTCAACCTAATTATTTGTTTTTATGCTGTTTTTGAGGTAAAATGATCAAAACTGTGCATATGTTTAAGGTTAAATCTATTAATGGTATTTATCATTTTTTCCAAAATTTGTGATTATTTGGGCATTTTTTACACGTTTCCCTTCAGAGTGCTGCAACATTTTATTAATGATTCTTGTAAAGGAACTCTTCTTCAATAATAGGCACTGCATGGTTTATATGTATCTGGTTGCAAATTTTTAAAAAACGATTTTAAATTAGCGCAATTTTTCAAATTGTGAATTATTGAAAAGTAGGTCAACTTTTGGTAACCATAGCAACATAAATATAAGGTTTAAAGTTTTAAAAACATTCTTTTGTGAAATTTGATATGTTATTGAATTATGATATAAGGTATTGAAGTATGTTGTATATTTGTAAATGTAAATAAAATCTACTTCAAAATCGTGAAAAATCATCCCATTTCCTCAGTATCCATGGCAACAACAAAAAAAAATCCAAAAAAATAGAAAAAACGAAAAAAATTGAAAATGAATGGCATCATATGTCTAGTTTCATTACTGTGGTCAGTTTAAAGTCAAAAAATAAAAATCGAAAATTTTTGAGTTTCCAAAAAAGCTTGATGGTTCGTGTCAGGCTCTCTTAATTGTTGTTTACTAAAAGTCTAGCCACAGTAGCTGATTTCCTATAACATATTACCGGTATACTCTAAATCCAGATTTTGGTCAAAACAGTAATAAGAGTTGTAAGTTATTGTGTACTAAATGCTAGCCACAGAAGCTGAATTCCTATCAGATATCATACTCTGAATTCAGATTTTGGCCAAAACAGTTATAAGAATTGTAAGTTAATGATTACTAAAATTCTAGCCGCAGTAGCTGATTTCCTATCGGATTTCATACTCTGAATCCATATTTCGGTCAATATAGCAAAAATATTTGTAAGTTATTGTTTACTAAAGTTGTAGCCACAGTAGCTGATTTCTTATATACCCGGTATCATACTCTGAATCAAGATTCTGGTCAAAACAATAATACTTGTTAGTTATTGTTATAAGTTAATGATTACTAAAATTCTAGCCGCAGTAGCCGATTTCCTATCAGATATCCTACTCTGAATCCAGATTTTGGTCGAAAGATTAATAAGAGTTGTTAGTTATTATGTACTAAAATTCTATCCATAGTAATTGATTTCCTCTCAGATATCATACTCTTAATCCAGTTTTTGGTTAAATGAGTAATACGAGTTGTTATTTATAGTTCACTAAAATTCTAGCCACAGTAGCTAATTTCCTATCAGAAATCATAATCTGAATTCAGATTTTAATCAAACCAGAAATAAAAGTTGTTAGTTATTGTTTACTTAAATTCTAGCCAGAATACCTGATTTCCTATCATATATCTTACTCTGAATTCAGATTTTGGCCAAAACATTTATAAGAGTTGTTTGTTGTTCTTTGCTTAAATTTTTTTAGCAAAAGTATTTGACTTTTAATTAGATATCATACTCGGAATCCGGATTTTGGTCCAAAAAGTAATACGACTTGTTAGTTATCGTTTCCTTACATACTAGCCAAAGTAGCTGATTTACTATAAGAAATCATACTTTGAATCCAGATTTTGGTCAATACAAAGATAAGAATTAAAAGTTATCTTTTCCATAAATTCTCGACACAGAAGCTGCTTTTCTATCAGATATTAAATATACTCTAAATCCAGATTTTTGTCAAAACAGTAGTAAGAGTGGTTTTTTGCTATTGTTTACTTAAATTCTAGCTACAGTAGTTGAATTCCTTTCTGAATCCATATTTTGCTCAATACAGTAATAAGAGTAATTAGTTTTTGTTCACTAGAATTTTTAGCCAGAGTAGCTGATTTACTATCATTAATCATACTCTGGTCAATACAATGATAAGGGTTGTTAGTTATCGTTTACTAAAAATTTAGCCACAGGATCTGAATTCCTATCGGATTTCATACTCTGAATCCAGATTTAGGTGAATAAAGAAATACGATTTGGTAGTTACTCTCACTAGAATTTAAGTGAGCAATAACTAAAAACTCTCATTATTGTATTGACCAAAATCTTAATTCAGAGTAAGATATCTGATAGGAAACCAACTACTGTTGCTGGAATTTTAGTGAACAAAAAGTAACAACTATTATAACTGTTTCGACCAAAGTCTGGATTCAGAGTAAGAAATCTGATAAACTGTAAATGAGCGTATGTGGCTAAAATTCGAGTAAACATTAATTTACAACTCTTATTACTGTATTGGCCAATATTCAGAGTACTCTGGATTCAGAGTATGATATCTGATAGGAAACCCGCTACAGAATATGATATCTGAACAACTGTTATTACTGTTTTGACCAAATCTGAATTAAGAGTATGATATCTGATAGTAAATCAGCGACTGTGGCTAGAATTTTAGTGAAAACTTACTACAACTCTTATTACTGTTTTGACCAAAATCTGGATTCAGAGTATATATCTGATGATAGATCAACAACAGTGCCTAGAAGTTAAGTAAACAATAACTAACAATTCTAATAACTGTTTCGACCAAAGTCAGCATTCAGAGTATGATATCTGAACAACTGTTATAACTGTTTTGACCAAAATCTGGATTCAGTGTACGATATCTGATAGTAAATAAGCTACCGTTGCTAAAATTGTAGTATAGAATAACTAACAACTCTTATAATTGTTTTGACCAAAATCTGGATTCAGTGTACGATATCTGATAGTAAATAAGCTACCGTTGCTAAAATTGTAGTATAGAATAACTAACAACTCTTATAATTGTTTTGACCAAAATCTGGATTCAGAGTATGATATCTGATAGGAAATCAGGTACTTTGGCTAGAATTTAAATAAACTTTAACTAACAATTTTTTATTACTGTTTTGACCAAAATCTGGATTCAGAGTATGATATCTGATAGTAAATCATCTACTGAGACTAGAAATTTAGTAAGTTGCAACTAACAACTCTTATTACTGTTTTCACCAAAATCTGGATTCGGAGTATGATATCTGATAGTAATTCAGCGACTGTGGCTAGAAATTTAGTAAGCAATTTACAACTTATATTACTGTTTTTACTGTTTTGACCAAAATCTGGATTCAGAGTATGATACCTGATAGAAAATCAGCTACTGTAGCTAGAATACCGGCCAACCGTTTGACGTTCACATTTATCATTCATTGTTCAGTCGATAACGGAAATCACTTGACCAATGTGCAAAAACACATGATATCAGACGCTTCCAAAACATACATTAGAACTATATAAGGCTTGAACATGTTACAACAATTATGGAGGAGAATCATAAATAAAGGTCCATGCTGCAATGGAGGATCCATAGTTCATGTGTAATAGTCTGACCCGGTCCTGTCGATAAATACGATAATACTAATACAAGCGCTAGACGTTCATATTTATCATTCATTGCTCAGTCGATAACGGAAATCACGTTCACAAAGTATAGTTTACATCACTATTGAACCTTTTCACAATGCACTGGAACAGCAGTACGCTAGAATATTTGACGGATTTGTATTTTACAATGCTGAATTGTGTCATAATCTACCCAATAAATACAAGAGTACTAATGTCCGTGAGGCGCTAGATGTTCTCAGTTTTGATAAATTGTTCGGTGATAATATACAGCATAGAAATCAAGTCAACAAATGACCGTGATGATTATGTTCAAATGTATTACTGTAAAGTAGAACTAAAGTAATATCCCTAAACGGTGGGGCATGTTTGAATCCACAAAAATGGGTTTATTTGTTTGTTTGGAAAAGGGTTAATAGTGAGGCATTGTGCCCTAGTCCCGTCAGTAAATACAAGAGTGATAATGGCCGTCAAACGTTAGACGTTCACATTTATCATTAGTGGTTCAGTCAATAACCGTAATCACGTCAACAAGGAGCTGAAGAAATGACAGTGATGATACTGGACCAGTTAAAGTTCTTTGGAACTGTACCAAGCTAGATTGTTTATAAAACTCAAAGATAAAACTGACACCGCTAAGTTATTGCATTTAGACGTAATACCGTATATGTAAACCGTCTAATGAAGTACATGTATATGCTTTTATTGGATTATTATGATTGATTCCATCAGTGACCGAATGTGCGGTCACTATATATGAAAACTTTCATTGGATAATGTTAAAAAAAACAGTGACACAGTAGATGACGCATCTTCGCCGGCCAAGGCTTCTACCTCCACGTTGTTCCTTACGAACGTGGAGGTACATGTAGAACCCTTGGCTTGCAAAGGTGTATATGACGTAACAATTATTATATATTGTTCAATTTCGCTGGCGTTACGATATAGGTTTAATCGATAAATGCGAGCGTTAGATTTAGTAAAGGGAGTATTAAACAACACGAAAACAAAAAAATAAAATTGCATGATAGTACTAGCGTATCAAAATGAGAATTTTTGGAAAAAGTAGTTTTAAGCGCGTTTTCGGTATATCTGCGAGAACGTGGCCGCCACTGTGTTGACACGGGAAATGTGGTCGTTGAAAAAAAAACTTTGCTACATAAAGACGATACAAAACAATTCGATTACAAAAAAAACATTTCAGCAGTTTGAGACAAACCGTATTTACGAGCATCGCACTTAGTATGTAACCAAGACTAAGAGATACAAAAAAGCGTTCTCCACAACATTTTTTATTCCAGTAGCTGTGAATTGTTTTTGTTTTGTTTAAGGCCTGGAATGTAGACGTTAACTTTATCCCCTCTTGTAAATTTAAACTGACAGTATTCCTATAATTGTTAGTTTAGAGTTATAAAATTTCACACAAACAGGGAAGTTAGCGTTAATTAGAAGTGACATATCCCGTAATTTGATGTAATTTGTTCAATTCTTAACCCTTTCCCAAACAAGATCCGGTTTTCATATCCCTGACGGAATTGGTTTCGGAAAACATTGAGGCAAAAAAAGAAAATGCTTATTATCAGCATTTTCTCCTTTTTCTCAATATTTTCTGTGCTATAATGTGGCCAAACTCCAATGTTAGGAACGTTAATTTTATCGTCTGCGGTCCATTCCAAATAGGATCGCCCTATAATTTTGTCGTCTGGGAAAGGGTTAAGTAAACTTTCAGACACATCTATAAACAATGCCGCTGAGCTCCCCAAGATGTATAGCAGTGGTAGTAATATTGCTGTCTTTGAAATACTTTTGTTTAAGGAAAATATTCTTCTTTTATTTTTATTTTTTAATATTCATTTATTTATTTTTGTTGTTGTTGTTATTTTTCCCGTCAGTGGGAAGTCTATAATCAATACTGTATAAGTCCCATTAGAAATTAAAAAAAAAGCTTTTTGGGGTATATTCTATAAATGAGTTAGTGCCATCTTCTTATGATATAAGTAGAATACATGCTGATTGACAACAGTGAATTCAAATTCAGCATAACAAAGTCACATGATTATTACCAATGAATTAGCTACATGTAAAAGCTGCTTTTCAACAAAACCTCGTAATTGTAGCTTAAAACGAGCTGCAGTTACGAGATTTTTTTTTTGAAAAGCGACGTAAAGTCGAAATCACCTGGTGACCTTATGTTTCCTTGAGATTGAATCATAGATGCCAGATTGCCATTACTAAAACAGCACACTTCTCATTAAATATTCATACAAACGACTCTGAATCATTCCTGATATGCTTTCTGTCGCTTTTTTCAATTATAGAGGAATACGAGAATCGAAAAAATAATTGAGTTGGCCCGAAGGAAAAAATGGCTTGTAATCAATGATCTTTTTTTTTTCCTGTGCCAAATATGGCCAGATATTCACGTCAAAACTGGACAAAACAAACTAGAAGTGCATTTTTAGGGAGCACAAGGGAGCTTTAATGATAGAAAAGAATGAAAGAAGCTTTCAGAGGCTTAAGTGACATGATAGTAACTATTTGGACATACAATTTGCGAAAGAGTCGCCCAATCTTCGATGCTTTCCAATACATGACTGCTTTGTTTTGTTTTATCAGTTCCATAACTTTTGAAGTATTGTATAATGAAGCAGATACTGAATTAGAAGCTAGGAATCAAGCGGGCCTAATCTAGTACGAAATGAAAGGTCAAAATATGTTTTCTTTAAAAAGGGTTACCGATTCTAAATTGTTCTTAGATCAACTAACTTCAATCCTATCTAATACCTTTATATCTGAATCGGTTTTGTTTTGTTTTTGGTTTCTCAGTTACGGAACATTTTGTAGTACTGTATAGTAAAACGGACACTGAGTTAGAAACTAGGAATCAATTGGGTAGAACCTTATACGAAACAAACTGTCAAAACCAGGTATTGTTTAAAAAAGGATACATATTCTAATTTGAAATTTGAATAAGATCAAATATCTTCAAACCTATCCAATACAGCCATATACGTGTATATCTTTTTTTCTAAGTCATTGAAGTATTGCTCATGATAAATGATATTGCAGAGCATCCCTAGCTAATAGCTAGGGCTGCTCTGTCAGGTCATTCATCGTGAGCTGTACTGTATAATAAATCAGATACGGAGTTAGAAGGCAGGACTCCAAGGAGCCGAACTTTGTATGAAACAATATCCTAGTTCACGTTTTAATATGTTTGGTGTGCCTTTGGGAATATCGCTGAGATCTCTGTCTGGTTCTGCGGTTATTACCAGTATCTTGGGCATGTTTCTTTGGGCTAAGTTCTAGATATTGAAAAATGTTGACATTAAGAATTGAGATATATTAATTGCCATTGATCAAACCTATTGTTACGGAATCCCATTTGAATCGTCTCGATGAGACGATTCAAATGGGTACCCACAACATATGGTTTGAACAAGAAATTAACTTTTTTATAATGTCTTAACATCATATTTTCAGCTATATTTTACAAAGAATTGAAAGATGGCCGTTTGATTTATTAGGCTAAGTCAAGGCGCCCCTATGCCATATGACATGGTTATGTATCAAAATATTAACGTGAAAACTAATCGACGTTACGACGAAAAAGTGAGTTTGCAGATTATTTAAAGTCTTTCCAAATTAATGCCTATTTTTACGCCCAAGATTAATTTAAGCGTTTGCAAATATTTAGTGGTTGATCATAATAATTTCTCTCATAATTCATGGCATACAACCTTTCAATATTATGGAATATGTAATTTGTTTTTGACAAAAGATTTCTTCGTTTTCCACACAGTTTTCTATCCCCAAAAGACCAAACAATTTTTAATTTCATTCACTTGAAATAGTCGTCTGCAACACAATTCAATTCGGTTTAGTCTAAAATTTTGCCGTTTGGTAATGTTTTAATATTGAGAGAAGGATTTCTGTTGTCTTATTCAATCCAAGAACGATAGTTATGACTGAAATAAGAAAGTACTCGCGAAAATTTTCCAATATATAACGTCTTTGGTTCTTTCTCTTACATCTTCACATTTAGCTTTCTTTAGTGACGGAGTAGATAATATTGGTTCTGCTGGAATATTGTGACAAGTGAGTTGGAAGTGCTTTGTAATGTACGTTAACCCTTTCCCAAACGAAAAAATATTGGGGTGATCAATTTGAAAATTGCTGCAGACGAAAAAATAACCGTCACCTACGTAAAATTCGTAAATGATATAATTAGCACATTTTTACATTGTGATAAAAGAAGAAATGCTGATTTTCAGCATTTTCCTCTTTTTGCCGCAATATTTTCCTAATTTAGAGGCTGCTGCTGAAGTGAAAAGTTTAACAATTATGTATTGAGCAGGGTGGACTTTTTCATCAATATATCGAAGATAAAATTAAGGCAATATTAGCAAATTTTGGTTATCGGTACTTTTCTTCTTGTGTCTTTTATGTTTTCTGGAGATATTTCCTATCATAGGTACGTCGAAACCAGGTCTTGTTTCAGAAATTGTCAATATATTTACAAATATTAGATTTGTGAGAAATTACGAACAGTAAATATTGACAGAAATTATTTATTAAGAAAAAGCTGTTGGTATTTATATTATCATTTTCCTCCCTGGTTTGCAGGACTATAGATATGAAACTTGGTACATTTAAAACAGTAAAAGAATCAGGAATTTCTCCTGTACTTTTCCATTGCCAAAAAGGTTCTTCATTTGCAGCATGAACGGGCAACTGCTTTATTGTACATGCTAATGCTAAGTACATTTGAACTGCTGTTGAGATGTTAAGGAAAATGTAAACATATACAAGTTTTTCACAATGTTTTCCAAAGCATTTACCTTATGGGGTGCCAAAAAAGGTTCTTCATTTGCAGCATGAACGGGCAACTGCTTTATTGTACATGCTAATGCTAAGTACATTTGAACTGCTGTTGAGATGTTAAGGAAAATGTAAACATATACAAGTTTTTCACAATGTTTTCCAAAGCATTTACCTTATGGGGTGCCAAAAAGTATCATTGTGTGGTACATGTAATGATTCTAATCATTTATAGATAAGGCCCAAACGAAGACAAAATTGGGAATACATCACGTACAATTATTTATCTTTCCTGCAGTCTCTGGAATGAGTGTCGTCTAATTCTCACAGTGAAGTGGTTCTAATGATGTTGACAGTTTGTTCTGAGTTCTTGAGTTAATTGGGGACTCGGAATTAATAGAACCTTTTAGAAAATATGGTTTATTCTGTGATCTTTCTTCACTCTAGTGTTTGGGTTTGATGGAACTACAATAAGGTAGGCTATGTTTCTTTTATCCAAATTTTATTCAAGGAAAGGTGCGTAAGTTTAAATATAGATATACAGAAAGAATTCTACGTAGTGGCTGTTTTCTGGAAGCCAAATCCTTAATACATGTGACCTACGTATATAGTCCAGCAAGATTAACCCGGGACATCTGCCTTATGTAATGGCCCCACTTTGGCAATGTTTTATTATTTGTTAAGACGCTCAACTAACCGTCCCGGGTTAATTTGGGTCGACAATACAACATCGAAGATTGGAGACGAGCAAACTATATAATGAGTAAACTAAACTGACACGTTTTAAAAACGCAAAACGTACTTTTACAAATGAGCAGGGATCTGGAAAAAAGTCCCTTATAGCATTTTTCAAAATTGAGTTTCAAGATCGGCCTGTTGTCAAATGGAGTCCAAAATGCATCAATGTTGCTCTCTATAAGTTACTACAGATCACGAAGAAGCTATTGGAGAACAATATGGATCCTGATCAGACTGTGCGTATGCACAGGCTGATCTGGATCTATATTGGGCTCAAAAGCCTTAAGGGACGTTTTTCCAGATCCTGGCTCAAATGGTATCTCCTACATCTAACAAAACCGATGTATAGTCATGTAAAATTGTAAATGTTACAATTGTTAACAGGACAGGACAGAAAATGACCTTTAAAGCCACGAATAATGCCTGAATGGACGTCAGATTATGCTAAAATGCACGTTGAATCAAGAGCCTGGAATCGACGACGACGACAGCGAAGCCCGTGTTTTCACACGCGATTTATCACCATGTCGCGATGTATAGGTCGCCTGCGATTACCAACCATAGAATTTGCTGTGGACTGAGCCGTCACAAATCTGTTGCGTTAGTGACGTTGACGTATACAATTATGTAGACGTACAGTTGTTACACGCAACTGACCGGGACGTGGGTGGTCTGTAAATCTTCCTTTGTCGTTTACACGTCTCATAAACCTTGGAACCGTCGATTCGGCTACATTAAAGCGTCTAGCTACCTTCATTTGCGAAACACCGCAAACCAAAAGCCAAAAAACTCGGTTCCTTTTTCGCAAAGTAAGCCGCAGCATTTTGTACACAATTTTCTTTCGTTGTTCTCGTATGTTTTCAATAGGTAAATCAAAACGGCAATTTGTACACAAAAAAATCTTAGTGATTTAACACGTGGTCTAAATGCACGAGACACACGAGCATTTAGTGATGGGCGGTTCAGATGCCCGGGTAGTTTACAGAAAACACGACAAAATTGCTGGGCTGTGAAGTGTATACATTGTCGCATACATGTCGCCAAATATGGTGCCGATCAAGGCAATACGAAAGGAATGGTTAATGAAAACGTGTTTTGCGTTTTTAAATCGTGTCAGTTTATATAAAAGTCAACAATCTTATTGAGACAATTTAAACTTTTCGCACTTTTCAAAATTTCAGACTGATCCAATAAAGAAAATAAGAAGAAACAAGAGCCGTCAGAGACGGACAATGCTCCCCGACTAAGGCATTGTCACAATAAATGTATGCCATGCAGAGCTAAGATTAAGTTAACAAACGTTAAGCCCCCTTTTTCCATGACATACTTTTTATATGCAAATTTCAAATAGTTTATTGTCAAGGGCATTTGATTTGCTACTCAAATATGAAATTTCATCAAATTCTGACCATTAGACTTGGAGAAATTAGAGAAAAACTGTATTTTACCTTAAGTCCCCTTTTCCCATGACAAGGCCTCAAATCCAAAAACTGGGAAAAGTACATCGGCATTATGTCATAGGGAGTTCACATGGTAAGTTTCATTTGATTTGGCCCAAGGGTTATAGAGAAATCGCTTCGGACGGACGGACGGACGGAATGACGGACGGACGGACGGACGGACAGACGAAGCGGCGACTATATGCTCTCCCTTCGGGGAGCATAAAAACGCTTATAGACACCATTTATCTTTCATTTAACCCTTAAATATCATCTGTGCTATTCTCCGTATGTCTATATAGCCTATATCTATTAGACTATCGTGTAGTTTTGTCACCTGCAGAACTTTGTTTTGAATAAACAATTATAAAATTGTATTTTTTCTTGGAAAATGCTAAGAGTGTTGGTATATAGAGATGAGGCTCAAGAAAACAAATTAAGGAACGAAGCACGTATTTGTTTAGCCCCCAGCAGTTAGAGTATGTGTCGTCTAATTCTCACGTAGAAGTAGTTCAATGATGTTGACAATTTGTTGTGTACTCCTTGATTAACCCTTTGGTGTGACTCCTCAACGAAACGGGCCTACCAAATATATTGTAAAATTGGTCCATTCGGCAGCTTCTAGCTTCTCTCAGAAGTTTCGGTTGGTTATTCATTGGTCTAAAATTTACTAGGCTACCAAGAAAATGGTACCAAAAGCTGCTTCAGCTACGCTTCCGTGAACACATCCACCCTCGCAATTCGCCAACACTTTCGGGTTCTGCATGTTCCAAACGCCCAATAAAAAGTCACAACCAGACAAGAAGTAGTTCCGGAAAAGATTCATTAGTACACATCCTAGCAGTACACTGATGGTATACTAGTGTACAGAACAATATTACATGCATCTGTCTATCCTATAGATACAGAATTATTGCAGCAAAATGAGGAAACCCATTTTTGACGGAACCATTTTTGTGTACTACGACCCGCATGCATTTACCATTGTAGAATGTCTCCATTGTTCCAAAACAAGGCAACTATAAAACTATCTATTACAAGGAGAGGGGTTAAAGTATAGTCTTATAGAGGTGAGGGTCAATAAAACAAATTACGGAGTGAAGCACGTATTTGTTTAGCTCCCAGCAGTTTGAGTGTATGTCGTCTAATTCTCACAAAGTAGTATTCGTTTCTTTCTCACAAATGCGCATGCTCAGACTGCACCTACATTGTTCTAATGTCTCATTTGTCCAGCGTGGGTCCTTTTAATGGGCCCGTGTTAGATTTTCGGGAATCAGTTCAACAAGATTACAGTCGGAAGCTTTCGAATTATCTTTCTCGGAATCATATTCGAAATTGAGCGATGCGGGATTTACTGCAAGAATAATACTAATCATATATAGTTGTCTATCAAATGTGAAATAGATTATATTTTCTTTGAATAAAGTTATGTGCAAATGACATTTCTACAATTGAATGTGTAAATATGCCTCGTCATTCAAATATGCTTTCTAGAAGAACATCAGAGCATGCTTCTTGTTCCAAGCCACGGTAGCTCAGTCGATAACGACGGAAGACTGTCAATTCACGGGTCCTCAGTCCGAGCCCTGGCGCGGTCAATATCTATACTTTGTTTATCTCAAAATGTCTCATGTCCCATTTATGTGAGAGAGCAGATGGAGGTTCAGATAGGGATATTGTTGTAGTACTGATGAGAGAAATACCAAGAATCCACATGAACAGTGTTTAGGAAACGGATACAGTTCCAGTCTATGACTTTGTCATGGTATCATGGTACAAGATTTACCTATGTTGTTACAAAATCAATGTAATAATATCGTAACAACAAAATATCGAACTACTAGTTCACACCAGTAGAATTCGAACCAACGCATGAACAACTGCTTTGAAAATTGGGAACGCATTTTCCCTGATTTGGGTAGGTTAACTTTATAAACATGACATCGTGACTAGATTTGACCACCATTGGAAGATGTCTTTAAAGTGACATTTCACATTTACTTTTTTCATAAATTGTGCTTTTAATTTTATCTGTCAGAGCATATTTTCTTATGAAAATTCTGAAAATTTCAAGCCAAAATTTTGCACCGTTTACGAGCAATATATAGTTGATGCTAAAATTAAACACATTGTTGTGGACAACAGTTCAGATTTATGTGGAATTTGGCATTCCTGTGTCAACTGTAAATGCATATTTTGCGCTTATAAATGACAAGTTAAAAAAACTGATAGCATTTATATCCGCTAAAATAACCAATCTTTGCAACAAGTTGTTCTTTAAAAAGTGAAATTGGAAATGTATGTTCCTTTAACATAATATGCACAGTTAGGTATACATGCATCTTTTCTGCATGACATGTCAAGAATCTATTTCTGCGAGAGTTATTTGGAATTGAATTTCTCGTGAGATTTGTCTTTAAGATTAGGCGCAAAGATGAAGTAAAAACCAACAGATTGGTAGGCTGTATTAAATTATACGAAATATTTCGTTTTACGAGTGTTTGTTTTTACTTGGCATTTGAATTAGCTGAAATGCATTGGCAACAATTATTATCTAAGAACATTACATGGCAAAACAACATGCGTTATTGCAGAAAAATCTATGTATGCTTATTTTTTTAACCCATTACCAAACGAAAAAAGTTTAGGGCGGTCCAAATTGAAAGATCCTGCAGACGACAATTTCAAGTGATTGTAATTTTTAATTTTTAGCTCTTTTTGGATGGAAAACATTGTGGGAAATGAAGAATTTGCTTGTCACAAGCAATTTCTTCATTTTCCACGATGTTTTCCGTGGTCATTAATTGGTGAGGAGTTAAAGAAAGTCATTGTATGGTAGCGGTTTAAGAGTGAAAGTTATAGCTAAATATTAACTTTGGCCACATGAATAAAATAAAAAGTCTAGCTTGAGTTGATTGTGAAATGGATAAATAGCAAAGAATTGTGTGCTAGAAATAGACTTGATTTGCCGTTATGTTTTGATAAATCGTCGGTGTTGTCATAAATAAAGCCGTAGTTAAGAGATTTTATAACCAACACCTACGAAATGCTATTATTTGTCCGAAATTACGTCACGATTGACAGGATAAAATCGTTTCCTATTGCAGACCGCTTGCATACGTCTAAAAGAATAATATCATGCTGTAAGTATTTCCCCATGTTTATTTTGACACAACAGGGAGTCTAGCGATGGTTTGGATTATGTTCTTTATTGATTGCAAATAAGATAACAAGCAGTCTACGACCCGGTACATGACCTAGACGCCAAGCTAAACACGGAATTATGTAATAATATATACAAACAGACAAAAGGTCAGACCCAGTAAGTACGAGTTGTTCGTGTCATGAGAGAGATTCCCAAAAAATTGACCACGGCTACAAATAAGAGAGGTGATGGCTTTTAAAAATGCAATATTTCACTAAATGTTTATAAAATCCTATGTTTGTGGGTACTCAGTAGAATTGTCTCTCTGAGACGATTCCAATGAGTACCAACAACATAGGGTTTGAATTTTAAAGAATAAAATATCTATACCTCTCTCTATAATGTAATAATATCTACTAACAGACAAAAGACCAAACTCAGTAGACATAGCATGACATGAGAGAGATAACTTAACATTTCATGCTACGTATCGCTGCAGGTATGCTGTAAATGTTGTTGCTGTTTCACGCGATTCCCCTTCGATGATTGCGATAACTTTTTTACGTGATATTAGTCAAGATGTAGGCTAGTTACTGCACTTCTCGAACGTAGCTAACTCAGCCAACGCAATGTTCCTTGTATACCACATTTTTCTTGTATAGCTGTTACATCTGACTTTTTGTAATATGATGCAGTAATGGCGAACCCCATTACATTTTGTCAGGATTTTAGATTTTCCATTTGCAATTGTATTGAAATAGAGAATGTGTGTCACGACATACATCTATGCAAGTACTATTAATTGACAAATTGTATTTAATGTACTTGAAGATAAACAAGAATTTGGACAACATTGTCTTTTTATAATTTAACACTTTCCCAAACGACCAATAAAATGGATGTCGATTAAGGTAAGACCTGGGTAATGCACTTTCTGTATGATCGTTGTATTTCGACTTATTCCATGGCGTCTGTAAGTCCGAGCATTTTTAGAGCACCGTTAGATCATGCAATACCGCTTGTTTCCGTAACTACGGAAATAATTGATCGTGTTCAGATTTGAGAGATATATTCTAAAAAAAACTGTGAAAATGTTTCTAAGTTATATAAAGTAGGCAAAAAAAGTCGAAAATTCAAAATTTTAGAACAATGACAGTTACATCCCTTGAAATGGTCTATGAGATTTCCTATCTCATATCAGACTCTGAATCCAGTTTTTGGTCAATACAGTAATAAGAATTGTTAATTATTGTTTACTTATTTCTAACCGAAGGAACTGATTTCCTATCAAATATCGTACTATGAAACCAGAATTGTGGTCAATACATTTATAAGAGTTGTTACTTATTGTATACTAAAATTCTTGGCAAAGTAGTTGATTTCCTATCAATTATCATATACTGAATCCAGAAGTTGGTCAATACAGTAATAAGAGTTCTTAATTGTTGTTTACTAAAAGTCTAGACACAGTACCTGATTTCCTATAAAATATTATATACTCTGAATTCAGATTTTGGTCAAAAGATTAATAAGAGTTGTTAGTTATTTTGTACTAAAATTCTATCCATAGTAGCTGATTTCCTATCAGATATCATACTCTTTATCCAGATTTTGGTCAAAAGAGTAATAAGAGTTGTTATTGTTCACTAAAATTCTAGCCACAGCAGCTGATTTCCTCAGAAATCATACTCTGAATTCATATTTTAATCAAAACAGTAATAAAAGTTGTTAGTTATTGTTTACTTAAATTCTAGCCAGAGTACCTGATTTCCTATCAGAGATCTTGCTCTGAATCCAGATTTTGGTCAAAACAGTTATAAGAGTTGTTTGTTGTTCTTTGCTTAAATTTGAGCAAATGTATCTGATTTTTAGTAAGATATCATACTCTAAATCCAGATTTTGGTCAATACATAGATAAGAATTAAAAGTTGTCGTTTCCATAAATTCTCGGCACAGAAGCTGATTTTTATCAGATATAAAATATACTCTAAATCCAGATTTTTGTCAAAACAGTTACGTAGTATAGATCGGCCAAAAAGAGTGACAGATGTTTACATTTTGTTTTCTTAAATTATACCATTATTAACCCGATTAATTATGTATCAATGATATATGCATTATCTTAAACAGGTAATTTATCTTATAACGTGATTTATATCTCAAATAAATAGCCTGACATCCTTTTGTAAATGAAATGGTCTATTGTTTATCTGCCACTCTTTTTGGACGACGTATAAGAATTTTTTGCTATTGTTTACTTAAATCCTAGCTACAGTAGCTGAATTCCTCTTTGAATCCATATATTGGTCAATACAGTAATAAGAGTTATAAGTTATTGTTTACTAGATTTTTTAGCCAGAGTTGCTGATATACCATCATAAATTATACTCTGAATCAAGATATTGGTCAATACAATGATAAGGGTTGTTAGTTATCGTTTATTAAAAATCTAGCCACAGGACCTATCGGATTTCATATTCTGAATCCACATTTTGGTGAATAAAGAAATACGATTTGCTAGCTACTCTCATTAGACTTTAAGTAAACAATAACTAAAAACTATCATTATTGCATTGACCAAAATCTGTATTCAGAGTAAGATATCTGATAGGACTACAACTACTGTTGCTAGAATTTTAGTGAACAATAAGTAACAACTATTATAACTGTTTTGGCCAAAATCTGGATTCAGAGTTAGAAATCTGATGAACTGTAAATGAGCTTCTTTGGCTAAAATTCTAGTTAACATTAACTTACAACTCTTATTACTGTATTTGCCAATATTCAGAGTACTCTTGATTCAGAGTATGATATCTGATAGGAAATCCGCTACAGTGGCTACAATTTTAGTAAAGATTAACTAACAACTCTTATAATTATTGTGACTAAAATCTGCATTCAGAATATGATATCTGAACAACTGCTATTACTGTTTTGACCCAAACCTGGATTCAGAGTATGATATCTGATGGTAAAACAGGGACTGTCACTGTGGCTAGAATTTTAGTGAAAACTTACTAACAATTCTTATTACTGTTTTGACCAAAATCTGGATTCAGAGTATAATATCTGATAATAAATCAACAACTGTGCCTAGAAGTTTAGTAAACAATAACTAACAATTCTTATAACTGTTTCGACCAAATTCTGCATTCAGAGTATGATATCTGAACAACTGTTATTACTGTTTTGACCAAAATATGAATTCAGTGTATGATATCTGATAGTAAATCAGCTACCGTTGCTAAAATTGTAGTAAAGAATAACTAACAACTCTTAAAATTGTTTTGACCAAAATCTGGATTCAGAGTATGATACATGTATCTGATAGGAAATCAGGTTAAGTAAGCGTTAACTAACAATTTTTTATTACTGTTTTGACCAAAATCTGGATTCAGAGTGTGATATATGATAGGAAATCAGCTACTGAGGCTACAATTTCAGTAAGTTGCAACTAACAACTCTTATTACTGTTTTCGTCAAAATCTGGATTCATAGTATGATATCTGATAGTAAATCAGCGACTGTCGCTAGAATAATAGTAAACCACAATTTACAATTCTTATTACTGTTTTTTACTGTTTTGACCAAAATCCGGATTCAGAGTATGATATCTGATAGGAAATCAGCTACTGTAGCTAGAATACCGGCAAAACGTTTGACGTTCACATTAATCATTCATTGTTCAGTCGATAACGGAAATCACGTTACCAATGCGCAAAAACACATGATATCAGACACTTCCAAAATACATTTACTATATAAGGCTTGAATATATTACAACATTTCCGGAGAAGAATCATATTTTAAAGACTCATGCTGCAATGGAGGATCCATAGTTCATGTGTAATAGTCTGACCCTGTCTTATCGATAAATACGATAATGCTAATACAAGCGCTAGACATTTTCATTTATCATTCATTGTTCTGTCGATAACGTAAATCACGTTAACAAAGCGTAGTATGCATCATTATTGAACCTTTTCACAATGCACTGGAACAGCAGTGCGCTAGAATATTTGACGGATTTGTATTTTACAATGATGAATTGTGTCATAATCTACCCAATAAATACAAGAGTACTAATGTCCGTGAGGCGCTAAATGTTCTCAGTTTTGAATAATTGTTCAGTTGATAATATACAGCATAGAAATCAAGTTAACAAATGACCGTGATCTTAATGTTCAAATGTAGAACTATAAAGTGGAACTGCATTGCCCTATAGTATATCCCTAAACGATGTGGTATGTTTGAATCCACAAAAATGGATATGGTTGTTTGGAAAAGGGTTAATAGTGTGGCATTGTGCCCTAGTCCCGCCAGTAAATACAAGAGTGATAATGGCCGTCAAACTATAGACGTTCACATTTATCATTAGTGGTTCAGTCAATAACTGTAATCACGTCAACAAGGAGCTGTAGAAATGACAGTGATGATACTGGACCAGTTAAAAATTCTTTAGTGTTCGTCCTAGTTTTGGACCAATGCAATTGCAGTATATCGACCCTATATTTCACATAAACGCACTGCCGGTCAGTTTATGTCACGCCAAGCCCCGCTTCCTGTGCAGTTATGAAAAATTATGTAATTTTGGGGAAAATGATGATTTTTTTTGGAAAATTATGTAATTCCAGTAAGATCCGCTCGATAGAAGCTCCGGTCGGAGGCGTGGTTTGAAGAATGACAGTACAAGCGTTTGTTTTCATTGGCTGACGAACACTAAGTCAGATAGAGGCTGTATAGTAGATTCTACGAGACATAAACGTTCAAAGGCTGCGCCTTTTGAACGTTTATATCGCGTAGAATCTACTATACAGACTCTATCTAATACTTGGAAATGTACCAAGCTACATTGTTTCTTAAACTCAAAGATAAAACTGTCACCGCTAAGTTATTGCATTTACACGTAATACCGTATTTAAACCGCCTAATGAACTACATGCTTTCATTGGATGATTATTATTGATTCCATCAGTGACTGAATGTGCGGTCAGTATATATGAAAACTTTCATTTGATAATGTAAAAAAACCAGTGACACAGTAGATGACGCACCTTCGCCGGCCAAGGGTTCTACCTCCACGTTGTTCCTTACGAACGTGGAGGTATAACCCTGGCTTGCAAAGATGTATATGACGTAACAATTATGATATATTGTTCAATTTCGCTGGCGTTACGATATAGGTTGAATCGATAAATGCGAGCGTTAGATTTAGTAAAGGGAGTATTAAACAACACGAAAACAAAGAAATAAAATTGCATGATAGTACTAGCGTATCAAAATGAGATTTTTTGTACAAAGTAGTTCTAAGCGCAGTTACGGTATATCTGCGAGAACGTCACTGTGTTGACAAGGGAACTGTGGTCGTTGTAAAAAAAAAATTTGCTACATAAAGACGATGCAAAAACAAGTCGATTACAAAAAAAAACATTACAGCAGTTTGAGATAAACCGTATTTACGAGCATCGCACTTAGTATGTAACCAAGGCTAAGAGATACAAAAAAGCGTTCTCCACAACATTTTTTATTCCAGTAACTGTGAATTGTTTTTGTTTTGTTTAAGGCCTGGAATGTAGACGTTAACTTTATCCCCTCTTGTAAATTTAAACTGACAGTATTCCTATAATTGTTAGTTTAGAGTTATAAAATTTCACACAAACAGGGAAGTTAGCGTTAATTAGAAGTGACATATCCCGTAATTTGATGTAATTTGTTCAATTCTTAACCCTTTCCCAAACAAAATCCGGTTATCATATCCCTGGCGGAAAGGGTTTTGGAAATCATTGAGGCAAAAAAGGAAAATGCTGATGAACAGCATTTTCACCTTTTGCCTCAATATTTTCTGTGCCATAATGTGGCTTGACTCCATTGCCATGAACGTTCATTCTGTCGTCTGCATTCCCTTCCAAAATGGATCGGCGTCAAATATTGTTGTCTGGGAAAGGGTTAAATAAATTTTCAGACCTTTCTGTAAACAATGTCGATGAGCTCCTCAAGATATATAGTAGTGTTCGTAACATTGCAATCTTTGAAACATTGTTGTTTTATAAAAAAAATTATTCTTCTAACTGTATAAAATGAACACGTGAATTTTCCGGGTTTTCGTTTCGCCCTTTCCCCAGTCGCATATTCTATAAACTATGCTGTAGATGTACGCTACCTACACTGTAGCAAAAATCTTAGCTTTTGGGAGAATATTCTATTAATGGTCACTGATGGACTAGTGCACGCACCTTTTAAGGTTTACAGACCCTGAAAATATCACCATTTTCTAGCCGTACGAAATGCATCAAATTACACTCACTTGTAAAAACACTTTAGATAAGTTGATTCACCTTGCCGGATTTCAGGATTATGCTTCAAGAAGAAAATAATTGACAAATATCATTTTACTCTATATTCATATGCAAGGGAGGCAATTTTGAACATTTTTGTCAAATATTTCCATAATTACGCATTAATTCAAAATTCGAAACCATTCAAAATGGTTATATTTGTATTTGGAATGAAAATGTAACACAGTATAGGAATTACTGGCATTTTTCAAATTTCGCATCTGGGTCTTTGGTGCTTTTGATGGTTTGGATACCTTAAAATATGAAAAATGCGTGTTTGTTGACAAACGTATTTAATGAAAATACCATAACAAAGTCACATGATTACCGCTCGTAAATTAGCTAAACTGTGCTTTTAAACAAAGACCTCTTTACTGCACTGCAGTTACGAGGTTTGTGTTGAAAAACGCCGTAAAGTCGAAATCACCTGGTGACCTTATGTTTCCCTGAGATTGAATCATAGATGCCAGATTGCAATTACTAAAACAGCACTCTTCTCATTAAATATTCATACAAACGACTCTGAATCATTCCTGATATGCTTTCTGTCGCTTTTTACAATTATGGAGGAATACGAGATTCGAAAAAATAATTGAGTTGGCCCGAAGGAAAAAAACTGAGCTGGTAATCAATGTTCTTTCTCTCTCTCGCCAAACGTGAGAAGATATTCACGTCAAACTTGCTGCTCTGCCAGGTCAATTATCGCGAGCTATACCTGACTTTTTTTGTTTTGTTTTATCATTCACAGAACATTTGAAGTACTGTATCATAAATCGGACACTGAGTTAGAAACTATGAATCAATTGGTTCGAATCTTATACGAAGTAATTGGTCAATCCATGTATTGTTTAAAAAGGGTTATCTGTTCTAAATTGGACTTAGGCTAATCATCTTTTAAACATCCTACCTAATATAGTCATGTATATCTGTTTTGTTTCGTTTATTTGGTTTCCTATGTCATTAAAGTAATGCTCATGATAAATGACCTGACAGAGCATCCCTAGCCAGGGATGCTCTACCAGGTCATTTATCGTGAGCTATACTGTATAATAAATCAGATACGGAGTTAGAAGGCAGGACTCCAAGGAGCCGAACTTTGTATGAAACAATATCCTAGTTCACGTTTTAATATGTTTTGGTGTGCCTTTGGGAATATCGCTAAGATCTCTGTCTGGCTCTGCGGTTATTACCAGTATCTTGGGCATGTTTCTTTGGGCTAGGTTCTAGATACTAGGAAATGTTGACATTAAAAATTGCGATATATTAGTTAGCATTGCTCAAATCCTATGTCGTAGGTACCCATTTGAATCGTCTCTTCGAGACGATTTAAATGAGTACCCACAACGTAGTGATTGAATAAGAAATGACCGCTTTAGATTGCCTTAACGTCATCTTTTCTTAAGCTATGTTTAGAAAAAAATTGAAAGGTGGCCGTTTGATTTATTAGACTAAGTCAAGGCGCCCCTATACCATATGACATGGTTATGTATCAAAATATTAACGTGAAAACTAAATGACGTAACATCGTAAAATGACTTTGTTTATGACTTTTAAGAGTTCCAAAGTAAGCTTGTTTTTACGTCGACGATTAAATAAACGTTTGCAAATATTAAGCTGGAAGAAAACAACGTTGCTCATAATAATTTCTCTCATTTGGCCTCATTTGGTAGTTTTCAATGCAAAACTACAATAATATGGATTCCGATATTATTTTGTTTACATATTATAGGTTAATTTTGTAAATATTTTCCATAATATCGTGACTAGACTAATCTATTTCAACACAATGACGCATTTTTACTTAGGCTTAGGAAAACATTGTGGTAAATGAAGAAAGTGCTTGTGACAAGCAAAGTCTTCATTTTCCACACAGATTTCTGGCCCTTAAGACTATTTTTTTCTAAAGTTTCAATCACTTGACATTATCGTAACGTTTGCAACATTTTTGGACCCGTCTAAAAGTTTGGCGTTTGGTAACTGGTTAACATTTGTATCGGGGGAAGGGTGTTTGTTGTGTTATTCAATCCAAGAACGATAATTATGACTGGAAAAAGAAAGTGCTCGCGAACATTTTCCAATATATAACGTCTTTGGTTCTTTCTCTTACATCTTCACATTTAACGTTCTTTCGTGACGGAGTAGATAGTTTTGGTTCTGCTGGAATATTGTGACAAGTGAGTTGGAAGTACTTTTTGATGTGCATTAACCCTTTCCCAAGCGACAAAAATTTGGGGTGATCAATTTGAAAGCTGCTGCAGACGAAAAAATATCTGTCACCTACGTAAAATTCGTAAATGATATAGCACATAAAACATTGTGGTAAAAGGAGAAAATGCTGATTTTCAGCATTTTCTTCTTTTTTCTGCAATGTTTTCCAAAGCCTACTTTATTGGAGACGTCGAAACCAGGTCTTGTTTTGGAAAATGTTAGAACCTCCCCTTATGTCAAATATTTGAATTTTCCTAATTTAGAGGCTGCTGCAGACGTGAAAATTTTAATGACTATAATTATGTTGAGCAGGACTGATTTTTTATCAGTATGTCAAAGATAGATTAAGGGGGAATGCTCCAGTTTTTCGGAACACTCGGTCTTTACTGTAGTAAATTATATGTTTCGTACCAATATGTTTCGCTACCATATTTTCAATAATGTAATACATCATTACAATTTATCATTTTCGACGGTAAAAATGTATATTATGCGAAACTGATTTCCTCAAGATGAAAATCGATTATTTAGAGCAAGACAGTCGTAGGTGTGTATGCAGTTACCACCGTTTTGCGTCATTTTATTCATATGTAGCTGATAAAAAATACTGTAATTCACTAATAAGTGCGCTGACCTATACGTTTTCTTTTTGAATTATTACCAGGACATGTTGCTTAATACAATGAGGGAGTTTCATCAAATTCTATTATGTAGAACTTGAAATATTTCCCAAAATATGCAAATTTTGACATAAAACACTCCAGCTTCGTTGATCTAACCGAACACGTGAGCATGCTGTTTTATACATTTACGCGTTTATAGAAGCACATATTTTGGGTTTTCTGTTCTTATTTAATGTAAGACGTTACTTTAAATCCATTTTCCGGACTAAACGATCAATATACAGCATTTTATTAGCATTTTAGTGACCTTGGACAGGTGCAAGAAATTGTGCATTTTTTCATCACGTACAAATATTTATCTTTCCTGCAGTCTCTTGAATGAGTGTCATCTAATTCCCATACTGAAGTGGTTCTAATGATGTTGACAGTTTGTTCTGAGTTCTTGAGTTAATTGGAACCTCGGAATTAATAGAACCTTTTATAACACATGGTTTATTCTGTGATCTTTCCTCACTCTAGTGTTTGGATTTGATGGGACTACGATAAGGTAGGTTTCATCCAAATTTTATTCAATTTTGAAAGGTGCTTTTAAAAGTTTAAATATCTGCAAAAGGAATTATAATATTGTAGAATTGTACTCCTGTCTGGAAGCTAATCGCTGTATAAATGAGCCATACATATACAACATCGAAGATTAGAGACGAGTAAACTGTAACCATAAACTATAACAGTCAACGATCTTATAGACACGATTTAAACTTTTCGCACTTTTCAAAATTTCAGACTGATCCAATTAAGAAAATAAGAAAAAAACCGCTACTTGTATTAGACTTTTATGTAGTTTCCTAACCAGCAGAATTTTGTTTTAATAAATGAACAATTATACTGAGTACATTTAATTCCGCAGAGATACTTCGTTCTGTTGTAGGATGGAAATGATAAGCAAAGGCTTCGTAATGCTGGTTTATTTTCGTTGATTTATTTAATTCCATAAACTCTAAAGGTAGAAGATGCTTTAAAAACACATCGGAATAAAAATTGATTATTTTTAATTGAGATGGGTCAAATCAATTATTAACAAGTGTGCCCACCTAAAGCTTGAATTACAGTCTTACATTGTCGTGGCATAGAAAGGACTTTTCTCGCAATGAAACCTCTTGTGACATTTTGTTCAGCTCTTGAATAACAGGAATACGAAGTTTTTGCAACGTTTTGGGTGGTGGGGTGCGTAAATACACGCTTCTCTTCGGGTCATTCCAAGCATGTTCTATAGGGTATATAACAGACCAGTAGTGTGTAACCACAGTATGTGGCGGAGCCATCGTGTCGTTAGTCGTGATATTAATAATAAGTTACAGCATCCTACGTGCAGATAAATGTCCGATTTTGAAAAACCTAGCACATGCATTCCAAAAACTTGGTTCCTCACATTTTCAAGAAGACGATTCATGCTGATAGAAATGAGATTCTTTCAATAAAACTTGTTTTTATAGTGTCCCTATAGACGAACTTTATAAACATGTTGCAATTTAACTCGAGTTTCACGTGCACCAGTTTTACGCAGCGACAACGTGTTTAACGCTTTGGCTAAGGCGTCGTAAAATGTTCCAGGTTTACTAACTTTATTCTTTTCTATTCCCGTTTAAAAACTTGTGGGAGATTCATAACACATATTTCCATCTCTTATAACATCTTACAACATCTTGATATAAGGCTTTGAAAACTCTGCGTTTTTAAATGTACTAAGTATATAAAATTGCATTTTCTCTTGGAAAATGCTAAGGTATTGTTATATAGTGATGAGGGTCAATAAAACAAATTAAGGAACGAAGCACGTATTTGTTTAGCTCCCAGCAGTTTGAGTGTGTGTCGTCTAATTCTCACACAGAAGTAGTTTTAATGATGTTGACAAGTTATTTTGTATTCCTCTTCTATAACCCTTCCGAAAAATCAATCCTGATTTTGGCGTCCTTTATTAAGCGTCTTCAACGACAAAGAAGTAAACGACACCAATCAATGAGATGTAAAACAAAGCAGTACTAGTATTTTTTTCTCAAATGTGCACGCCCAGACTGCACCTTCATCGTTCTAATGTCTTATTTATGCAGCATTGGTCTTTTTAAGGGGCACATGTTATATTTTCTGGAAAAAGTTCAACAAGATTACAGTCGGAAGCTTTCGAATTATCTTTCTCGGAATCGTATTCGAAATTTAGCGATGCGGGGTTTAATGCAAGAATAATACTAATCAAATATAGTTGTCTATCAAATGTGAAATAGATTATATTTTCTTTGAATAAAGTTATGTGTAAATGACATTTCTACAATTGAATTTGTAAATATGCCTCGTCATTCAAATATGCTTTCTAGAAGAACATCGGAACATGCTTCTTGTTCCAAGCCACGGTAGCTCAGTCGATAACGACGAAAGACTGTCAATTCAGGGGTCCTCAGTCCGAGCCCTGGCGCGGTCAATATCCATACTTTTGACAAAATGCCTAAAGTTTATCTCAAAATATCTCATGTCCCATTTATGTGAGAGAGCAGATGGAGGCTCAGATCGGGATATTGTTGTAGTACTGATGAGAGAAATACAAAGAATCTGTGGTTTGCCGCCCAGCCGCCTCGATATGACCATAATAGCTGAAAGAGACGTAAAACTCAAGTCATTCACTTAATCATTCAATCAATCTGAATATACACAGTGTATAGGAAACGGATGCAGTTTTGTCACGATATCATGGCAAAAATGGCTATGTTGTTACAAAGAAACAACAAAATATCGAAACTCCAAATTGCTAGCTTACACATGTAACATTAGCCCTAAAGTATGAACAATAGTATTGTAAATTAGGAACGCGTTTTCCCTGATTTGGGTAGGTGAACTGTATAAGACTAGATTTGTCCACTATTGGAACATGTCTTTAAAGTGAGATATCACATTTATTTTTTCATAAATTCTACTTTTATGTTTATCTGTCAGATCATATTTTCTTAAGGAAATTCTGCAAATTTCAAGCCAAAATATTGAACCGTTTACGAGAAAGATATATTTAATGACAAAATAAAAACAAATCATTGTGGACAACAGTTCAGATTTATATGGAATTTGGCATTTCCCTGTCAACTTTAAAGGCATATTTTGCGCTTATAAATAATAAGTTAAAAAAAACTGAAAGCATTTATATGCACTAAAATAACCAATCTTTGCAACAAGACATTCTTTAAAAAGGTGAAATTGGAAAAGTATGTTCCTTTTTAATATAATATGCACAGTTAGGTATACATGCATCTTTTCTGCATGACATGTTACGAATCTATTTCTGCGAGAGTTATTTGGAATTGAATTTCTCGTGAGATTTGTCTTTAAGATTAGGCGCAAAGATGAAGTAAAAACCAACAGATTGGTAGGCTGTATTAAATTATACGAAATATTTCGTTTTACGAGTGTTTGTTTTTACTTGGCATTTGAATTAGCTGAAATGCATTGGCAACAATTATTATCTAAGAACATTACATGGCAAAACAACATGCGTTATTGCGGAAAATATTTGTATGCTTGTTTTTTTCATTTAACCCATTACCAAACGAAAAAAGTTTAGGGTGGTCCAAATTGAAAGATCCTGCAGACGACCAAGTGAATGGGATTTTTAATTTTTAATGTCTTTTTGGGTGGGAAACATTGTGAGAAACGGAAAAATTGCTTTTCACAAACATTTTTTTTTTTCATTTCCCACGATGTTTTAGGCGATCTATTTATGAGGAGTCAAAGAAAGTCATTGTGTGGTAACGGGTTAACCCTTTCCCAAACAAGACCTGGTTTTGACGTCCCAGGAAGAAATGGTTTGGGAAAACATTGAGACAAAAGAAGAAACTGCTGATAACCAGCAGTTTCTCCTTTTGTCTCAATATTTTCTGTGCCATATTTTACACAAATCCTATCTTTACTAACATCTATTTTGTCATTTGTGGCAGTTTTTGAAGTGGATCACCCCAAAATTTTGTCGTTTGGGAAAGGGTTAAGAGTGGAAGGTATAGCGAAATTAACTTTTGCCACATGCGTTTATCGCCAGAATAAAATAAAAAGTCTAGCTTGAGTTGATTGTAAAATGGATAAATAGCAAAGAATTTTGTGTTAGAAATAGACTTGATCTACCGCTATGTTTTGATAAATCGTCGGCGTTGTTAAAAAATCTCTTAACTACGGCTTGAATCAAGCCGTAGTTAAAATGTTTTTTAACAGCCCCTACGAAATGCTGTTATTTGTCTGAAATTACGTCACGACTAACAGGATAAAATCGTTTCCTCTGTGCAGACCGCTTGCATACGTCTAAACTATATCATATGCCTCACGATAAATGACCTAGCAGAGAATCTCATTCGATTAACGTGGGCTGCTCTGCCAGGTCATTTATTGTGAGGTATACCATGCTGTAAGTATTTCCCCATGTTTATTTTGACACAACAGGGAGTCTAGCGATGGTTTGGATTATGTTCTTTATTGATTGCAAATAACATAACAAGAAGTCTACGACCCGGTACATGACCTAGACGCCAAGCTAAACACGGAATTATGTAATAATGTATACAAACAGACAAAAGGTCAGACCCAGTAAATACGAGTTTGCTGTGTCATGAGAAAGATTCCCCCCAAAATTGACCAGAGCTGCAGATAAGAGAGGTTGTGATGGCTTTTCAAAATACAATATCACATTAACTCATCAGACCCACAACATAGGGTTCGAATTTGAAATAGAGATTTTAGAATGCATTCACCTCCTCTAATATAGCCTATTTTAGCTCTGATAAACCACATCTTGTACTCTCTACCCATTTGATCAATCTAAACTAAACTCCCCAATTCAAATACAGATCTCGCCAGTTCTCGTGGCTCGTATGAGATATCCTTATCCTCTTTCTACGTAGCAAACTCATGGTGTATAATCACGTGATACAATATTTTCAGAAAATCTTCAATAGTTTTGTAAATACTGGACCGATTTGAATTCGGTTTGAAAGAGAGAATGTGGACAGACGTCACGCATTAGATGGACGTGGTTAAATTTTGAAAAATCAACTGATAAAAAAGTTATTGAAGATAAACCAAACTTTTGGTTTATCTTCAATAACTTTTTATCAGTTGGGGTTTTTTTTAAAACAAAAAACAAAATCCAACACGTCCAGCTTATTCATGGCATTTTCCCACCTTCTCTGCTTCAATCTGAATTCAAATTGATCCAGTAATAAAAAAGATATTGAAGATTATCGGAAATTCTGAGTCACGTGATTATACACCGTGAATCTCAATGTGCTTTGCATACTTCGTTCTTCTTTACATAGATGTTACTTTTGACTTTTTGTAATATGATGCATTAATGGCAAAACCCATTACATTTTGTCAGGATTTCAGATTTCCCATTTGCAATTGTATCGAAATAGAGATTCTAGGTCACGGCATATATGCATGTATGACTTTTTGAAACTTGCGTACTTGAAGTAAACCAGGAATTCTGAAAAATGTCTTTATGGAATTTTCCATATGAACAAACTCCGGGATGTTCTAATTCAAAGCTAATGCAGGCCCATAAAATGGAAATAATGAGATAAAAGGAGGTAAAATCGATTAAAGGGGGAATGTTCCAGTTTCCTAATTTTTTTCCCAATAATAGAATTTATTTATATTTTGTATGTTGAAATTACTTGTTACGTGTATTATCAATTGAAAAATAAAATAAAAATGGATGGTCATCGATCTTGTTTGAATTTTATAGGCACTCGTATCACATACCCCTACAGCGAAAAAATGCACAATTTCTTGCGTCTGTCCAAGGTCACAAAAATGCTAAAGCCCCGTTCCCACTGTCACGGTTTGGACCCCCGATTAGTCCCGGATGAGAGGTCCGGGGGAAACCGTGACAAACCGGGAGTACAACCGTGGTGGCACCGTGAACATCCTGGACCATCCGGGATGAACCTTGTTGATCCGGCAATCGACCCCGGATGTTTTAAAATGTTTAATACAACCGGCAGTCACCGGGACTCACCGGGAGGATGTCAAGAATCGGCTTTATCCGGGGAAACACCGGCATATTCCGGGGCAAGTCCGGTTATCTACCCTGGCTCAACCGTGATAGTCCCTGATGATCCGTGGACATTTTCAGCTTAATCAATGTAGATTCATTTTCTGGTGCAAGCACAAGCAAACAAGATGAACTATCTCATAAACCAGAACTTCAAGAGACGAAAGATAACTAATTATGCTGATCCACGAGTGACCAGCGGGAAACATCGGCTTGTCACCGGCGCACAACCGTGATATGAAAGGGCGATACCGGCGGCTACCGGTGCGCTACCGGCGACGACCGGGGTTACACCGGGTCGTACCGGGATCAACCGGGATCATGCCGGCCCCTGTACCGTAAATACACCGTGGCAAACCGGGAACAAATCGGGATAGTCCGGGGTAGAACGGGAAGATCCTGCTAGTAATAAACCGGGGGTACACCGGGGCAATGTCGGGAATATGGGAATATGAATCATTTTTTAGAGAAAAGATCCCGGATCATCCCGGAATACCGGCTCTTTCCCCACCGGGAGGTACCGTGGGTGTCCGGGACCAACACCGTGACAATGGGAACGGGGCTTTAAACATGCTGTATAATTATCGTTTAGTCCCGAAAACGGATTTAAAGTAAAGTTTTAAATGTAATAAGAACAGAAAACACAAAATATGTGCTATTTTAAACG
Source organism: Fragum sueziense (assembly GCA_963680895.1). Classification (NCBI taxonomy): domain Eukaryota; kingdom Metazoa; phylum Mollusca; class Bivalvia; order Cardiida; family Cardiidae; genus Fragum; species Fragum sueziense. The sequence continues at coordinate 20,846,704 of OY804604.1, read as the reverse complement.
CATAAGTGTTTAAAACAGCATGCTAATGTGTTCAGATAGATCAACGAAGCTGAAGTGTTTTATGGAAGAATTTGCATATTTTTGGAAATATTTCAAGTTCTACGTAATATAATTTGATAAAACTCCAGAATTGTATTAAGCAACATGTCCTGGTAATAATTCAAAAAGAAAATGTATAGGTCATCGCACTTATAAGTGAATTACAGCATTTCTATCAGCTAAACATGAAGAAAATGACGCTAAACAGTGGTAACTACATACATACTTACAACTGTTTGGCTCTAAATAATCGATTTCCATCTTGAGGAAAACAGTTTCGCATAATAAATACGATTTTATCGTCGAAAATGGTAAATTGTAATGACGTGTTATATTATTGAAAATATGGTAGCGAAACATATATGGTACGAAACATTTAATTTTCTACGGTAATGACCGAGTGTTACGAAAAACTGGAGCATTCACCCTTAATTGTTTTCCCACTTCTTATCAATTAGAGACGGCAAAGCAATGGACCAACATATAAGATTACCAACATCTTGAAATCGCTAAAAACAACAAATCGCATAACCAAGGTCTCAATTTTTCGGCGATACGCATTTCTTGTCCTAAGCTTGTCGTAAAGTCATCGTTGAGACAAAAATATGTCTTAACTGTTTTGATAAAATTGGCCACCTGTCTTGTTTCGGAAAGGGTTAAAACCTATGTGGATCAACACAACCCGTTCATACACACAGTCTGATCATAGCCATGTAGTTTTCTGACCCTGTTATTGGACGCTTAAGAGACAACATGGTTTATTTTCCTTAACGTTTAAGCTGCAGTGTGGAAACAACTCCCAAATTACTGTACTAATATTTGATTCCTTCAACATAACAAATTAAGAATTCAGGAATTCTAGTGGGCCATACTTTATTTCCACTTACAGAATCATTTAAAAAATGCTGATCTTATGGGTGATGATTATTGAATCCTTTCCAGTAACGCAAATACAGTCGACACTCGTTGTGTCGAAGTCAGAGGGGCCGTCAAAATACCTCGACATATCCGGAGTTCGACTAATCCGATTTTGATTATTTTCGACGAAAACGATATCTAACCATTTTTGATGGGTATCATATGTGTTCATGATTGAAATATAGTAGGAAAAGGAAAGAAATTGCTCGAAACGAGCAATTCCTATCCTTTTCTTACTAAATTTCAATGGCAGTATTTGTTTCTGAATTCATTTTGATATCCACATGTTGAGGATGGGACATGACTTTCACTTCGACTTAAGCGGAATTTCGACATATCCGATGTCGAGATAACGAGTGCCGACTGTAGTTGGAAAATATTCTGACACATAAGAAAGCTGTTGCAGAAGACGAAATGGTTCTTAAGCCATTCCCTCAAAATTACAATTTTGACGAATCACAAGATGAATAATTTGGAAAACATCGTGGAAAATGAAGAAATCGCATGTGACAAACGATATCTTCATTTCCCACGGTGTTTTCTATCCTAAAAGACAAAAATATGTAAACTTCTACTCACTATAAATTTACACGCTATATATTCGAATTTATTGCCGTGTGGAAATGGATTTGAAGATAGAATGGTAACACATTGTAGCACAGAGAATATTGAAGGGAAATGATAAACTGTTGGTGCCCCGCGTTTTCCCTGTTTGTTTCGACGTTGTTTTTTTTTTTTTTTTTTTTTTTTTTTTTTTTTTTTTTTTTTTTGTTGTTGTTGTTTTTTTGTTTGTTTTTGTTTGTTTGTTTGTTTGTTTGTTTGTTTTTTTTTTGTTTTTTTTGTGTGTGTGTGTATTACTGGCTTGAAAACCATATGTTATTTTGATAAGAGCTAGAAGAGAAAAAAAACCCTCGCAGGGTATAAATAATGAGAAAAATGCAGCAAGTTTTACTCTGCAATGAAATTTCGAAGTAGGTAGTCTCTCGGAGAACTTGGTAAAGGTTGCAAAGGGTGTTTTCAACAGAGTTGCATACATCAATACCCGATAAAAATCAAGCACTTCAGATATTACTAGCTCAAACTTTTCCCTCAACCAGACCGATTTCTTACATTCACTACATATACAGAAAGGGCTTGGTAAAACATTGAGATCAAAGAAGAAAATGCTGATAAAAAGCGGTTTTTTCTTTCCATCTTTTTTTTTTACTTTGTAAAACTGTACAAAAACTCCTTAGTTCCCATATATTCATTTGAAATTAATCATTTAAAGCCACATTTTCATATTCTATCTTTAGAGAAAGGATTAATATCCAACCGCTCAATAATAGGATATCATTGTAAAGCTAAATAGCATAACAGACTGAATGAAAAAAAGATCTCATTTTTTGTTATGTATGGAGCAGACGTGTAATAGGGAAATTGCATGGCAGTCGATCTATACTAGTGTAATAGACGTAACAGGGCTATTTGAAAATATCGTCTGCTTTTCAACAAAAACCTCGTAACTGCAGCTTAAAACAAGCTGCAGTTACGAGTTTTTTCGTTGAATAGCGACAATATCGTCTGCAACTTCTCTCTCGTAATTTGAATATTATTATTGATGGTAGATTGTGAATTGTGCTAGGGTTTTAGATACAAAATGGCGCTTCGAATGATTCATCAGATTAAAAGGTAGGCCGTTTGTTATGTTTTTTATCCTTTCATCACGCTGTTTTGTTTTATCGTAATGGAGCGTAACGGCGCGTGATTGCTTTAATGTGAATTCATGGCGATCAAGCTGCATTAAGCACGCGATTAATAAATTATTGCTTCGAAGTCGGTAGACGCTTGTCGAGGGTCATATGAGATTGTGTTACGTAATGTCTGCAAGCGTTCCAATGATAAAAGAAATGATCGATAGGAAAACACAGAATGTCATTGTTTAACCAAAGCGTCGTAAATGCATTGTATCAAACGAGTAGTTACAACGTTTTGTCACAGAAAGTTTGTTTTGCAAATATAATCGCTAAAACAAATAAGTCTTTCACAAACGACAAGAATTTAAACGACCCCTATTCGAAAGCTCATGCAGACAATAAAATGGGTGTTGATCAGAAAATATTTATGTAGTATGTTGTATGGGAAATATTACGACAAAAGGAGAAAATGATGACTATCAGTGTTTTCCCAAGCCTTTTCTACTAGATACGTCAGAACAATGTCTTATATATTTTCTGTGCTATAAAGTACAAACTTTTTGATATGTAAACAATTCTCTATGCATCAACAATTAGCCAGTGCAAAATTATGAAGTCTGGTCAACGATAAAACTATAATATTACTCTTCCCCAAACAGGGTTGTGGCGTCCTTAGTAGAAAAGTTGTATGCTGGAAAACATTGCGAGACGTTGCATATATACTCTACAATGTTTCCTTTTTTCCTAATACTTTCTTTGTCAAAACATGCACATTTTATTCTCTTTACACAAATTATATTGTCGTCTTCAACTCTTTTTTCAGTCTAGAATGCCCACGTTTATGAATGGGATATAATGATTGGAATATTTTTATCGTGCTGGAAAATATCAATATCCTTTTATATTCTGACCTTCAGCTTTATGAACCCTTTACCAAATGACAGAAATCTTGCGTTGCTCAAATATATTGCCCAATCACACATATGAACAAATTGTCGCTTTGCCACATAAAACCTCGTAACTGCAACTTAACACAAGCTGCAGCTACATGGCTTTTGTTGAAAAGCATCGAAATGTTTATGATTTACTGTTTAAATATCCCCAAAGGCTAAGCCTAAAACGACCGATTTTTTTTTCTTTTTTTTTTTTTTTTTTTTTTTTTTTTTTTTTTTTTTTTTTGGGGGGGGGGGGGGGGGTGGGTGCTTCCAGATAGACTTTGTCTATAAAATATCAGAGAAAATATTGAGACAGAAGGAGAAACTGCTGGTTATCAACAGTATCTTCTTTCGTCTCAATAATTTCCCAAGCCAATTCCATCAGGGACGTCAAATCCAAGTCTCGTTTGTGAAAGGGCTAACAACAGAACCAAAAGTTTTTCCTATTCGACTACTCATCGACGAATTTTCTTTATTATTAACCAGAATAAAGCAAAATTGAGTGTAGGCCTGACATTAATTTGTTCCAATGGGACACTGTAGCATCGATTTTAAGTAACAGCTGGAAATGAAACTCTCGTGTGAATACAGTTCGTGTGCTAACTAGACTTTTCAGTCGATATTTAGAACAGTATTTATATCATATATCGACGCTTTTCAACACAAACCTCGTAACTGCAGCTTGCTTTAAGCTGCAGATACGAGGTTTGTGTGGAAAAGCATACGATAGGAGTATGTCTATAAAGTGCACGCGTTCAGCTAAACGTACCTATCATTTTAGTTTAAACGTATTCAGGCCCGTAGGAAGCAATTTCATATTGGTGTGTGTGTGTGGGGGGGGGGCTAAAGCCTCAGTGTCTGAATATGGGGGGGGGGGGGTAATTTGGATTTTCCCAAATTTTCAGTGTGAAAAAAGGAAAATTTGGCATTTTTGCTAAGCCCCCCCCCCCCTAGCCCCCCCCCGTTCCTGCGGGCCTGGTATTTTTGTTACATCGATTGGGAAATAAGTTCTTATAAATAAACCATGACCTCTGGACAGACGAGTCCAACTAAGAAGGTAAAACAGGTTTTAGGAACCCCTTTGTTTAAATTCAACCGTTTTTACAATATTGTATTTAAAAACAAGTGCTTCATTAACAAATAGTCTCTGTGGCAAAGTGGGTAAGGCGGTGGTCTCCAAAATTTACTAAATTTTAGCCAGGGTTCGATACCAGAAAACTCCACTATATTTTTTTCATGATTCATTTTTCTTATTATTCGATCTATTTTCTTTTTTCTTTGCAGTGCGCCTTTTTCTTTTCATATGTTTCGTTCAAACAAAATATGTATTCATTCAAATGAGTTCTCTGTCATCAGGGTTATATCTATGTAAGCCTACAAATCAGACATGTCTGGCATTTATGACTTAACAAATTGTATTACTTTAATTGAACTATTCAGAACTTCGTGCAAAGCTATCATTTAGAACTGTATTTAAGGTGATGGAAAAAATGAATAATAAAATAATAATAAAAAAATGGTAAATGAAACACGGCTATGTGAGATTCGAACCCACATCTTCCAACTTGTAGTTGTTGGTAACGCTGTTTTTCCACTCGACCACGGTTACTTTGTGTTGACGTCGCAGTATTAAATTATTTTGACAAAAATACACCGTACAGTATAAACATACAACCCCTCTCACGCGGATTAGTCAACAATTAAAAGTACATTTGAGTCTCAAGGTCAGTGGTGGCACTATACAAGTTATATTAATCCCTCCCGATTCTGCCTACTGGAAACGCACCAGTGCTCGCGCCGAATGTATGAGCCAATGAAAAGTCAAGAACAACCTCCGCTACCGGGGAACGAACTCGGAACCTCTTGGTCACAATACCGACGCTCTACTCCTCGACTACGGATATTACGCATACTGCTTAGGCCTATCATTTTCATGCAATTGTCTTATTTCTGATAGAAAAAATATTTTTTCGTGATCTCGTTGTACGACTATTTCACATTCTATAGTTTGACAGTTTATTTTATTTTCGAAGTTTGACTGTAGTTAGAATTTTAGTCATTCTTCACATACTTAACCCTTTACCAAACAAGACCTTGTTTTGACGTTCCTATTAGAGAAGGCTTTTGTCTCAATATTTTCTGTGCCATATTTTACACAAATCCTATCTTTAATAACATCCATTTTGTCATTTGTGGCAGATTTTGAAGTGGATCACCCTAAAATTTATTGTTTTGGAAAGGGTTAAAAGACACAAATTGAACACGAAACGAAAATGTTGATACAATTGTACACTGCGGTTAGCTCCATAGCATGGTTTGCGACAAGCATGGATTCAGATCAGTTTGTGAACAATCTGCTGCATTACAGATTTCAATGTACTTTGTAGCAGTTATAAATCAACAGCATTGAATTTGATCAGAATGTTAGTATGCGTATGTCATGCTGATCTGTAACCTTGTTGGTTTCAAATGTCAGAAGGGCCTTTTACAGACCCCTGCTTATCAATTCTTTTCACAAAAACATCGTAACTGCAGCTTGTCTCAAGCTGCAGATACGCGTTTTTTTTTGTTGAAAAGCGGAATTAAATTTGATTCAGAGATAGTTTGCAGTATCATAGAATAAGCTCAGTAATATCATGCAATCATTCTTAGATATCGCAAACATAGGAACATATTCCCAAATTGATGGAATAATTTTCAATTTCCCCGGAGCTACCGAATAAGATTGAAGATTTGTTTGCAAACAAATTTAGTTTTCCCAAAATACCACGGAAAGATTCACGATTCTGATAAAATATAGCGTATTTATTTTCCATGCAATCGTTAAATCGTAAAATGATTAGGTTCTTAAAAATGACATGAAAACGTTACTTGTTCATAGACTTTTCTGAACTTTTTTTTCTTTGGTAATCTGAGAAATGATGAACAAAATAATGATACCAGCTTTTCTCTATTTTAGGGTTTCTGGTCTAGAAAGAGTATTATACAAAACATAATTTTATTCAAGTATGAAGGCCACCGGCCCAAAATACAATTTACAACATACAGCATTCATATAGAGTGAATTACAATAAGCATGAACATATACAATAACAGAATGTACAATTGAAATAATAGTCAAATATATTTCAATTTGTAACATTTTCGTGGGTTTGTGTAAAACTGTCACAAGTGCATATATAATGTATGCATATTATATAATGTATGCATATTATATAATATATACATATTATGTATAATGTTATCATGACATTATGTATTACATTTACCCATTTCCTTTCATTTTAAAACTTTAGATCAACATTTGCGCAAAGATAAACTCTACTTTTCATTCAAAACTTCGTTCTACAGCTAAGAAAAAAATGTAGTGACATGATTTTCGGAGAAAAGTAAATAGCTAAATTAAGAAGCTTTTCTCCGAGCAAAAGAAAAAGGGTATAGGCACTATAAAATTATTATTTCAAATCTACCTCCACGTTGTGTGTGCTAATCGATGAGACGATCAGAACGAGTAGTCACAACTTGGGGTTTGATAAGCAGTATAGAAAATGTTGCATTTTGAAAATCTTAGATTAGCCAATCCTAATGAGATTTAGGCGACGTCGGAATATTTCATGCGACGTCGTAAAACATTCATTACGTACATGTATCCGAACCTATTCGAGCGAAGTTATAAACATTCTGCGATTGAATGATAACGGCATTGCCCGAAAAATTTTGACGTCGTTATCTGTATATCTATCTTTGGTGTGACTCGACTCGTAAGAAAAAAGGAATCTCTAGTTTAGGATTGCTACCAAGATCTGTGGACAGAGATAAACGAGATTTCCAAGAAAAAAGACAAAATTCTGACGAGGAAAAAACGAGGTTGCCATTTCCTGTCATTTATAAACTTTCACCCACACTTCTGTAAACCCTTTAACCCTTTCCCAAACGACAAAATTTTAGGCAGGTCCAAATCAAAAGCTGCTGCAGACGACAAACTGGATGTTAATAAAGATAGAAATTGTGTGTGATATAGCCAAGAAAATTTTGAGGCAAAAGGAGAAACTGCTGGTTATCAGCAGTTTCTTCTTTTGTTTCAATATTTTCACATGTCTTATTTATTAGGGACGTGAAAACCAGGTCTCGTTTGGGAAAGCGTTAATCTTGACGTTTGATTTTCTTAACTTAACTTAAATCTAGAGACACGAGTTTCTTCAATTCGACGTGTTGTATAGAATTAATGGGGAACATGCTAGCTTCTACAGGGATAAGATCAACATTGAGACAGAGTTTTCATTGTTGTGTGGTGCATTATATTATCTGGGACCAAAAAGAAAGCAATGTTAGCGATGGGACCAAGTTTTTCACTATGTATCAAAGTTCAGTTTCCCATAAATCTTATTATAAATAAATATAAAGTGTGGATATGGTAATCATATACAAACTTGATTTAGACGGACCAAATAAACATCGATTTTAAATTTCTTTGGACAGAAATAAACTATCTATGCTGGTTGATGATTCCATACGATATTTTTTTTAACATATTTTACATGTACGACAACCTAAAATGAGTGCCTTTAATCTTTTCCGGAATATCAACAATTTAGGACAGTTACAATTTGGAAGCTGCTGCAGATTGAAAATGGGTGTTCATATAAGAGACTTCAAAGGCAGAGTTGGGGGCGGAGGTGGGGCAGTGGTAACGCGCTGGACTTGAAACACAGGGGTCGCTGGTTCGATCCCCCGCTTCTCTAGTCATTCGGGTGAGACTTAAAACCGAGGTCCCGTCTCCATATGACCTTAGTAGTTGAGTGGGACGTAAAACCCGATACAATCCAATCAAAAGTAGGGTTGGTATTCACCAACCAGTCTTATTATTCTAAGTGTTCACATTTCAAATTACTCAACAATTTATTCGATTGGTCGAGACATGTGATGCGTCTCGTCCAATCAGATGACTTATAATGGAATTTTAATTTAGACAATAAATTTAGAGATGTAACGGCCATGGTCTTGTTTTGGAAAAGGCCAAAGACAATGGAAATATTGGCTTCATTTCGTGTTCTATCAGATTATTTTTTATCTTTCCAGGATGCCTTCCAAGGGCCGCTACACTGCTGGCAAGCAGGTTTCAAGATGGGAGGCCGACTCAGAAAACATCGACATCGAGTATAAAAATCTTGAAGGACAACAGCAAGGTCAAGTGTGTTCAAATTGCACGTGCCCGTTCGGGGACAAAAAGCCCTTGATAATAAAGATATTGACTGTAATCACGGTGTTTGGTGTAGGACTTGTTCTCGGGTTCCTGATCAGAAAGACCGTATATAAAGACGGTGATCTTGGATATATCAGTGAAGCACAAAAACAGACCGGATCACCGATGGAGGAGGAGATTATTTATAGTATTAAACAGGTCAGTTTACTTTTTTATTTCTAATAATGAATACTTCGCCAAATAAGGCCAGGTCTAGGTTTGTCGAAAAAACTTAGGAACGTTCTCAGATTCAAATCTGAGCACCGTACTCAAATCACACGAAATTCACGTGAACTTCAATCGAATACTCTTCAACGTTGGAGAGTATTTCATTGAAATTGAGCATGTACTCATGAGTATGTACTTCAGTTTTTTTTTTTAAAAAAAACAGGGCTTAGTTTTGACGTCCATGGTTAAATAGAATATTTTTCCGGGGTTGATGTTTACTCTTCCGCGGACAATGCTGAATGACAAGGATGATGTAGTACATGACGTCACAAAATTGAGAAAAATCGGACAATAGCCTATATAGGGCCCTTGCCAACAGAGATGAAAGCGATCGTTAAGCTCGATAAAATATGAATGAATAGACTAATATTTCGTTGGCTTTGTTCGGAAAATGTCCTGTCCACTAAAGAGCTTATTCAAACTGTAGTAAGGTCATTTATTTTTTCTAGCTTAGGCAATGATTTGCATACACGACGTTTCAGGATGAGTCTCCCCTATCCTAGTAATTGGAAATGTCAACCTTCTTTATTGGAAAGAAAATCCAGATAATTGTATACTTGTGGACACCAATTACAGATTGTCGCCTGGCAGAACATGCCTTATCGTTTTTATCACACAACGAACTATGATAATGTACTGCCAAGGAAAAGAATTCGAGAAACAAGGCTAGAAAAAAATGCTGTGATAAACAGCAATATAACTATTATATTATATATATACAAATGCACAATTATGAGTTATCAAGGGGGAAAAGAAGTGTTACTATGTAGGTTTTAAACTCAAGCAGATTAATTTCATATGTGACGGTATTAACATTTCTCAAGCGATAAAATTTTAGAAGAGTCTAATACAAAATCAGTTGCAGAAGACAGATTCAATATATGTGACCATAATTATTATACATAGGAAATATTTTGTAATTAGAGAAGCACAATACGTACACGTACCTACTGATATTGCTGAATATCTTCTATTTTTCTTTTCACATTTTATCTATCTTGTCTTACTAATGACGTCAAAATCATGTTTTATTTGGGAATAATTATAGGAACAAAACCTTCTAGGACCTCAGTCGTTGTATCATCTTCCATGTAACATGGTCCATAAGTCAAAAACTAATTACCGTGTGATATGAATATTTGATAAACCATAGCTCGGTTATTATATCATCGCACAATAACTACCACGCAAGTCATATTATTTACTTTTGACATAAAAACAAAGGTCATTCATCCCCCTGGCTGTTATAGAAATCATTCAAATTAGTCATACGCGTTGGAGGAGTTTGTTTATGGAAGAGTTGATGAAAGTGACTAAATTTATATTCTGCGTAAATCCATGTTCGGTCCAGCAATTCGACATGCTGTTAAACCACTGTAGCAATCCAACGTCATGTTTTTTAAGAACGCACCTAAAAGTCTAACACTTCGTGGTAGGTTTTCTATTTGTGTCCTGTCATGCTAAAAGGGACCTTATCCGAACTACAAATATCCAAATTTTGTCAATCTTGCCAGACTCAGCACAAGTCAACCAGATACTGTATGCGAAAAATGAACATGTAATAAGATAGGGATAACATTGCAGATTCTGAAAATTACAAACACGTGAAAAGTGTCGGCCCTAGTCTGGCTGCGCTGACTGCGCAGACAGACTAGGGTTGATATTTTTCACACATCCGATAAGGTCCCTTTTAGCGTGACGGGTCACATTTACTTCTCAGCAGATTTTGACGAGATAAAGTGCACCCACCATATGCGCCTTTGAAACGGCCATTTTCAATTCTAACACACTATACACCAAACCATGCGCAGATAGTATTGGTCGATTGTAAAATGTACAAGAAGTCGAAGAACTTCCTACACTTACTGCTTCAATTATGAACAGAACATAAATGGGCAAACAGAAAAATATAATTATTGAATTCATCTGAAAGTTGTTGAGAAAAGGTTAGGAAATGTATCGGGGTCCCACATGAGAATTTTCTCAAGTAACCCCAGATCTGTCGTGTGTGGTTTAATATACAATCTTATATATCAATATCTCCTCAGGAATATTTCATATCGCACGTAAATCTTATTACTTTCCAATCTATCCTCCCAGATACAATTTATGTCAGACCAATCGGTTACCAATCAGCTCTGGTTCTTGTGGTATTGGAATATGACCTAGTTATGATATTAGGCAATATATCGTCGGTGTTATTATTGCAAAACCTCGTAACTCCAGTTTTTAGCTCACCTGAGCACGAAGTGCTCGAGGGGAGCTATTGTGGTCACTCACCGTCCGTCGTCCGTCTGTCCGTCCGTCCGTCAACAATTTCTCCAAACATCTTCTTCTCCAAAACTAACAGGCCAATTTTGACCAAACTTGGCAGGAATGTTCCTAGAGTGACCCTTCTCAAAACTTGTTCGCGGATTTTTGATTCGTCAAAAAATGTGGGCGTGACAGGGCGGGGCTTATCGCACTTAGAGAAATCCTAAGAAAATTCTTTAAAAATCAACCATTGTTCCAATTTGAACCAAACTTGGCAGAATTGTTCCTTGAGTGACCCTTCTCAAAACTTGTTCTCAGATTTTTGATTCGTCAAAAAACGTGGCCGTGGCAGGGAGAAAGGGGCTTATCAGACTTAGAAAAATCATAAGAAAATTCTTTAAAAATCAACCATTGGGCGAACCAGACTTTGCAGGGATGTGCCTTAAGCCATTCTTTTTTAAAATTTGTTCACAAATATTTTCATTTGTAAAAAATTGTGGCCGTGGCAGGGAGAAAGGGGCTTATCAGACTTAGAGAAATCATAAGAAAATTCTTTAAAAATTAAACATTGGGCCTATTGAAGCAGACTTTGCAGGAATGTTCTTTGGGTCTTTCTTTTCAAAATTGATTCACAAATTTTTACATTTGTCAAAAAATGAGGGCGTGGCAGGGAGGAAGGGGCTTATCAGCCTTTAAGTTAGAGAAATCCTAAGAAAATTCTTTAAAAATCAACCATTAGGCCAATTTGAACTAAACTTGGCAGAATTGTTCCTTGAGCGACCCTCTTCAACATTTGTTCATAAATTTATAGTTTCGTCAAAAAATATGGGTGTGACAGGGCGGGGCTTATCTAACCAAGAGAAATTGTTAAAAAATTCTTCAAAAATCTTCTTCTCCTTAACCATAGGGCCAATTAAAACCAAATTTGGCAGGAATGTTCCTTGGGTGACTCTTTTCAATTTTTTTTCTCAAATTTTTTATTCGTCAGAAAAAATTGGGCGTGGCTTATCGGACTTACAGAAATCCTAAGAAAATTCTTTAAAAATCAACCATTGGCTCAATTTGAAGCAAACTTTACAGAAATGTTCCTTGAGTGACCCTTTTCAAAATATATCGGCAAATTTTGTATTTGATAAACCATAGCTCGGTTATTATATCATCGCACACTAAAAAAAGGGGGCATGGCAGGGCGTGGCTTATCAGACTTAGAGAAATCATAAGAAAATTCTTTAAAAATCAAGCATAGGGTCAATTTGAAACAAATTTGGCAATGATGTTCCTTGAGTGACCCTTTTCAAAATTTGTTTGCAAATTTTTGATTCGCCAAAAAAAGTGGGCGTGTCTTAAACTTCTTTCAGGTGAGCGATATAGGGCCATTCTGACCCTCTTGTTACAAATAACACCGACGATATTCTGTCCCCATGTTGTTTTGGTCCCTAAAGGTGGGTTCACATTGACGATTTTTCTTACGATTCCTTACGAATTGGACATTCGTAATCATATTGCCGATAAGTTCACGTATTGTTACGATTTGAGCGAATTTAACGGACGGTTTACGTATTTCTACGACTAGTTTACGGACTGGTTACGGATTATTTACGAATCAATAGGAGTATTACCGACTTAGTTACGAATGTTTACGAGTCCTTTGTTATTATTTTGCTGTTGTTGTAAGAAAAACAACCTCGTTTTTTTGAAAATCTGACATTCGACAAGACGATGTGACTTGCGAACGAAATAAGCTTGGGTTGTACCAACAATTGTTTTAAAACCATTAACTCTTTCCCAAACAAGACCTAGTTTAGACGTCCCATGGTTTGGGAAAATTTTGAGAGAAAAGAATAAGTTGCTGATAATCAGCAATGCAATTCTTTCTGTTCACTCAGAATTTTCTATTCAATAACATACAAAGTTTACACTTGATACATCAATAATCGTTTTGTCTTTAATTCCTTTCAAATCGAAACAACAATAAATCTTGCCATTTGGGAAAGAAAACATAAGTGCTTCTACCGGATTAACCCTCATACTACCGTAATGGGTCATTTATGATCCCAGACATATATTTATGAATGCTATATTCAAAGTTGTTCTCCGATGCACGTTTACTTTTTTTACTTTTTCAATCTTATACACGTGGATAATAAATCAATTTTTCTTGAACATCGAACAACGTTTGAAGGACTTATCGTCAATGTTTGTGATGGGATAAAACAAAATGACCCAAGTGCATAGAAACACATTGAAAAAACCGGCTCTTAGTCCTCATTTTATTGCAAATCCAATTGGAAATCGTTTGACGTTTAGCAAAACATTAAATAGTATTTCCTCTATCATGAATTATATTTGTCATCAATTTTGAATCAAAGCAATGATTTCGAAAAAGTGTACTTATATCATGTAAGATAAATATTTATCATCTTAAGCCTCTGCATATACACAAGGTCTGACCAGGACCCACACTGTCCTCTCACAGCTTCTCCATCAAACATAACCCTCATCAGGCCCTTAATGGAGCCTGATCTGTTTTAGTACCATTCTCGGAATCTCATACCATAATTGCCCTTTTTTAAACATCCCGGCTCGTTTATATTCGTAAACTTGCCGTATTATATTCGTGAATCACTTACGGGTGATTTGCGATAAATTAAGAGCCATTTACGATTGAATAACGGAACATTTAATCCGTGGACATTCGTGAGAAAATTTTCGACATGTCAAAAAATGTCCCCGTATGAGCACGAATCATTAAGAATATCCCCCGATTCATTGCGAGTTGTTTACGAATGCATAAGAGTTGTTTACGAATACTTGCGGTTATATACGATAGGAATTTCCGAATGGGCCACTCAAAACGAAATCTATGGATATGCACCATTTCTTTACTATGTCTGTTATTTTTTTTGTTGTAAATAATAAGATATAATCTCCTTATCATCATCAAGCAGCTGACATTGGGAAATAAAGCATTTTATACTTACGAGTTATTTACGGATGCCAGCGTATTGTTTACGAATGTTCACGGATGGCCTACGAATGTCCAATTCGTAAGGATTCGTTAGGAAAATTCGTTAGTGTGAACCTACCTTAAAAATCTAGGATATGCCCCTTTTATATTGGTTTATCAAATTACAAGAAGTTTATTCTCTACAAACAAAAGTAGAAGTCAGTGTATGTGCCAATTGATCACATACAATACAAGAAGTTTATTCTCTACAAACAAAAGTAGAAGTCAGTGTATGTGCCAATTGATCACATACAATATGCTATTTCACCAAACGCCGTAATTTAAAAGTTATGCGATGAATAGATCAGTTATAAAAACAACAACACCATTTTAACTTTTTACATACATACATGTAGAAAGGAATAGTACACGTTCTACAAAGGAACTTTCCAACAATATAGTCCTGCATACCTTTTTTTCGTGTTTCGAATACCGGGTATTTTATTATATAGTAAGGAGACCAGACCGAAGGCAATGATACATTTATTTGTACATACATTTTCCCCAAGTTTATTGGTGTCCAAGGATACATAACACAATTATTAGTATTTGAATGACCAAAGCTTTTATACTAGTCTAATAAAGAATATTGAATTGTTTTCTAGACCTATGATGAAATAGAACGCAACATTGTTTTTTTTTCCTTGGGAAGCTGTAGTTGATCTTTCTATGACGATGATTTAGATACAGAGCGATTATTGATCGATATTGAGTCATGTTTCTTATTGTTGTTGTTGTTTTGTAGTTGTAATTTATCAGCACAATCCACCGTTTATAAACAATGTCTATAGACAATTACTCGCTAATATAATAAAGAGGTTACCTTGCTAACAATTAAGTTAAATGATAGGCTTGTGTCAGATAGGGGTACGAGCAAAATGATGCAATTCGTTTGGCGTGAATAGAATTACTGTGGGATCCGCGATGCCTTCATAAGACGTGCGTTAATAGAAAGTGTCTAAGCAGTTTAACCACGGGATCAGTCTATCATTTAGCACACTGGTAAATGTGACAAAACTGATGAAACAATTGAATATTCTGTCTCGGTCAACGCTATTATTGTCATAAAGCTTGTTTCATTAACCGCAGACACATCACATTTTCATGACAGGATTGCTTCTAATTACCGGGTGTAAATGGTCCTTTTGGAATACAACATACCACCAAATATTTTCCTGTGTATCTCAAAAGTTTTCCTCAAAGATACATTAACATAACTTGCGTTGATAAAAAGTGTCTTCCTTTTTTAATCTTGTGTACCTTTAAGTAATTTATTGTGATAATTAATCGCTGCTTTTCATAAAAAAAAACTCGAAACTGCAGCTCAAAACAAGCTTCAGTTACGAGGTTTTTTGTTGAAAAGCGACGTGAAAATGTCTCAAGATTGATAAGACAATTGAATATTCTGCCTCGGTTCATGTCATTATTGTCACCCAGCATGTTGGATAAATACCGAGTGTGGATAAACAGGGGAATAAATTTGTCAGAATGTCTGAGAAAAATGTGCCCGCATCTTGGTTAATTATTGTCGTTTTTCAACAAAAATACATGTACTCGTAACCACAGCTTAAAACAAGCTGCAGTTACGAGGTTTTTTGTTGGAAAGCGACGTAAAGAATTGTTTCCAGATTGATGAGATAATTGAATATTCTGTCTCGGTTCATGTCATTATTGTCACTCAGCATGTTGGATGAATCCCGAGTGTGGATCAACAGGGGAATTAATTTGTCAGAATGTCAGAGAAATGTGCCCAAATCTTGGTTGGTTAACTATCGTCATTTTCCAACAAAAACCTCGTAACTGCAGCTTAAAACAAGCTGCAGTTACGAGGTTTTTGTTGAAAAGCGACGTAAAAATGTCCCCATATTGATGAGACAATTGAATATTCTGTCTCAGTTCATGTCATTATTGTCACCCAGCATATTGGATAAATCCCGAGTGTGGATAAACAGGGGAATAAATTTGTCAGGATGTCTGAGGGAAATGTGTCCACGTCTTGGTTAACTATCGTCATTTTTCAACAAGAATATCGTAACTGCAGCTCAAAACAGGCTGTAGTTACGAGGCTTTTATTGAAAAAGCGATGTTTAAATGTCTTCAGATTGATGAGACAATTGAATATTTTGTCTCGGTACATGTCATTATTGTCACTCAGCATGTTGGATGAATCCCGAGTGTGGATAAACAGGGGAACAAATTTGTCAACATGTCTGAGAGAGACGTGCCAACATCTTGGTTAAGTGCGGCCTATGATATTCACCGTTTTCTCCCATACATTTTCTGAACATGCTACAATGTAACAAATTATATCGTTTCTTTGAGTAAATACAAGGTTCAGAATATCATGGGGAAACACTTGATAGAAATACACTCAAAAGATTAAAAAGACATACCGTTCCCATTTCATTCTTTAAAGCATGTTTTGCTAGAATCTGCCAAATTTGGTTATTCTAGTGCTTTGAAATGTTATTAGGCTAGGTTTTGTTTTTACATTTTACTGATACATGTAAGCCAAAATGCTTTAAAATGCGAAACGGAAATCACAAAGTGCATTTACACGTGAATTGTAACAGATGTTAACCACAATTAATGCATTTTTAAGGAAAAAAAATAAATATTTTCCGTAAACGGCACATTAGATCTACTTTGATTTGAAAACTGTTTTTTATGAAAGTCTGCGATTGTCATCTTGGTGACATAATTTGTATTTCGTTTATTATTATACTTACAGGATTATGACAGAGAGTTTAGTAAACTAATACAAGATGACTTAGAAGATGTATATAATTACGAAGATCATATGAAGTAAGTAGTATTCGAACGAGCCCCGCCCTCCCCACAGAAAAGTAAAATACCCCCCCCCCCCCCCCGAAATGATAATGATTAAGAAACGCGCACGAACACCTGCAGTGATATTTACAAACCAGTTTTATTTTTATTTTACTTTTTAAATCGCGCAACAATCCATCCGATTAGACGAGACGTATACAATCCATCCGATTGGCCGAGACATACGTCTCGTCCAATCGGATGTCTCGTCCAATCGGATGGACTGTTGTGTAATTTAGGCATAGAAAGATAAATTCGGCCCCTTGATTTAACATCCAACTGTTCACCTCAGTAATGTCTTTGATCATAGCAGAGTTCAGTAAACTGAAACAAGATGACTGAAAATATGTATACAATTATGAAGATAATATGAAGCACGTTATACCTTAACCTATAACCAGACAACAATTTTCCATGTACAACTCCTACAATTCGAACCTCCTTCACAAAAATCCTTGATCCACAGAAGTCAGCTGCTCTCAAATGGATTCAGTCTAATATTATGGCGTCTGGGAAATGGTTAATAAAAACATCTTTGGTGTATTAATTGTTCAATGAAGTAAATAAGTTTTTGAATTACGTTTCTTTGATTCTAAAATAAATGCATTCCTTTGAATAAAAGATTTTTGCATGAAAATTATTGCACAACAATGTTGTTTTTAATAATTTCTTGGGAGATTTTATTTCTGCAACCTATGGTTTATATGTTTTGCACATGCGTTGGCATAAAATTGAAGGGTTTACGATTAGTTTATTTGGGAATCTTTGTTTGAATATCTTAAAAAGTACTTCCTGTACTTCATTGCACTCATTTGCTTGATTAAATGAAAAAGGGTGGATTCGGTTGTAAAACATTTCGTATTTACCTGCATTTTTAACCACTTCCAAGGGGCAATATTTAGACTGGTCCAATTTCAAAGATGTTGCAAGCTACAATTTGAAGTGAGTGGAGTTTTACATTTCTGTCTACCCAATCTTTTATCACCAAGCGTCATTCTGGTGTAATGAGTTAGCGTCATGTCTCGATAATGTCAACATCGGTAACATGTTCACTTATACAGGAAATTATTCCCTCTCGTTTGCCTTTATTACATCTGTATAAATATTTCGTAGAAAGCACAATCTCGTGGGAGCAGTCAAATCTTCTAACCAGAGAAGCTTGCCATTCGTTTTCTCTGCTTGACTGTTATATCCAATTGTTCCATTTCCTTGGCAATTACAAGGCAATCGATGAGACCTATTGTATAGCGAATATTGTTTGCGTCATGCGAAATAGGGCTATGTGAATTGTAATATAAGTTTTGTCGGAAGTTACCGGGTATTTTTTTTCTTCTATAATGACCACAGTGATTTAGGGTAGTCCACCCCTAATGTGCTTCACAGCTTGCCGGTATTATTCTGGTGTCATCGTAAACAATTTACGATGGAACGATCCACCGCCGAATATCTAAGACGTCATTCGATAACGTGTGAATGTTTGGCAAGATTAAATAACTATCGGCTGCTTTTAACAAGCATGAACAAAATTTGCGTAAACATACTTTGTTTACACAACGTCAGGCACCGTTGGATAGGCCTAAATGTTGAAATGACGTTACGTCGATTTGCCAAATAGCGTGCTATTGACGTTACGTCGTCGCATGAAAATTTCGACGCCGCACGCCCTCTTTTATTGCAATTGACCAAACGCCAATCGACAGATCGCTGCGCCCAACACATAATTTAAGACAAACGATGGGCATGTGATCGTTAATAGGGAACAATTTTATCCAGTTAATCGTGACGTAAATTCGGACAAACAAAATATACTGATGTCAAATAAAAACGCCTCAGCCCTAAAAAATGTCCGATTATTCAGTAAATCTGATCTGAAATTACAAATACTGATTTCCATCTGTAAATTTGATTATCTGTTGTTAAAAAATGATGATTAAGAAAATATCAAATTGTTACAGTTTACAGAAAACGGCACATTTAAACAGAGCGGTATCAGAATTTCCATTTGAGAAGCAGTAGCGCGTGGTTCAAACTTTACTTACGACGACAAAAGATACCGTAAAACGTCTTATTTGGTGACCACAGTTATTGAATACTAAACCCGATGTCGATTTCAACGTCTCAAGCCTGAAACGCGTATGACGTTAACGTAAGAGAGCTTCTTGCATACCAGGCGTTACATGAGGTCTATCTGACTTTGGCCGATTGGCAAATGTTTCTGTAACTCTTACTCGTCGACCAAGATGCCTAATTGTACAGTGCAAGACGTCAAAACGTCAGGCGGCTTGTTCTTTATTTTTCCCGTATTCGAAAATGGCTAATCTACGAGCTCTATTTTCCAAGCAGTGTGTCTATTTCAAACGTTACTTGCAACAACAACAGTTGCTAGAAAAAACACTTATTTGGCCACCACATTTACCGACTATTCGACAGAACGTCGATCAGAACGTCAAAAACCTGAAACGTACATGACGTTAACGTGGAGAATTATCTTGCTTTACAAGCGTTACGTGAGGTCTAGTTGAGCGTGGCCGATCAATAAACGTTCGCAGAATTCTAACGCGTCGATCAAGGCACCGAATCGAGAAACACAATATGTTAAACTGTCTCGCGGCTTGTTTGTGCATTCGTCGCATTCAAAAATGGCTATATTTCGAGCTCTTTTTTTAGAATTTTGTCTTGGAATCCTTCAAAACGGATGTTTCATGAGAAAATCTTTGAATTCGTGATTGTCTATCCACTAACACATGTTACTGTATAAAATTTGACAAATTTCATCACGTAATGTACATACACGAAGCGCACGTAGAAAACGTGACCAGTCACCGGAAATGGACATGCTAATGGATAGAAACGCATATTTTTTCATTTGCCGTAATTGTCGGTCAAAATGATGATATACAGTATGTATTTCAACAACATTATAGAAGGCATAAGGAAATTGAAGACAGATTTCATTGGAGCGTTTTTATTTGACGTCAGTATAGTATTTCGTTGGTTTTGTTATAAAATCTCGCAACTACGGCTTGATTTAAGCCGTAGTTACGAGATTTTATAACAACACCGACGGTTTATCAAAACATAACGGTAAACCTAGTCTATTGTTAGCACAAAATTCTATTGTTAGCACAAAATTCTTTGCCATTGGCATATTGATTGTTTTGATTGTCAGTCGATAAATCGATACAATAACACGTGCAACGATGAACAATTGGGGCATGACATTTTTCTGATCGTCCATTGGCTAATCGATGTTTTTGATTGACAGTCGGCGTTTGGTCAATTATATTTATCTGATTGCAGCTTTCAATTAGGACTGCAGGACAACATATAAGAGGATGTGAATGCATTAAAAATTTGTTATCCAAACCCTATGTTTGGGGTACTTATTTAAATCGTCTCGCCGAGCCAATATCAATGAGTACCCACAAAATAGGGTTGTGAAAAGTAAATGAAACATTACACTCTGCAATGTCCCAATCCCTCTCATCCGTTACCCTAAGACTGGTATGACTTATTTTTATCGTCGACTCCTTTATTACAGGCGCGACACAACAATGGCATAGGTCCAAAGACCTGTCTGACCGTTATATAATACAATATATGGTCAGTTAAACTGGCTGTCAGTCATTTATTCATACAAGACAATAGGAGATAGATATGGTCAATTTGTACGAACTAAAGTCTTGTGATTGTTGGCTGTGAAACTTGATTGGTCATCAATAACATTAATGTTTACTGGGTCTGATGTTATACCTATTGTATAGGTCTCGATAAATGACCTGGCAGAACATCTCTAGCTGTTAGCTAGAGATGCTCTGCCAGGTCATTTATCTGGACCGTTGACTTTTATAACGAAATGTAAAACCATCTCAAATTAAAAAGAAACTGCAAATGCCAAAACATATTACCGCACAGTGACTCTGATTTGGAAAACATTATGGAAAATGAAGAAATTGCTTGTGACAAGAGTAACATCACCTCCCATTAAGCGGCTAAAATCTCACTCTAAATACTAGTACCTCTTTATCTAGAGACGTGTTTAGAAATCTTAAGATATCTTAAAATATCTTACTCTAAAGAACGCGTCTCTGATCAGCCCCGTTATGTTTCTTTCAGCTTCTAAAATTCATAAAAAGCAATCAAAGAACAATATGAGGTTTCTTGTTCTCGTCATATTATCATTAAAGGGACCCATGCTGGGTTGTTGAACATACAATCAGATAAAAGGTCTATTCAAGAAATATTATATACATTGCTTAGCTTGTATGGCTAGACCATTTCTATCTACTGAAATTTCGTATGAAGTTTATCTAGTCGTTCTAAATCAATTCTGTATCTTACTTTACCTACCCGCTTTTTCTATTTGTGGTAATATTTATGGAAAACCGGGCCTTGATCAGGTGAAAATTTCGATGCCAGCGCTCGGATTCCTCTCTTTTTTGTCATAGAAAAGGCCAAGCACCACACAACGATGCACACTCTCTGACTGCCGTCATGTTTTTTCTTATCCAACTATATAAAGCTTGGATTTGAAATAAAAATCTAGAATCATTTTACCCCTGTCTGACTAGCGCTGCAAATGTCAAGGCGGTGATTCGATCGGTCATATGTCAAACATTTGCTTTCTCTTATAATGTCTTATGTATCCGATGAGTTTGTCTAGCGAATATAAAATTACCTGTGCCTACCATGCACTGTAATTGTCCATAAGTGGGGGGGGCACGTGTGATTTTCTGTTAATTGTATGTATTAGATAGATGCTGTATAGTAGATTAACTACGCGAAATAAACATTCAAATGCGCACAGCGCATTGAATGTTTATATCGTGCAGAATCTACTACGTGTATACAGACTATTATCTGACTAAGTGTTCGCTAGCGGTTCATTGGAGACGGGGGCGTGGCTATGTATAGGCGTCACATAAACTAGCCGGCAGACCGTTTATGCGAATTATGGCGACAAATCCGATAGTGCAATTTCATTGGTCCAAAAAGTAGGTCGAAATATTAAAAAGACCACAAAGGGGTACACCAGGTTGTAGAACTTCAGCTTAGATCTCGAAATGGACCTGCGCTGCAATTGACACCAACATTGGTCCATATCAACATGAATGTGTCTTATCATGCTTATTTTTGTCCTATCTGTTCACTTATATAGCTTCTGCATTAATCTCTGGATGCTATGAAATCACTATGGAGCCCAATAAGCCTGTCAATTTCTACAAATTAATCAATTTAACGACGTTGGTTTCAAAACGACCAAGAGTCCCTCTTTCTATACCTCAGTTGATGTGATTTAGCATCTCAATTGTACATACCATGTGCGACCAAAAGATACTGCCTAATTCTATCAATTATAGGAGATGGGTTATTTCTGCTTGATGCACAAGTACTTGACCGGAATACAGAATTGCCAGGGCTAAAGATAATAGGGAGTGATGGTTTTTCAAAATATTTTTTCCATTTAATATTCGTCAAACGCTATGTTGCATGTACTCATTTGAATCGTCTCGTTGAGACGATTCAAATGAGTACCCACATCATGGGGTTTGGGTTTTAAATAAAAGAAAGAATAGGATGTCTTCGTTTCCTCTTATCTTTTGTTTTGAATCCGACTATATTCATGGAAAGATCAATATCAGACAATTGAGAATTATCACTGTATTTATCGAACATTTTTGAATCGGGATCTGAAAATG
This sequence comes from Fragum sueziense, assembly GCA_963680895.1. Taxonomy (NCBI): domain Eukaryota; kingdom Metazoa; phylum Mollusca; class Bivalvia; order Cardiida; family Cardiidae; genus Fragum; species Fragum sueziense. The sequence continues at coordinate 20,823,878 of OY804604.1, read as the reverse complement.
TGTCCCTTTAAGGCCGTCCACTCCGAATCATGGAAGACAATAACTAACAACTCTTATTACTGTTTTGACCAAAATCTGTATTCAGACAATTCCTATTACTGTTTTGACAAATATCTTGATTCAGGGTATAATATACGATATGACATCAGCCACTGTAGCAAGAATTATGGTAGACAATGATAAACACTTCTTACTACTGTTTTGGCCAAAATCTGGATTCAGAGTATGTATCTGATAGAAAATCAGCTGATTGGGCTAGAATTATGGTAGACAATAACTAACAATTCTTATAACAGTGTTGACCAAAATCTGGATTCAGAGTATGATATCTGATTCGAAATCAGCTAAAGGGGGGTAGAATAATGGTAGACAATAACTAACAAATCCTATCACTGTTTTGATCAAAATCTGGATTCAGAGTATAATATCTGAAAGGGAAATCAGCTACAGTGGATAGAATTATGGTAGACAATAGCTAACAACTCTTATTACTGTTTTGATCAAAATCTATATTCAGAGTATGATATCTGATAGGAAATCGGCTACTTTGGCTAGAATTGGTAGACAATATTTAACAACTCTAATTACTGTTTTGATCTAAATCTGGATTCAGAGTATGATATCTGATAGGAAATCAGCTACAGTGGATAGAATTTTGGAAGACAATAACTTATATCTCGTATTACTGTTTTGACCAAACTTTTGATCCAGAGTATAATATCTGACAGGCAATCTGCTACATTGGCTTGAATTATGGTAAACAATAACTAACATATCTTATTACTGTTTTGATCAAAATCTAGATTCAGAGTATGGTATCTGATAGAAATTTAGCTACTGTGGCTAGAGTTTTAAAGTAAACAATAACTAACAACTCTTTCTTATTGTTTGATCAAAACTTGGTTTCAAAGTATGATCAGTCTTTCGGAAGAGACTTTAAACCGAGGTCCCGTCTCCATATGACCTTAGCTGTTGAGTGGGACGTAAAACTCCATACAATCCAATCAAAGTATGATATTTGAAAGAAAATCAGCTACAGTGGCTAGAACTATCGTAAACAATAACTAACATCTCTTCTTACTGTTTTGGCCAAAATCTGGATTCAGAGTATGATATCTGATAGGGAAACCAGCCCCATTGGCTAGAAGTTTAGTACAAAAGAAGTAACAACTCTTATTACTGTATTTACCAAAATCTGGATTCATAGAATGATATCTGCTAGAAATCAGCTACAGTGGCTAGACTTTTGGTAGACAATATTTAACATCTCTTATTACTGTTTCGACCAAAATCTGATTTCAGAGTATTATATCTGATAGGAAATCAGCTACAGTAGCTAGAATTATGGTAAACAAAAACTACTAACAACTCTCATAACTGTTTTGACCAAAATCTGGATTCAGAGTATGATATCAGACAGGAAATCAGCTACAGTGGCTGGAATAATGGTAAACAATAACAAACAACTCTTAAACTTTTTACCAAAATCTGGATCCAGATAATGATATATGATAGAACATCACCTACTGTGGCTGGAAATTTAGTAAACAATGAGCAATGACTCTTATTTTTCTTTTGACTAAAATCTTGATTCAGAGTTTGGTATCTGATAGGAAATCAGCTAAAGTTGCTTAAAGGTTGGTAGAAAATACTAACAACTCTTATTACTGTATTCACCAAAATCTGGATTCAGAGAAGGATATCTGATAGGCAATCAGCAATAGTTGCTAGAAATTTGATAGCCAATATTTAACTACTCTGGATTCACAGTATGATATATGATAGGAAATCAGTTGTTATGGCAAGAATTATGGTAGACAATTATTAAAACTTCTTATTACTGTTTTGACCGAAATCTGAATTTAGAGTATGATATCTGATAGGAAATCAGCTAAAGGGGGCTAGAATTTTAGTAAACAATAACTAACAACTTTGATTACTGTTTTGACCAAAATCTGGATTCAGAGTATGATGTCTGATAGGAAATAAGCTACAATTATTATAATTTCAGAAGACTATAACTAACAACTTTGATTACTGTTTTAACCAAATTCTGGATTCAGAGTTTGATATCTGATAGGAAATGAGCTAAAAGGGGCTAGGATTATGGTAGACAATAACTAACAATTCTTATTACTGTGTTAACCTAAACCAGGATTCAGAGTATGATAAGTGATAGGAAATCAACTACAGTGGCTAGAATTATGGTAAACAATAACTAACAACAATTATTACCGTTTTGACCAAAATCTGGATTCATAGTATTATTTATGATAGGAAATTAGCTTATAGTGGATAGGATTACGGTAGACAATAACTAAAAACTCTTATTAATATTTTGACCAAAATCTGGATTCACAAACAGGAAAACAGCTACAGTGGCTAGACGTTTGGTTGACAATATTTAACAACTCTTATTACTTTTTAGACCAAAATCTGGATTCAGAGAAAGATATTTGATAGGAAATCAGCTACCGTGGCTAGACTTATGGTAATCAATAACTAGAAACACTTATTACTGTTTTAACATAAATCTAGTTTAGTAAACTTGTCAGTTCCAACAAATTTATGAATTTAACCACGTTTTTTTCAAAATGATCCAGAGCCCCTCTTTCTATACCCCAGCTGATTTGATTTAGCATCTCAATTGTACATACCATGTGCGGCCAAAAGATACTGCCTAATTCTATCAATTATAGGAGATGGGTTATTTCTGCTTGATGCACAAGTACTTGACCGGAATATAGAATGAGATTCCGGTAAAAGATCAATATTACATAATTGAGGACACTTCCCAGAGTCATCGAAATCACATCGCCACTTTTCTACACAAGAAACGTAACTTCTGCTTAATCCAAGCTGTAGTTAAGAAGTTTTCACAGAAACGCAGCGCTATAAGTTGAGATATACATGTATAAAAAATGTGCCTTCAAGACAACAAAGGGATTCTAAGTTTTTTCCTCGTTATTACCAATATCCTCCTTTCCTTCTATTTCTATTGTCCCTTTTTCTGCATGCAAGTTGCAATTAGGAATCAAAATATGCATGTAATAGAATCGTTGGAGGAGAGTCAGGATAATGATGCAAAATCCTTCACTTTGCTCTGAAGGTCTAAGTGTTGGCTTGATATTTTGTTATTCATTTATTGAACTTATTTAGAATGTTGATTCGGATGATACTTAGGACAAAGAAAAAAACGTATCATCTAACTTCTAAAACCTCCCACAAAAAGTGTACATGTAAAGACGTAAAGTACACACAAACTGCGTCAAACTAATTTCGTACACAGAACCGCGACTATAGGCCTATAATTAGAACAAGAACTGTGAAAGTTAATTGACTATCTCTCAGAACAGATGATTTTGTCTATTTTAGAGAACATTTCCACACCGCGACTAATGACATCTTGTTTATATACACCCTTAATCTTTTCCTAAAATGAAAAAAATGAATGATCCAACATATAAGGAGATAAAACATGAACATAAGTAAACATAAAACATTAGTAGACGCCTCAGATTTAACGGCCGCTGTTTTAGAAGCAAAGAAGTCGTACACCAATTGATCTTGTGGGAACCCAAGCATGGTAGCAAACGATAAGGTGGCCAATTAAGAACATATAGTTAGATACATTAATACCCAGATAATATTTAGGAAATGAAATGGAAAACAGAGAAGGTGACGAAAGAGAGTCATGGCAAAGAAAGTCAGACTGCGGTGGATCAGATATACTGTTGCTAGATAGACTAAACATAGAATATTAATTTGTAGCTTAGAAAGCCGTAAATAATCCCGGGTCAGATATTTCAGGTATTTGAACGGTATGGGACAGTATAATCTTGCGTGGTTAGATGATGCATTGCAGTTTTAGGACCAAAAGGAAACAAACTTAGAACTTATGAGTACTATTTCTTTTAAATCTTTACCAGTGTTCATTGCCTCATAAAATCCCATGGAATTGATTCACAAGGACTAAATGAAGTTGATGCCAATTTTCATGAAGTTTGCCAATGTCGGTATATCGAAAATACATTTTTTTCGCCAGATCGACAACCTACGACGGGCCTCTTAAATGACAATGCAGAAAAGGCATCACTGTTTTATTAGTTGGTCTGACAGTGCTAAGATCGGAAATCCTATATCTGTTGTTAGAATCACAAAATTTCAACTCAGTATATTCACTTATATCTAACGAGTCTTTTCCCCCTAGCTTGGAAATTGTACACTTTTCAGGGAACAAATTATCTTTAATAACGTGTGTAGAATGTCGCACATCAATGTTAACTAGAAACTTTATCAACGGTTCTCTCTGTTCAGCGGAAATATCTAATTTCCTTGCCCAATTATTCCGTCTGTGTAAGAAAAGTCTGATCGATGTTCTCTGATGATTATAAGCCTACCCTTGTATTCTAGTCAACTTTAAAGTCGTCTAATTTGGTTTCTTTGTTCTTACGTAGGAAACTTCATTCGGTGGGATATTTTAGACTACTGATCCTTCTTGTTTCTTGGTCAGTTAGCAATAGAACAACATAATTGATAAGAAATATAATTTCATTTCAAATCCAAGCTCAATATAGTGTTTATTACTCCTGATAAGGAAAAATGCCAATTTCAAGATGCCATTTTCAAGGAACAGATTATCACTAGTAATTTGTTTTGAATGTCTCATAATTTTTAACTAGAAGCCTTATCAACGTGTCTCTCTGTTCGGCGGTAATATCTAATTTCCTCGCCCAATTATTCCGTCTCTGTAAGAAAAGTTTGATCGATGTTCTTTTATCATTATATGCATACCCTTGTATTCAAATTAACTTTAAAGTCCCCTAATTTTGGTTTCTTTGTTTAAACGTAGGAAACTTCACTCTGTCGGATGTTTTAGAGAACTGTTCCTATGTGTGCCTTGGTCACTTAGCCCAGAACAACATAATTGATAAAAGGGGCTGATGACATTCTATATTTTATTTCATTTCAAATCCAAACCCAATATAACGAGTATTTATTACTAATGATAAGGAAAAATGCCAATTTCAAGGAACAGATTATCACTAGTAATTTGTTTTGAATGTCTCATAATTTTTAACTAGAAGCCTTATCAACGTGTCTCTCTGTTCGGCGGAAATATCTAATTTCCTCGCCCAATTATTCCGTCTGTGTAAGAAAAGTTTGATCGATGTTCTTTGATTATGTTACCATGTAAGGTTGTATTCTAGGAGAGATACAGAACATTGGTATTTGTTTTTCAAGATGCAATATTTTATTCATATTTCATCAAACTCGAAAGTGTTGTTACTCATTTGAATTTTCGCGGTGAGATAGTTCAAATGAATACCAATAAGAAAGGGTTTGTAATTGGAAAAAGATAATAATCGCTTGTTATCAACGAGAACTTCGTAAGTTCAAGCCGTAGTTACAAAATTTGATTACAAAACTGACGGTTTATCAAAACATAACGGCAGAAAAAGTGTATCTTTATCACAAAATTCATTGCCATTGTTTCTGATTTCAGAATTATCACCAAATGTGTTCACATGTCCGGGGTAGGTTCGGCGAACAAACTCCTTGATTATGTACAAAATAAATGGAAGACGTTTCCTTTTGATGCTGTGAAGATGAAAAAGTACAACGTTACCTTATCGTATGCAAACTAGTAAGTATAGCTCAATACGAAGACCAACGAGAAGCCAAGAACAACCTCCGCTACCGTAGCGGGAATCGAACTCGGAACCACATAGTCACAAGGCGGATACTCGATCCATCGATCATGCAAACCCCTCAACTCCGTGAAGGTTACTTTGTGCCTTGTATTTTTAGAATAATTTCAAAATTTGTCAAGTAATTACTTGCTATATTTACTTCAGACTTACTATTAGATATTATGTTTTTTATCTATCTTTTCTATTTTATTCCTAAGTTAATGATTTAATGACATTATTTTGCAGTACCAATATGGTGACAGTACACCTCCCTGACGGCCACCACTCCCTGACGGCCACCACATGTTTTACTGTCAATACAATGTATCTACTTCTGACTCGCTGTGTAACTTTAGATTCAATCCTAATATAGAATCTCTATTTCCACAATGTCCAATTTTAATGCCATTTATTTGCAGTACTAATATGGACGCCAATATGGTGACAGTACATCGCCCTGACGGCTACCTCTTGTTTCAAAGTCAGTACAATATGTCCAGCTCACATCCGGAATATTTACCATTTAATGCCTACGCGCCTGCTGGCAAGGTGTCAACGGTAAGTGGTCTGTTTTTATCAAAGTATGAGTTATTTATGTTAAACACACTTTCCAGTGCACCAACGCTTTCCCATTTGAAAAAGCCATTCAGATATTAGATCTATGTCAGAAATTAGATGAGACATGAAGAAAGAGCATTTTTTGGTATTTGAAACCAACGCGGATCTCGTCCAACATTCATGATATGCATCATTTGATTAGCGACATTCGTAATAATTTATCGTATTATTCAAGTAGTTATTAATATATTTAATTGTATCGTCGAACGTAAAGGGTAATGTTATATAAATATAATGTCGCCCGAATGATGCAATTTTACAAAAATGCGCAAATATCATGTAACCGATATGCTCGTTCTGGAAATTGCTCATGGACATCCATATTATGAAAATTGCTTACTTCTTTCAAATACTCCAACAAAGCAATGCATGAAAGAGTTTTAAGTCTTACAAGCATTTATGGTTTTGATTATCTACAGGCAAACTTGGTATACGCGCATTACGGTCGACGCGAAGACTTCGAGGAGTTACAACGTCACAACGTTAGCGTGAATGGTTCCCTGCTTATTATGCGCTATGGCAGAATCCATCCTGCAAGTAAGGTATTTATTTCTTCTTCATTTACTTTTTATTCTTCTTCCCTATTTCATTTTTTCACGCTTGTGTGTACATCGTTTGTGTTTTTACAAGATCAAGATGGAGTTACGAGGTTTTGCAGTAACACCGACGACGTGTTCACTAACGGACTTTGTGCACGAAAATTAAGTTGTCCCGGGTTAACCTTGTTGGACAATATTCATTTATGGATTAAAGGATATGTTTTACTCTACAACAACCAATTCAGGAATTTGCATACCATAATTTTATTATATTGTTTGAACATTTTTAATAGGGACCTATTTAAAACATGTATACGTTAAAAGCTCTATATCGTCGTCAATTTTCGTTACCACGGATGGCACGAAGTTGCACGAAGTGTTTGGTATCGTATGACTGTTGGTCTACCTAAATAGGTCCCACTATCGTTACTCTTTTTTTTGCTTTCCAACAGATTTCATTTGAGATGTTATTTGAAATCAGTCTTATTGTACGCCATACCTTTGCACGCTCGAAAAGAATCGATGAGAAATTCAAATCATCAGTGTTATTGCGAAACCTCGTAACTACAGCTTCAATCAAGCTGTAGTTACGAGGTTTTGCAATAACACCGATGAAATGTTTGTATAGAAATCAAAATGTGCGTGATCCTGTGCAACTGATTTGGTATTGAAAAGGAACAAAACATTTTGTGGGGATCTTAAAATGCATTTTATGTAGAAAATCGTCTTGGAATTAGACGAAGCACGGACATATTTTATGCATTGTAACCTGTCGTGTTTAGGGTTCCTAAACCCTTTCCCAAACGACAAAATTGTACGGCAAGCGAATTCAAAGACTGTTTTAGGTGACAGAATGGGTAGTAAAAAAGAACGGATTTGTGTAAAATATAGTTCGGAATAGATTAAGGAAAAAGGAGAAAATACTGATTATCAGCATAATTATTTTTCTTTTTCTTAGAAAAAAACCTCGTAACTTCAGCTAATTTTAAGCTGTAGTTGAATGATAGCGACGATTTAGGACAAAATCACTGACATTTTGAGAAACGTATGCCTTCTTAAATTTCAAAACCTTGTAACATCAGCCTATAACAAGCTGTAGTTACGATATTTTTTGAGAAAAGCGTCGATATCCCGCCATGCGACGCCAGTAATAAATTCCCATTAGAGTTCAGATATTGCGTTTCAAGATATACTTTTATGACATTTTTACCAAACACGGATCGCTAATTAATCTTTATGATGGGATGGTGCGAGGTTTACACGAAACTATTTGTAGATGGAATTGTCTTGGGAAAAAATTTAGGCTTTTCTTAAAATATGTTTAATTGTCGATTGTTTGAATGTTCGAGGAAACTTTATACACAACACAAAATTATTACGTACACTTACATTTAAAGACCTAAACTTTCTGTTTTGCAACGATCTTGAATGACAATGTCCCGTCCTGCTAAAAAGGTTATGAATGTTGCATTTAGAAAACTGATGTTATATTTATGGGGTATACTTGCTCCATCAAACAAACTCAATTGAAAATTTTGGAGGAAAATGTTGATTGTCAGAATGTTCTTCTATTTCTTCCAGTTGTTACATTGTATTATCTTTACACTTCGTGTACAATTAACGATTCCAAATTAAAAATGTGTTGATTAATGAACAATTTGGATTTGAATTTGACTATGCCTATGTCCCAAACCTTTCCAATCACATTTTTTTCTTTTTTTCTTCATTCCTTTTTTAATTGCAAAACCTACATGCTCCTTTCCCATATCAATTAGCTAAAAGAGTATTTGGAATAATATTTCTGCAAATGTAGTGTACGTAAATAAAATCTGTGAAGGTTTCGGGTTCGGCAATAATCACAGACCTTACATGGAATTGACCAAACGCCAATCGACAGATCGCTCCGCCAAACATAGAATTTAGTACAAACAATGGACATGTGTTCGTTTATAGGGAACGATTTTATCCAGTTAATCGTAAAGTAAATTCGGACAAACAAAATTTTATTTCGTAGAGGTTGTTATAAAATCTTGTAACTACGGCTTAATTTAAGCCGTAGTTACGAGATTTTATAACAACACCGACGGTTTTTCAAAACATACGGTAAACCTATTGTTAGCACAAAATTCTTTGCCATTGGCATGTCGATTGTTTTAATTGTCAGTCGATAAATCGATACAATAACACGTGCAACGAAGAACAATTGGGGCATGACATTTTTCTGATCGCCCTTTGGCTAATCGATGTTTTTGATTGACAGTCGGCGTTTGGTCAATTGTTACCAGGTACAGGTTACAAACTGGCCCCGGTTTCTGAAAAAAAAAACTTACATACTAAAGAGAACGTGCTCAACTTCAATAGAATACTTTCCAACGTTGAAAGATATTTGACTGAAGTTCACGTGAATTTAATGAGATTTGAGCGATTTGAGCACGGTGCTCAGATTTGAGTCTGAGAACGTATTAAAGTTTTTTTAGAAACCCGGGCCTGGTCTGAACCTATGTTAGGTCCCTGTCATACCTTAACGTTTTAGCCAGCGTGTGCCGAACGTATGGATTTTTGAATAACACGTTCCCAACACATAGACACGTTTCGCACACGTTAACAACACTTCGTATCACATTGACACACACTGGCACATGCTGAGTACATAAACTTCCGGAAATGCAACTCGTTCGACATGTACGATGTGTAAACATACGTCTCAAATGTACCAAGGACCCGTTTTCCAGATTCCCGTCTCAAATAATTTTTGCAGGTACGTAACGGTGAGATGAGAGGTGCGCTAGGTGTAATTTTATATTCGGACCCTGCCGACTACACGAATAATCAAACACACGTATATCCAGACACCTGGTGGATGCCGGGCTGGGCGGTGCAGCTGTCTCACGTCAGATATGACCTGGTGGGTGACCCACTCACGCCGGATTATTCGTCAATAAGTAAGCTGATTTGTTTTCTAATTTCCATGGCATTGTTTCGGACCCTGTATGTATGAGTTATGTCACGAAAATAAAAAAAAACAAGGGAGTCAAACATTCAGAAATAAAGCACGTATATCCTACTTTCCTTGATCTCAAATATACGAGTTAAGATGAACACAGAGCAACACATTTCTATTAGATGTACTATATTTTATGCACCCCTCTTTTCGTAAGATCGGGGGCATATCGTTTTACTGGTGCCAGGATGTCTGTCTGTCTGTCCATCCGTCCGATTAACTTCACACTGGCCATTTCGGAGGCATTCGAGTTTCACAATTACGTCTTGTTTATATTTCTCTATACAAATAATGTTATTCTTAACATACTTACACAAGTCAGTGATATTGCTTTTATTGTCTGATTGATTTATTTCAGCTGGTATCACTAATATTCCCAAAGCCAAAGCCAAACTTCCAAAGATTCCAGTACAGCCAATAAGATATGACGACGCCAAATATTTACTCACGTAAGTTTTGCCATTTCATTTAACACGGTGGATAATCACATGATACAATATTTTCTGAAAATCTTCAATAATTTTGTAAATACTGGACCAATTTAAATTCGGTTTGAAGCAGAGAATGTGTACAGACGTCAAAAGTTTGATGGACGGAGTTGATTTTTGAAAAATCAACTGATAAAAAAGTTATTGAAGATAAACCAAAAGTTGATATTTCAAAAATCCAACACGTCCAGCTTATTCCTGGCATTTTCCCACCTTCTCTGCTTCAAACCAAATTCAAATTGGTCAAGTATTAAAACTGATATTGAAGATTATTGGAAATTCTGAGTCAGTGATTATACACTGTGTTTAAGCAAAAGGCTTATGATAGAGACATTTTCATCGTTGTAAATACAAAACCAAGTTACTCCAACTTTACTAAAGCTAGAGTTACAAGGTTTTGGAATAACACTGACGATTTGCTTGTGAAACAAAGTACATGTACGAATCCGATCCCACAACTACGTAAATGCAGGCAACTTAATTTTGAAAGAGTTTCTGTCAAAATCATTGCTATCAAAATTAGAAATGGTCGGTGTAATTGCAAAACCTCGTAACTCCAGCTTGACCAAAGCTGGAGTTACGACGTTTTGCAATGACACCGAGAAAATGATGTATTCTTGTAGCATGGAACGATAGCTTTCACTTGAGAAGAACGAACCATTGACCGGTATGTGAAGTAACACTGATTGTCTTTGGATATCCTTGAGTAAAAAAAAGAGTATAAATGAAGATACGCTCGTAAAATGCGACCTTATTTATTCTGTCAAAAGGCAAGACAAAAGTCTGATACCCTACAAGTTTTCCTGACATACGGCGCTAACAAATATATTCTAATGCTTTCTCGAAGAAAGCGGTGCTTAAACGTCTACTACAGGAAAGCTTTGTTGACAAATTGAAACAAAAGAAGAAAAATCTGTCAGCTTTTATTCATCCTCTTGTCTAAATATTATCAGTGTCACATTGCACAGAATTCGTACATTGACCCAAATCCATTTCGTAGTCTAAAAATGCTTTCAAATTAAAAGAGTTCCAATTTTCGCCGTTTGGGAAAGGGATAATATGTGAAAAATACGAGACCTCGTCAACCGGAAGAAGCTAATCAGCCATTAATAAGCCGGATGTTCCTTTTCTGGAAATAAATAGAATCTGTAAATAATCAGATCCTGTCTTGCTCTACGAATTATTAGCGCGGATTTTCTCGACACACAATGTTTGTTTAACCTTTTCCTAAGCAGGACCTGGTTTTGTCCTCAATACAGACGGCTTGGAAATTTTATGTATCATGATAAAAGAAGAAAATGCTGCTAGCCAGCCTTTTCTTGCTCTGCCTTAATGTTCAGTATTGAATTATATTTTGTTTTCCAATAGAGCAGCCTTTAAAAAGGATCGATGGGAATTATGTTTACCGTGAAAGGGTAACGTAGAATGAGCTTATTTTGGCAAAAAATCTAACAAAATCATTTGCGATTGAGTTTTAAAACTCTCAACTAATCACCTTGATTAAATTCAAGAAATGCTATCGTCGTTTTACTGCTTAGAGCTATAGTGACGGTGCTAGGATAAAACGCTTTAGCAATTTTCCGCCGGGGAAAGGGGAAAAAGACAACTGTTACACAATTTTTTAAAAGCTTTTTTCAGACAATTCTAGAAAAACACGAAAAAGGCGAGCCTGGCCCGAGTGTTGATATGTTCGTTGACTGTCTGAGTTCTGAAAGTGACTTGATGAATTAAACCTGTCCAAAACGTCCTTATTCTGACATCCCTTGGCCCTTGTATCAAACCTTCTGGAAAATACTGAGACAAAACAGAAAAGTGTTGCCTTTCATCACAAACCTCGTATCTTCAGCTTGCTTAAACCTGTAGATACGATTTTTTGAAAACAATGAAATGCTTATATCCAGCATTTTCTTCTTTTGTCTCAATTTTTATTTCCTTTACTATACACAGAATTTATTCCAATTTGAATGGCCTTTCTCTCTTTCTTTTATTTGTCTTTTGGGAAAGGTATAATACTTTTTCCGAAAAACTAATTTACAGAAAAAAACACGAAATATGCGAGTACGGTCGGCTGTTGGTGCGTTCTATGACTGTTTGCAATCTGAAGTTTTAAGCATATGTAACTTGGGGTATATTTCATTGCCAGACGTCAGTTAAGATATTGCCGTTTGGCAAAGGGTAAAGAAAGAGTGCTAGTTGAGATTTAAAAAATCAGATTGTGAATATTCTTCGAGCCATCAAGTCAACTTCAGATACATACAAATACGCGTAGGCATCACGTCCAAAAAATACATATACATGTGATCATTTTTGATGTGCTATTGCAGTGGTTAGGCAATAGAACAATACTATAGTTTTTTTGTACAATAATAGTTCTATTGCCAGCACATCAAAAATGATCACATATATATGTATGTTTTTTTGGACGTGATGCCTACGCGTATTTGTATGTAACCGGGCTAAAAAAACTAGGCTTTAGGTAATCATGTCAACAAAGCCCGCTGACATTTTCGGTCAAATCGCTACAGAAACACACCCAAATAGAGTCACCAGTGAAACATAATTGGGCATAGAATGACACTATTACTTGCATGTTCCTTGTCCGTAAGCTAGAATACGAACATATACCCATCAGAGATCGATCGATCAAAATAATGGCGTGTTTAAACATAAATATTGTAACTGTAGTTTGTTTCCGTTACTATGCTTTTGTTGAAAATCATCAGTTAGTTACACAAGTGGATTTTGTGTTAATATTTGAGAAAACCATGGAAACCCTGTTGCATAAAAACAGAAAAAAACGTATTGATCTCTGGATACTTTTGCGACAAATCAATCTTTCCAAATTTTCGTCTTTTGGGAAATTCCTGGAATGTCTGCAAGTTATCTACAAGACGAACCGTCTGTCGTTCCTATAAAACATTATGTAATCCACGATTTCAATTTAGTGTTCGTCCTAGTTTTTGGACCAATGAAATTGCAGTATATTTGAAAATTTCGGCGCTATATTTCACATAAACGCTCTGCCGGTCAGTTTATGTCACGGATATACATAGCCACGCCCCCGTTTCCTGTGCAATTATGAAAAATGATGTAATTTTTGGGAAAATTATCTAACCTTTTGGAAAATGATGCAATTCTAGTAAGATCCGCTCGATAGTAGCTCCGGTCGGTTTGAAGAATGACAGTAGAAGCGTATTTTTCATTGGTTGACGACCACTAAGTCAGATAGAGTCTGTAAAGTAGATTCTACGCGACATAAACGTTCAAAGGCTGTGCCTTTTGAACGTTTATATCGCGTAGAATCTACTGTACAGCCTCTATCTAATACATAAACAGAAGACACGGCTGAAATTCGTCTTGTCGAGGTCGTAGGTAGAGCAAAAAATAAAATGGGTTGATGGGCTTTTAAGTTGCATTTTTTACTAACTGTTCACCAAACCCTTTGTTGTGTGTACTCGTTTGAATCGTCTCATCGAGGTGTATTGCTCTGCGCAGAGGTGGCTTCATTTTAGCTGTAGAAATAGATCTAGAGTTATACCTGTCCGTTGTTTGTCATTTTAGATTAATTATTTAAAAGACACATAATATTTGATAGAACAGGTCTATCTAGTCCTAATTATAAAGGATCTTGCATCTTCGGGCGTCATACTTAGCAACGGAAATTAACACATATCCTCGTCAATTCCTGGTGCGTCATCCGTTGCAACGGAAATTGACGGGGTATACCCTCGTAAATTATCGTTGATGCTGATGATGTCAGATGTTTCACGAAACGTTTTGTTGATAGTGATTGATTGAATACCATAAACTATACTGTCTTGCGTCTATTTTCAGTGATATGAACGGTCCTATAGTGAAGAATGAATGGTTCGGTGGTCTAAATCTAACTTACAGAATGGGTCCAGGCTATAGACAACCAAGGTAGGGGTAGTTTTATCTGTGGATTAAGGGTATAACCCACGATAAATTCCCTGGTAGGGCTAATAGCTAGAGATGCTCTGCCAGGTCATTTATCGTGAACTACATGTATGATACACGAAAATATATTTCTCAGCATTAATCAAAATTCATATTTCAAAACATGTGTGTATTTATTTCAATTTTTTTGGTGACAAGAAACGCAATAATATAGACCGGAATAGTATTACAGTTTCTTCACAAATTGTTTCCATCTGTGGCGTCACAGACTTAAACAGTTTTGAAACTGATCAATAGTGCACAAAATGTTTTTTATAGTACATGGTTATGGTTACAAGAATTGTTTGTATAAAATTGTTTTATGCGCAATTCCAATATATTCTGCTCGCCAATGCTAAAACCCCATAAATTACATTTGTGTACATGTGAGTAAGTCGTCTTTGACTTGGAAAGATTCTGAAATTAGTTTAGTGTTCGTCCTAGTTTTTGGACCAATGAAATTGCAGTATATTTGAAAATTTCGGCGCTATATTTCACATAAACGCACTGCCGGTCAGTCTATGTCACGGACATATATAGCCACGGCCCCTTTTCCTGTGCAGTTATGAAAAACGATGCAATTTTTTTGGAAAATGATATAATATTTTGGAAAAAGATGTAATTTCAGTAAGATCCGCTTGATAGTCGCTGTGGTCGGAGGCTTGGTTTGAAGAGCGTATGTTTTCATTGGTTGACAAAAATAAGTCAGATAGTGGCTGTATAGTAGATTCTACACGACATAAACGTTCAAAGGTTGTGCCTTTTGAACGTTTATATCGCGTAGAATCTACTATACAGCCTCTATCTAATACATTATACGTTCAAAATTAAACGAGAATCGTGACAGTTGATATGATAAACTGAAACAACTGTAAAGAGCGTCGCTTAATCTTGAATATAAGATATAGTACTTTTAGTTTTT
This sequence comes from Fragum sueziense, assembly GCA_963680895.1. NCBI lineage: Eukaryota > Metazoa > Mollusca > Bivalvia > Cardiida > Cardiidae > Fragum > Fragum sueziense. The sequence continues at coordinate 20,808,660 of OY804604.1, read as the reverse complement.
AAACTTAGAGCTATATCTTATTTCTCTGGTATTCAAAATTTCCTTCGTGTATTGTCTTTTTTTTAAATATTTATATGGCTATTTCTTTTTTATCAAGGACGGTAACTCTCCAAGTACAGAATCTTCTTCAACATCGAATCATCTCAAACATACTGGCAACTATAAAAGGACACTACGAAGCAGGTACTTTCTGTACAATCTATATCATTGGCTAGTTCAATCTTGGCCAGACAAAATGTCTATTTTAGGCATGTACTTATAAATATACAAGTGCACTTGTAAATTGGAGCTATTTTAGCCTGTACTTATACAAATAAAGATGCACCGACGCAATTTATAGGTGCATCCGCATTTATTATACGTGCATGCTTAATATAGACTTTTGGCCCATTTTGTACATCATACGAGGATACAAGCTTACCGTTACCAAGTCTTGTGTAGAAGATTTGACAGGCAAGCCCATGCAATTATTGCAGGTTAACAATCCCTAAGGGCATAAATTTTAGAATAATATAATTTGAAAGCTGTCAAAAATTGTATATTTGTATTACAGTAAATTGAAGCAATGGAAGAAATACTTTTATTGTGCGTTATACGTTTTTCCTTGTATCATTGTTAGATGCTTAGAGTATACGAGGGTCATCCAATAATAAGTGAGACTGTTGTCATATCTCAAAAACTGTCTGACAGAATTTAATGAAACTTGGCACATACATAGCCCATCATATTAGCTATAGAAAAATTGCGCCAAATGTTGTTACCTTGTGACGTCACATTTATGACGTCACTTCCTGTGACACAAACAATTGTAACGTGGACCGTTCGGATATCCTCGGATAATGTCGACCAAAGATCGAATCATCGACTCGGAAGTGTGTGTATGAAGAAATCTTGAAAAAAAATTGGATTTCTTAGCCGGAAGTGCCTACGCTTCATAAAGTAGTTTTCGAGGTCAACCAAATGCACAACCATGGCAACTTGCGGGACTTGCAGGTTGTAATCATTCTAAAAAGAGAGGACACTGGAACTGCAAACAATGTATTTCAGTATCATTGTCGCGTTATTGTTGACATTAGTCACAGACGAACGTTTTGAATTGTTGCTCTATTCTATTCTATTCATAGTCTGAAAGTAGTTCTTCGAGATGCATCCAAGGTATGATTCGATAGAGTTGTCCTTGGTGATCCAATTGTAACGTGGACGTGTCTCATGCGGCTTGGCGGTAGACAAAAAGTGCATGTATAAGAATTGCATAATTTTAGCGCAATAGTGGGACGGAGCTATTTCAAACCTTGCTAAAATGTTTTTGGACAAAGCTTTGTCATAGACAGCTGTTTTCTAGTGGGTTGCAAAGTGTAAGGACAAAGGGATTAGTGTACAGAAGCAACCCAGCTTTGGTCGGTAAACAAAAGCGAAAAATGAAGGAAAATATCCAAAAATGATGATTTTTGTCTATATAAATCAGTGCATATTAGCTGCAAATGGGTCCTATCTTGGAAAACAGTCAATGTAGAGTATTGTTGTATATTTCTGATGGTTATCTTGAGACTTGCCTTTTACCAGAAGCTACCAAAGCCGTCTGAACGTACAACATTTATTCTGCATGACAACGTCATCTGTCAAGAGGCGGGTAGGGTGACGTCACTTTTGACGCTCTATAATTGCAACATTTTACCGAAATCCAACAATTTTCTGCACATAAGTACTCCAGACCATAATTACTGTTCTAAGTGAAAAGAATCATTGAAATTTGTGAGTTTTGAGGATTTAAATATATTGAAAGTAGACGTGGCCAGTCAAATATGACACATTAGCTCCGGTTGCCTAGCAACCGGAATTAGAAGACTTTCCCACTGATCGAATTGTGTCGTTAAAAAGGGAAGATCATATATTGAAGGAATATAGGAACATTGAAAGAATAGAAGTCAAAATATTTCTGCAATAGGAACAGTCTCACTATTTATTGGATGACCCACGTATTATCGATTTCATGTCAAACTCATGGTAACAACAGCTTGTTAAATGCTATAGTTACGAGGATTTCGTTTAACCCTTTCCCAAACAAGACCTGATTTTGACGTCCCCAATTGAATTGGCTTGGGAAAACATTGAAACAAAAGAAGAAACTGCTGATAACCAGCAGTTTCTCCTTTTGTCTCAATATGTTCTGTGCCATAATTTACACAAATGTTATCTTTAATAACTGTCATTCTCTCATTTGCGGCAGTTTTTGAAGTGGATCACCCTAAAATCTTGCCGTTTGGGAAAGGGTTAAACGCGACGATGTGCCTATTTTAAGATAAGTACGTTATTGTCGGTGCCCACATAGACTCATGGATACAAGGCGGGGTAGATTCTGGGACTGGCTATACTGTCATTCAGAACATTTTATTTGAAAAATTAAACCCTCTTACCTTTTTATTATTTTATAAGTATATCGCTGCTTTTCAACAAAAGTCTTGTAACTGCAGCTTAAAACAAGCTGCAGTTATGAGGTTTTTGTTGAATAGCAGCGATATACTCCTATTTTACAGATAAGTACGTGATAGTTGGTGCCCATATAGACTCGTGGATACAAGGCGGAGTAGATTCTGGAACTGGCTATACTGTCATTCAGGAACTAGCTAGAACATTTACATATCATATTGGAAAAGGTAGGAAGACACCATCTTTGCCAGCCCGAGTCTAGAATTTGAAGTCCAATCAATTTTCAAGTTGTATTCGTTAATCACAACAAAATGCTTAAACTATAGATAGAAATATCGCTCCGTCAAGCTTTGTAATTGTACTTATTCGTCAGAAAATGTTCCAATTTTATAAATGTTGTATTCCGTCATAGAGGCTGAGTGTGTTTCATGATTTGAATTTGAAATCGAACGTTTTTCTGCTATGCAAATATGATATTAATACATCATGTAAATGCACTACTTTTACGGGTTTCATTTGACATGGCATAGTTCATTATGTTTATGTTATTTTGCAAATGTTCTAACATGTATATCTAAAAGACTTGTATCATAGTACACAGATATGAAAAGTATGCATGTAACAATTACTGACCTGTTATTAGGTACATGTATATGCTCAGGTGTGTAATAACTTTTCAGGATAATTAAAGCTAAAGATGTGCCATGTCAAATGAAATCGTAATATTTACTTTCTATGCCTCTGCTGTTTCAGGATGGCGACCACGACGCAGCATCATCTTTGCACTCTGGGATGCATCTAAATATGGGCATATCGGGGCATACGAATGGGTACAGGTAGGGTGATAATTTTCTTATTGCTCTTTTTACCGGTTACGTCGGAGTCTGTCAATCCAGGGGTCTCGAGTTCGAATCCCGGCTCGGCCAGTATCCATTCTGACATTTGACAAAAGTCATTTGTCACTCACCAGTGGGTGTGAATCATCTATGTGAGAGAGCAGCTGGAGGCTCGGTTTGGATATTGTGGTTGTACTGGTGCGAGAAATACCAGGAACCCGCGGTTGAAAACGGCGTAAAACCCCAATAAATCAATTTTTTTACCATGGTTTGTTTACAAAGGTATTAAAAGGGATTTCAGATGCATTGCCGCCAAAGCAAATATACACGCATCGAGCAGAAGTCGTATGACAAATGTAGATATCTACAATAGTCCCAGCCGAAATTGACAGTGACGTAGGCTGATGTTTACTGCTGTAAAACCAATCAATTCGTCTAGTTTGCACCGTTACAAATACGAACAGAGTTGATTGGTTGTCAAGTAGTAAACATAAGCCTACGTCACGGTCATTTTCGGCCGGTTCTATTGTACTCTAGATTTGGAAAAAACCGTTAAACTTTGTTACGACATTTTCCCTGCTTTTCAATAATAATTTTCAGTTGTATTTACAGCTTGTATAAAGCTGTAGTTACTATGTTTTCGTAAAAAACATGCTTCAACCGAATCAACCGATTTAAGGCATTTTTTCCGTAAAAGGTAATTTATTATCCCATTGTGGGATAAGGATATCGTCGGTGTCAGTTCAAATCGCCATATCCACTGCTTTTATAAAGCTGTAGTTACGAGGTTTTGCAAGGACACCGACAATATGATAGTAAAGGGTCTATCTTCGTTGAAGAAGCATTAATTGTCAGATACATATAGGGGCACGTTCTGTATTTTACATGAAAAGACCCTTGAGGAACTGTTGTTAATTATAACTGTCAAATCCAGACGACAATTGTTGTAAGCTCGAATATGCTATGACGTTTTAAACCCTTTTACTAACAAACATTATTTCATATGGTCCGCATTGGAAAAAACGATATAAAACTTATGTATAAAAGTTCGACAAACGGAACTGACCTCTGTTTACATGTATTTACATTGTAAACAGCAGTTACTCCCGTTCGTCGAACTTTAATAAAAAAATCATAAGATCACGTACACGTACCCATTCGTGACTTTGTGGATAAAAATATATTTGTACAAAATCACTTTTTGAGACTGAAATTACTCTAAATTAAAGCTAAATTCGGTATTTGTATATAGTTTTCATTGATTATATAGATTTTTTTTCAAAAATAAAAACTCAGGCATAAATGGGTGAATTCCTAGTTCGTCATATTGCTTCATATTCCTCATAACTACAGCGCGTTTTAAAAAGTGACATTTCACATTTTCGCCCATAAATTTTAATTTATTGTTATCGGAAAGAGCAAATTTTCTTATGAAAATTCAGAAAATTTTTAAGCCAAATTATTGAACCGTTTACGAGAAATATATATTTTTGTGCTATAATTAAACAAATTGTTGTGGACAACAATTCAAATTTATATGGAATTTTTCATTTCTGTCTCAACTTCAAAGGATAATTTTTCGCTTATGAATAACAACTTCAAATATCTGATAGCATTTCTACGCATTAGAATAACAAATCTTTGCATCAAGACATACTTTAAAAATGAAACTGGAATGTTATGTCCCTTTAAGATTCAGTTACTAAGCTTAAAAGAAGAACAGTGATTGTTATGATATGGCCTAAATAATTATTTTTAGTAATGGAATCGTGCAAGATTCTTGTACTGGCATACAATATGTGTATGTATAAAGATATTTTTACAATAAAGCCCGTCGCCTTGATGTCACATCTTTTACCAGGAAACGGTCGATTGCTATCTTTTCTGTCGCCTAATAAATCCATCGCGACGTCGTTCAAGATTAACGTATGTAAATTTTGTCAATTCTTTGGCTTCTCAGACAGAATTTCCCTTCATTTGAATTCTTTTTTTTAAAGTCAACAGACATCCCTTCATCCCAAGTACACGAATGTCGAACCATTTTACATGGCTCCGAAACGTTTGAAAACAGTTTGGCCGACTTTAGTTGAAACTGTAGCTTGAGCCAGTATTGGGAACCAGCGCTCTTTTATCTATTAGATTCACCACCGTTCTGTGTCAGCCAGTTAAAATCTTTGTTTACCTCGACACTGATTGGTCCGTTGTTTTCATACGGGCGTAATGGCTCTTATTTCTGACCACAGTTTTTCGGGTGGTCAGACTTTTGCTGCGGAAATGACGTCAAATAGTGTAGGTTTTAGGAACGATCGCTTGATGAAAGTCTGAAACGAAGCCTGCATTTGTTTGTCGCCGAGAAAAGTATTGCTTCTAATTCGTTGTTTTATTGAATTTCAGGAATATGAAAGACAGTTAGTTGCTGGAGCTGTAGCCTATATAAACGTAGACAGTCTTATACAAGGTAATGTCAATAATAGTCATAGTAAGAAATCTAAAGGGTACCTTTTTGGAAATGTGAAAAGCATCGAGCATAGTCAGTCTGCACAATTTGCACATAGGCCTACTGACCAAAGATCAAAACTTTTCGTTCTAAGGTAATATCCTGGAACTAGATTGTTTTTGTTTTTGTTTTTTTTCCTATCTAAAATATATGCTCATCCGAACCTTTGACTTTCCTCTTCCAAACAGGACGTCCTATCCACTTTGAAATGGAAACATATGACAATGCATTAGTGAGATAGACGTCTAGTGAAACTACCGGTATATGACATGTATAGCAGTCTTAAAATAAAAGGATATTTGCATTTTTCAAGTTCTTTCACCAATTTGCATGCGTTTAGATGTTAGCCTACCTTGAATTGTGGAACTACGGACTATTTTTGATAGGAAATAAATCGATGCCTTTAAAGAAAACCTCGTAACTGCAAGCCTGTTTTCAGCTGCAGTTAAAATGTTTTTGGTGATAAGCGACGATAAATTATTATATTATATAATTATATAATATTACTTCTCTCTGCCTCGTTCGTAACTAACCCTTTCCCATATTTCGATTTAATACAATTCATTTCATTTGGACGTTGCATTTATGTATAATTGAATGTATTTTCTCTTCCAAAAATGTGTGACAAAAATGAAAAAAATGTATTCCTGTTTGCAGGCAATTTCAGTTTTTCATCCTCCGCCACATCCATTTTACAATCGGTTGTAATGTCGGCAGCCGAAACTGTAGACCTAAACTGCTCTGCCACGGACGGTCCATGCGATACAAACACCACTGTTTACGAGCAATGGCTACAAAGCTTCTCAACGAAAAACGGCACAAATCCTAGGTTAGTTAGTTTCTCAGTCTTCTTAAACCTAGGTATCGCACATTCTACGCTGTTTTCGCCCCTTGGACAATTTACTGAAATTCCTTCGCATAACATCTGAACGAATGCTGTCATTTCATTGGTTTCATTATGATTTTAAGGTAGAATACCCGCAATGTGGTCATTTTGATATTCATAAAACATTGGATCTTTCTAGCGTCGTCGTTACGTATCTGAACTTATTCTGACGCGGTCGTAAACACTCGGCGGTGGACGTCGCCCAAAAAATCCGACGACGCGCGAATCTCATTAGGGGTAGACTACCTTAAGATGAAAGATTCAACCAATTATAGTGGTCCTTACAATAGAGCGTTTGGCTAATATGGCGTTTCTTATAGATTTTCGTCTGCTTTTTGCGATACCAAGGTTTTTTCTAAATCGGAGAATACCACAAAAATCACATTACAATCAATTTGATTTGCCGAGACATTTGAAAAAATAAAATACCGCGGGAATTATTCCCCGTCGTCATACTGAGGTTGAAACATTTGTTGATGTAAGGGAGGTTACTCCTGTCATTCCACATATAACGAGTGCAAGAGAATGCATGTATGACAGAACCGAGTTATCAGGATTTAAGGAGGAATGCTCCAGTTTCCTAAATTTTTTCCCAAAAATAAAATTTATTTATATTTTATATGTAGAAATTACATGTCATTACCAATTGAAAAATAAAATGAAACTGGATGGTCAGCGATCTTGTTTGAATTTTGTAGGCATTCGTATCACATACCCCTACATCGAAAAAAAGCTCAATTTCTTGCACCAGTCCAATGTCACTAAAATGCTAATAAAATGCTGTATATTCATCATTTAGTCCCGAAAACGGATTTAAAGAAATGTCTTACATTTAACAAGAACAGAAAACCCAAAATAGGTGCTATTATTTAAACGCGTAAATGTATAAAACAGCATGCTCACGTGTTCGGTTAGATTAACGAAGCTGGAGTGTTTTATGTCAAAATTTGCATATTTTTGGAAATACTTCAAGTTCTACATAATAGAATTTGATAAAACTCCCTCATTGTATTAAGCAACATGCCCTGGTTATAATTCAAAAAGAAAATGTATAGGTCAGCGCACTTATTAGTGAATTACAGCAATTTTTTATCAGCTACACATGAATATAATGACGCCAAACAGTGGTAACTGCATACACACTTACGACTGTCTTGCTCTAAATAATCGATTTCCACATTGAGAAAATCAGTTTCGCATAATACCTACACTTTTACCGTCGAAAATGATAAATTGTAATGATGTGTTAAATTATTGAAAATATGGAAGCGAAACATATTGGTACGAAACATTTAATTTACTACAGTAATGACCGAGTGTTCCGAAAAACTGGAGCATTCCCCCTTACGTTATGATAATAAAAGTTAATCTGCTTCTTTTCAATACAATAACATAACCGAAGTCATACGATGACCAGGTTAACTACGTTATCGTTTATAATGGAGTTTATGTTGGTTTACGCTCTTATCTATGTGGTATATTCCACACCACAAACGTTGTTTGGAAAGGCATAGCCTATGTGTAAAGTTGTATATTTTTTTTTACTTTTTTATAGATTTGACGCGGTGGGAGACAGTAGCGATCACGGACCGTTCGCCTACAGAATAGGTGTCCCTGTTATCAACCCGACATTTACTTTCAACAAAAATGTAAGCAAGTATTTGAATTTGAAATCCTGTTATCAATCCGACATTTACTTTCAACAAAAATGTAAGCAAGTATTTGAATTTGGAATCCTGTTATCAACCCGACATTTACTTTCAACAAAAATGTAAGCAAGTATTTGAATTTGAAATCCTGTTATCAACCCAACATTTACTTTCAACAAAAATGTAAGCAAGTATTTGGATTTGGAATCCTGTTATCAACCCGACATTTACTTTCAACAAAAATGTAAGCAAGTTTTTGAATTTGGAATCCTTTTATCAACCCGACATTTACTTTCAACAAAAATGTAAGCAAGTATTTGAATTTGGAATCCTGTTATCAACCCGACATTTACTTTCAACAAAAATGTAAGCAAGTATTTGAATTTAGAATCCTGTTATCAACCCGACATTTACTTTCAACAAAAATGTAAGCAAGTATTTGAATTTAAAATCCTTTTATCAACCCGACATTTACTTTCAACAAAAAGTAAGCAAGTATTTGAATTTGAAATCCTGTTATCAACCCGACATTTACTTTCAACAAAAATGTAAGCAAGTATTTGAATTTGAAATCCTGTTATCAACCCGACATTTACTTTCAACAAAAATGTAAGCAAGTATTTGAATTTGAAATCCTGTTATCAACTCGACTTTTACTTTCAACAAAAAAGTAAGCAAGTATTTGAATTTGAAATCTTGTTATCAATCCGACATTTACTTTCAACAAAATTGTAAGCAAGTATTTGAAACTGAAATATATTTATTCGTCACTGAATTACAGGATCGGTCTTGCAAGATTTCCATAAAGGCATTGAGACCAACATTGGTTCAGATGAGCTTGCATATCCGATCCGTGCTGTTTTTAGTAGCTTCTTCATGACATCTAGCAATTTATACAAGTATAACTGCAATTTGGCGCATGATGGTCTTGTAACTTGCTGGTCACAAATGTTGTAAAGGACTTTTTGCAGGCACCGGCTAAATTATCTGACAGAGCATTGCTAGCTAAATAGCTTGAGATGTTCTACCAGGTCATTTTTTAGACCCAGCATATACATGTTATAAGACCAAGCATGCTATTAAATGAATAATCGGTTCTACTAATGACATTGATCAAAATCAGTATTGAAGTATTTTCCCAAGGCATCACGTTGTGAAAATATACAAACACACATCATAAAAAGATTTTATTTGGAACGAAAACACAAAAATAAACAAAAAGAAAGACGTCACCTAGAAAATGGAAAATAGAAGCATAGACATGTATGAGTGGCCGTTCATGTCAAAATCAGGATATCAATATCGTGATACTTTTACTATCGAGATACTTTCAATAGGTATCGGTATACTTTCAACAAGTATCGGTATACTTTCAACAAGTATCGGTATACTTTCAACAAGTATCGGTATACTTGCAATAAGTATCGGTATACTTTTAACAAGTATTGGTATACAAGTACCGATACTTGTTGAAAGTATACCGATACTTGTTGAAAGTATACCGATACTTGTTGAAAGTATACTGATACTTGTTGAAAGTATACTGATACTTGTTAAAAGTATACCGATACTTGTTGAAAGTGTACCGATACTTGTTAAAAGTATACCGATACTTGTTGAAAGTATACCGATACTTGTTAAAAGTATACCGATACTTGTTGAAAGTATACCGATACTTATTGAAAGTATCTCGATAGTAAAAGTATCACGATATTGATATCCTGATTTTGACATGAACGGCCACTCATAGACATGACATTTGAGACGAATATTCTCTTAGCATAATTGATATAGTCTATACGTTTACACGAAATAAAAATCAACATTGATATGTCTGGTTTCATTTTGCAATAACACCAACAGTTTTGTACATTCAGATCTACAGACACCTACCCACTTACCCGGCGTTTGGCGCTTTGGAGGACACAAAAGAATACGTGGAGAAATTCATCGACCCCGATTATAACCTCCACATATCCATGGCTAAAGTGGTCTCAGATATTATACTGCGGGTAGCAGATAACGCTATTATTCCCTTTGATATCGGTCGAATGGTGAATGTGGTCAAAATAGGGCGAGAAGCTATGCAGGGTTATTCCTCCATCTTACAAAAGGCGGGAATAAATTCTGGTTTGTATCACTGTTTACTTAGAGTTTGGTTCTTTTTAATCTTTTTTCCAAACAAGACTTGGTTTTGACGTCCCTAGTAGAAATAGATTTGGAAACCACATAGAGAAAAGGAGAAATTACTGATAATAATATTTTCTATGAAATGATATGCACACTTTCTTCAATTGATGTCATTTTTTGTCATCTGCGATTCCTTTTTAATTCAGTGGTGGTAATCACATGATTTTACTTTCATCGCACGAAAAAAAGGCGTCCATTGGCCTGATTTGGTGGTAATTTTGGAGGTCAGCGGGTATTTCTCAGACTGTAAGTTCAGACATTTTTTTGGCCATGATATGGGGTATAACTTTCTGGATGAAAATCCCTACAGATCGAGAAATACCCTCTTACCTTCAAAATCACTACCAAATTAGGCCAATCCACGCCATTTTTTCGTGTGATGAATCCAAACTGAAATCACGTGATTACCAACACTGTAATTGGACTGGTCAATTTTTTTTACCGTTTGGGAAATGGCTTAAAAGCGCCTACATGTCAAATTGGTCGAACAAAATAACTTTTGGACATACAAACATCTATTTATGGTGAAATGCGAATAATTATGCTGGTCTAAAAATGCATTTCAAAAGTTTATCTTTTAGGGGATGTAACTGTTATATGTCGTCATTGTCTTGTTTCAAACTATTTGATAATATGAAATTAAGGCAAAGCCTTAAAGCGGGCGCAGACCCACCGCAAATATACCAGTTACAATGTAGCACAGGGACATGAATTGGAAAAAAATACAGATTTCTCGTCATGCTTTCCTTTGGGTTCGAGAGTATCGTTACTAAAACGCTTTGGTACTAGAGTATTGTTACTAAAACGCTTTGGGATTGAGAATATTGTTACTTAATTGCTTTGGTTTAGAGAGTATTGTTACCAAGAATACCTATATCTAAGGAGAAGGTCATTATCAAAACGATGCTTGGTAAATAAGAATTTCCTAAAATGAATAAACTCGTCATTTTGCTACAAAATGCATGTTACAATTTTTTTCTACTGCCACCATTTCTCAATCTTATTTTTATTTTCATAAAGATATCGTTTTTAGAAAAATAGCCACGGAGTTAAACTTATTTAGTTCGGCTGACTGATTTCGAGTATTTTCGTTTCCGGTGCGGTGAAAAATTTGTTCAACGTATGTAAACAGAAATGTCTCACGCGCTTCTATTAATGCTCGCTTTGACCACGAACGTGCTTCGCATATTCACGAGCTGTGCGCGCTATCACGCAAACGAGTCATTCTGGTATTATAGTGCGTGAAGTATGCTTAAACTCAGATGCAAACGCCTTTTAATAATGACGTCATGTGGAGTTATTAAATAAATGTATACCTTTTATATTTTCAGATGCATTTTTGAATACTATCAACGAATTTTGTAGGATTGCGTCTGATTTCAACGTTTTATTGAACACCATTAATAAAACTGCATTCAGGTGAGGTATTAAGGGTAACAACCTATCATTAACTACAAAAATATTCGTGCATCTTCAGGCGGCATCCGTAGCAACGGAAATTGACGAGGGTATCCCTCGTCAATTTCCGTTACCATGGATGACGTCTGGAAACTGACGAGAGTAAGTCTCGTTAATTTCCGTTGTCACGGACGACGCTCGATGATGCACGACGTGTTTAGTTTCTATTGATGGTTGTAATCATTACCAAAATTACATGAACAAATTGCAAATCTACAATTGGCTTTTATCATCTTACAAAAAAAAATATGAAAATACTATTGATGACAAAGAAGAAGGCTGCTAAAATAAGCAGTGTCTTCTATCGTATTTTCGTGAATAGTCAAACCTTGGTATCTCGAACATCTACCACTTGTTCGAGATATCGGAACAGAAATTCGACTCATCGGTTTTGTATGGTGCAACAAACAAGTGTACATTTAACATCAATTATTTTGTCGACTGCAAATTAAGTTCTGTTGTTTTGGACAGGTTTTGATATTTCTCTTAATCTCGCTGCTTCTTTATTGTTCGACACACAAACAATATCGAGGGGGTAATTGTTATATTTACTTTCTATGTAGCCTATATTAATGAGGACTAAATAATTCATGGTTACATGTAAATAGTTTTCTGTTTATATTGTTAGCTTGATACCTTAGTAATATTTTTTTCTAAAATGCATATGTAGAACTGATGTGTCCATTTATAATAACATTTATTTCAGTGAGTTCGACCTTTATCTACTGAACGACAAACTAATACAACTATCACGGGCGTTTATAGCCGATATCGGGCTTCCGGGGCAACCGCATTATAGGTGAGAAAATAAACATACATTGATATAATACTCTAAAAGGGACATTGTGGGATAGCCGTAAAACAAAATTTTGAAAAATGTATCAGTCTAAAATTTTGCCATCTGGTAATGGGAGAACGAATTCGACTGACTAATGTAGAATGTAGACCTTTATAGTGTTGCTCCTATACTAGTGTTGATGTTGCAGGTCGGCAAAAATGCGTTAAGACCTGGTTGCGAAGCACGAGGACGTTTTAGTTTTTTGCAGCCGTCTGCGAATGTTAACGACGTAAAAATACGTAAATTGACGCTAGATATTATTGCATGAAATACGACGAATTTACATTCGAATTCCCGCTTTTATCTTTCCTGTGATTTCAAGGTCAGTTTTTTTTATTTCATAGTCAGAATAGTTTTTCATTACATGTATCATATTGTTTTTCTTTCAGAAATGTGCTTGAAGCGCCACATCCGGATAATTTACACACTGACGTCATATTTCCAGGAATAATTCGAACTTTTAGTATGGACGGTACTTCCGCCTCACGTGACATTTTAAAAGAACAAGTGTCCATATTAATTATGTGTTTCAACAGGGCGATCGATATCATACGGGATGGCCTAATTACGTAGTTGACGTTATTTAGTTTATTCATAACGTAACATCACAACCGCGTTAACATCTTTGTCGGGTGGCGTTAAAAACTATGCAAGGCCTAACTGCAGCTTTGATAAGTTGTAGACTGTAGTATACCTCGCGACAAATAACCTGGCATAGTATCCCTATCCAATAGCTAGAGGTGTTCTGCCAGGTCATTTATAGTGAGCAATACATAGTTTTTAACGCTCGCTGACTTCATATTCATATTGTCGTCGCTTTTACACAAAAACCTCGAAACTGCAGCTTGAGACAAGCTGCAGTTACGAGAATTTTATTGAAAAGCATATCGTTATCTTGTAGAGTAAAGTGAAATGTCATGCTTAAAGTTCATATCAAAGCAATACAGAAACGGACACTTTCATAACTTCCCCTAGTGAATGATAGAATCTTTATATACAACCATCTAATGTTTCATTTTTTTCCTGATATTTTGATGTAATAATCAGAAACTTTAAAGTAAATAAAACAAACTCTGAAAATTATGCATAAACGCTACAGTGAAATTCTATTGAAACCAGACTTCCCGAAAGTTCAGAAAAAGTGTCAGGCATTTGGTGTGATAAGGTATGAACATTAAAGGGGGAATGGCACTTAAAATCATGCAAATTTTCCGAGAACTTCGTACAAAATAAATATGTATTATGAAAATATGGCCTTTAAATTGCATCTATGCCAAATCTTAGCTTTCTATCTTGTGTATTGGCTAGGATGTCGACGGATTTAAAACCCCATATGTTCCATTACTGTAAATATTATCCCCGGGACAACAAATCATGGGGTTTTAAATCCGTCGACATCTAAGCCAATACACAAGGTAGAAAGCTAAGATTTGGCATATATGCAATTTAAAGACCATATTTTAATAATATATATTTATTTTTTAAACGAAGTTCTCGGAAAATTTGCAAGATGTTAAGTGTTATTCTGCCTTTAATTCTATCAGCCCGAAAAAAATCTGTAAGACCGAAGGACCAAATCGATTAAAACCAACGCAAACGTTACTATTCTAAACTCTAAATTTACAATTCATTGCAAAGGATTTCTAGACAGATAGAAGAAATTCTTTATGATGTTTCAATTTGTCATTCGTTTGGCCTTAAATGAGTTAAATGAGAATTGCAGGTCTGTCAGACAGCTAGACTGACAGACCGCTGAAAAACATCAGTCCGATGGAAAAGCTGCCATACATGTCTGGCGGACTTTTGGGAAGTCTGTTCATTTTGTAAAAGTGTATCTTTTTGCATGACATTTCATTGGTTTAGGTTGTGACATACATTACATTATCTTGCCATATACATCCAAGCATATGTAGGTACCCATTCTACCTGCCATAATAAAATTTGATATGAAAGCATACATTGGGTACGGTTTCGGAAAGATAAGAGTATTAAACACATGTAAACTCATTAGACAATTTAAGGATACTAGAATGCTGCTTTACACATTCCCCTTACTTTTTAACCAGTTTTTGATGAATGCTTTATCACATTTCTAGAAATGTAGCTATGTCTTTTACTTACGGAATGTGACATTTAATTGTAAGCCATCCATGCCAAATGTGAATAGTCATTCTCATAGTATCATCTTACTCATTATTTATTTGACAACGCATGCATGTCATACGAAAGACATAGGCCTAATTCAGTTACAGATGTTTGAAGTAACCCCTAAGCTGAGAATTGTTTTCATACCTCAACTAAGTGAGGGTACTTCAATAAACATTCATTATGCAACCGACCCAATAAAATTAATTTGTCTGTTCATTTCGATTAGACTAATCTTTAGCATATACTTATCTTAACGCTCCCCCAAACAAGACCTGGGTTTTGACGATCTTTTTAGAATTGGCTTGAAAATCATTAAGGCAAAAGAGGAAAATGCTGATAATCAGCATTTTTTCTCCTTTTGTCTCAATACTCCTATTTTCTAGTTTATATTGTGCAGTAATCCGATCCTTATTATTGTCTTTTTAAGTATGCGGCAGCTCTTGAATTGGACATTCTAAAATTGTGCCGTTTAAGAAAGGGTTTAAACATGGCTGTCTCTAAAGTTAGCCTTAGTAAGAGATCATTTCCAGATTCCGGCTCATATCATCGGAACCAACATTTTGATTGTTATTAAAAATGTTTAGTGTTCGTCCTAGTTTTTGGACGAATGAAATTGCAGTATATTTGAAAATTTCGGCGCAGTATTTCACATAAACGCACTGTCGGTCAGTATTTGTCACGGATATACATAGCCACGCCCCCATTTCCTGTGCAGTTATGAAAAATGATGTAATTTTTGGGAAAATTATGTAATTTTTGGGAAAATGGTGTAATACCAGTAAGATCCACTTGATATTAATTAGCTCCGGTCGGAGGCGTGGTTTAAAGAATGACAGTATACATAAGAAGCGTATGTTTTCATTGGTTGACGAACACTAAGTCAGATAGAGTCTGTATAGTAGATTCTACGCGACATAAACGTTCGAAGGCTGCGCCGTTTGAACGTTTGTATCGCGTAGAATCTACTATACAGCCTCTATCTAATACGTAATTTACTAAAGACTATACAAAATCAAGTTTACAGACAACCGTTGCAATTATTTACTATTTAATTTTTTACTTTGTGTTATTTATAATTTGTTTCCTATTAACATACCATTGAATTAACGTTTTACCACGCATGCACACACATATTTACATTACATGTCTTCGTTATACATTGCCAAAGCATAATCCAGCATTTATACATTGTTGCATTTAGATTGATTGTCATGTCTCTTATATTACAGCCAAACAGATTTACATTTTAATGGTTCAATGTTATTAATTGCAATTTCTTCACAGTTCTTTTCTGTCCCAATATTTTCTTTGCTATTATGTAGAGAAATGTTATCTCCGTGAACATTTATCTTTTTCTTCAAATGATTAAACCATCATTCATGTATACAATGACTGTAAATAACTGTACAAATGTAAATATGAATTTCAACGATTGTATCTGTAAAATAAACTAGATTTTGTACATAAACAATAAACATTTTTTGCCAGAACTCGTTGATTGTTATTCAAAGTGGTCAAAAGGAGGTTGTCTTTGGGGAAAGGTTTTACCCTTTATAGATTCAGACATCAAAAGAATTCATAGTATCGTCGTTTTTCAACAAAAACCTCATAACTGCAGCTTAAAACAAGCTGCAGTTATGAGGTTGTTGTTAAACAATATTTATGCGTTTATCGTAATTTGGTATGTATCCGGTCCAAAGTCTTACATAACGTCGCTTTTCAACCAAAAACCTCGTAACTGCAGCTTAAAACAAGCTGCAGTTACGAGATTTTTGTTGAAAAGCAACGATAAACAAAGACAAAAATCAGCTAAGCTTTAATGTCAGGTAGCTCTGTGTGCACAGACGCTTGAAAGTATACAGGGCCTAATGTCCTCATTGTCATCCCAAACGCATCTGCCGCACGTCTTGGTAGACGTCGTTCTAGCACGATACTCTTCTCTTTGGTCTCTGCATTCGTTGGGGACGACTTGGCCACAGCATTCTCAATGTATATTCCCTTAGAACTTTCAACTCTTCTATTAGCGTCATCAACGTTTTCTAGTCTGTCAGCTAATCCGGAATTTTCATCTTCTGTTGGAATGTTTTCGGTTTCCACTTTTTCGATTTTGAAATTCGGATCATTATAGTCTCGCCAATGTTCTTTATCGTGCAGCATTCTTCTGAATGCGGAATTAGAAATTGCTCTATTGATTTCCACGTTTCTCTCCTTATTTTCCGCCAATAAACGTTTCTTAAAACTCCTGTACTTGTGATTCGGGTCAAGTTTACGTAAACGTCTATGTATTTCGGGTTTCAATGACGTTGTATTGAAGCCCGTATTGAACACCCTGGATTCCATAACGTAACGTCGTGCTATGTGCTTCGATTCGATTTGATTAGAATCAAACCCCGGTCTCATGGTTACAAAATTATCGAACTTATAATCACGGCTTAATAATTGTAATAATGCTTGTTTTTCTTTCAACGTTTTTGACGTTCTGTCTATCACCCTGCTTTGAACGTTATTCTTGAACCGTTCTTCCTTTTCAATCATTCTCTGTATTTTCTGCAAGCGTGTTTCTTCAAGCTTGTTTACAAGTAAAGCTCTGAAATGGAAATTATACCGTTATATTATGCAGACGTCAGTGCTTGTATTATGATTACCAAATGACCCTGCATTTACCTTATGCAAAGGAAGAATTAACGTTGAATAAATAATTCTTCGTTCGAATTCGTTCATATACGAGGTTTGTCGGTTGTTTCTGGAAAGAAACAACTCTTTAAAACATTTATTTTAGTTCTCTTATCTATATGCAATAATGCGTGATTAGGAAAACGTCGTTGTCTTTGAATCTGCCGACCCGAGTTCAAATCCCTCCTTGCTTCTTTTGTTTTTGTATCGTGATATCCCATATAAGAGCTCTGCGTATTTGGTCATTTTTGCAAATAAAATGACAAACTCACATGTACACACGCACATAAAAATTTGAAAGAGAGAGACAATATTACATGGACCAGTATATAGATAGCTTTCTAATAGATCGGAGTTATTGCTCAGACTATGAAGATAATAGCAGCTTTCAAATTGATCATGAGTTAAAGCACATTCGTTACATCTAGGAACTGTAAGAGACTAGCAGTGATCTTTCGCAGAAGATCAGGCTGATCTGGAACATGGAAAACTCAAATGAAACGATTATTTGAAATGAGTTTTCTTCAAGTTCTCGGTCATTTATTTACTTTTGCAACTTACAACCAACCAAACGTCTGAAGAAAACACTATGCTGTAAGCTGTGTGGTAGATTTGTGCAGTCTTTCTAAGATGGCGTCTACGAAACAGCTTGAGAAGTAGTTGTCGAAGATGTGAAGCGATAATTTATACGGTGTATAATCACGTGACTTAGAATTTCCGATAATCTTCAATAACTTTGTCAATACTTGACCAATTTGAATTCGGTTTGAAGCAGAGAAGGTGGAAAAATGTCAGGAATAACATGGTCGTGGTAGATTCTTTAAAAAAATCAACTGATAAAAAAGTTATTGGAGAAAAACCAAAATTTTGGTTTATCTTCAATTACTTTTTTAACGTTTTTTTTTTTTTTTTCTTTTCTTTTCTTTTTTTTTTCAAAAAACCAACTACGTCCATCCAATGCGTGACGTCTGTCCACATTCTCTGCTGCAAACCGAATTCAAATCGGTCCCGTATTAACAAAGTTATTGAAGATATTCAGTAATTATTGCATCACGTGATTATCCACAGTGATTTACATTACAAATGGTCGTATCTTGTCCTGATACTGATACCATTTTACAAGATCTTTTGCGTTACAAATGTATATAGCAAATGAATTGGCAAATCTGAATTTGACGTCTGCAACCACTTTCAACTAGGAGTAGTCAACAAAATTGTTTTACATATTACTTGTCGCAGCGCTGATTTCAATAACCTGGTTGAACACCGTACCCGGCCCAACTAAAATTCATTCTCCATTTTTGCATGGCAACTCTGCACTATATCTAGGAAAATATTGAGTCAAACGGCGAAAATGTTGATTATCAGCATTTTCGTCTTTTTTGTCAATGTTTTCAGAAACTAGTGAGGACGTCATGACCAGGTCGTGTTTGAGAAAAGGATTGACAAACCTGGCCCTTGTCGCAGCGCTGATTTCAATAACTTGGTTGAACACCGTCCCCGGCCCTACTGGACAAAACTCCTTCTCTCTGGCTACTTTCAGATTAGTCGCCTGAGGCATCCTGTTTAACTTGCCTGGAAAGAATGATCATTATTTATTATTTCCAAAAGAATCCCTAGTTCTGATGTTCACCTTTAAAAGCAATGTGAGAAAAGATAAAATGTGGATGATCACCTTATAGTCTGATTTGCTAATTCATTTATCATATATCAAATCATATATTTGTAACAAGGGTAGTTTTAAGTACGAAAAGTGAAAATAATCAAATACGATACCACTGTATAACGTTAGGTCTGAACCATTTCCCAAACAAGACCTGGTTTTGACGTCCCTTATAGAAAAGGCTTGGGAAAACATTTAAACAAAAGAAGAAACTGCTGATAACCAGCAGTTTCTCCTTTTGTCTCAATATTTCTGTGCCATATTTTTCGAAAATCCTATCTTTAATAACATCCATCTTGTCATTTGTGGCAGTTTTTAAAGTGGATCACCCTAAAATTTTGTTTGGGAAAGGGTTATACTCAGCTGGATCTTACCAGACTGAGTTAGAAACTCAGTATCTTGACAATGGTTAAATCAAGGAAATGACAAAAAAAAAATAGATTCATTCCGATTGTTAGGCTATTTTACATCGGTAGGGGAATCACGCGGACATCTTTTCGTCGTATTTAGGCTTTGCCTTTTACATGTATCTTATTTAGAGTTTTTCTTAATCACATTTTGTAATTTATTAATACAAGTTTGCATGCATGAAGTATAAGAAGTAAAACGAAGCACTGACTAAAAAGAATTAAAAGCAATTTAAAATAAAATATTATTGATAACAATATTATTTGGTGATCAATCAATTTCAATTACCTGGAAGCACAAGCCCTGGTCCAAATTTCATAGCCATTGTAATCTACTGTTTTATCTTTCACGATTTTCACAATGAGAATTATTCCAATAATAAGTTCGTTAAAAGCGCCCACTATGAATTAATACAATAAATAGCAATCGATTTCTGCTTATGAAATTTCGCTTTCATTTAAGTAAATAGGCCCTTGTCACAATAATTTGTGATAATGGACATTGGCCTTTTATTTATATATTGATATCCAATTACACCCTTTACAATTTCACCATGTGTTAATTAAGAGAAAACGGAGCGAGTTTTTTGTGACAATATGGATTTTCTGAAAGGACGCCCTTGCGATGTAATTGTTATCGTTAAAAACATGTGCAGCCATATCGCGCATTTTCTTCCAAAACCTTGTAACTACAGCTTTAACGGAGCTGTAGTTACGATAATTTTGAAGAACTGCTGAAAATTTTCAATTGCAGCATTCATAATACCGGTATGGTCGCTTTTCAACAAAAACCTCGTAACTGCATCTTATTTCAAGCTGCAGATACGAGGTTTTCATTGAAAAGCAGCGATAGTTAAGCGGCGAACCGCACGAGCTTAAAAAGGAACAATATCCCTTTCCCAAACGACAAAAAATTAGGATAGTCTAACTTGAAAGCTTCTGCAGAAGACGAAACTAATAATGCCAAAGAAAGAATTTCTGTACAATATACCTCCGAAAATATTAAAAGCAAAATGTGAAAATGCTGATTATCAGCATTTCCTTCTATTGTCTCAATGTCTTCCCGGGCAATTTTTACTAGGAGCGTCAAATGAGAAAAATACTTTTGCCCAACCAGATGAATATACATAGAGAAAAAATTAAAAGAAAACAATGACGAACTCGATTTTTTTTTTGTAATAAAAAGGATTTAAAGGGCGTTTCTTTCTTAAATAGTTATGCCAAACGTCAGCCTTTCCCAAATTAATAGAGCATTGAATTGGGTTAAGTTTTAGGGTCATAAAACCGACTGCGTGCGTTTAAATGCTTTATTCTTTCTTTTTAAAAAAGTTAATTTTCACAAACAGCAAACTATAAATGTAGGCTAGTGCAGTTTGAAAGTTGATACAGACAAATATAAACAGTTTTAAAATGTAATTTGTTTACACTATAGTCAGGAAAATATAGA
This sequence comes from Fragum sueziense, assembly GCA_963680895.1. Classification (NCBI taxonomy): domain Eukaryota; kingdom Metazoa; phylum Mollusca; class Bivalvia; order Cardiida; family Cardiidae; genus Fragum; species Fragum sueziense. The sequence goes on along the minus strand of OY804604.1, from coordinate 20,787,541 downwards.
TAGAAAAATAGGAGAAATTGCTGATAATCAGCAGTTTTCCTTTGCTTAAACTCGTTCCCCTAGCTTGTTCATTCCGATTCCGATGTGTGTATTTCCTTTGAACTTCGATTGATCTGATAACTACCATTTTGGAAAGGGTCAACCAATTACCACACATTGACACCTTTTGACGCCCTACAATGTAAACGCTTTGGAAAACAACGTGGAAAATGAAGAAATTGCTTGTGACAAGCAATTTCTGCATTTGCTATAGCGTTTTCTTCTAAAAAAAGAATAATAAACTGGTAAAAAAGACTTTCACTTGAAATTGTCGTCTGCAACATCTTTGAATTTAGACCAGTCCAAAGTATTGCTACGTGTGAAGGGTTATGTTCCTTGCATCTATCTTTGATCTTATAAACTGTGGATTAACTGTTTCGTCCCTAATTTCACACGTACTTGTTCGTTGTCTATCATTTTTGAAGTATTAACTTTTTACCCTATGATTCAAACTACCAGACTCCTCCAATTATGAAAAAACTTTACATGGAAAACTTGATGTCAATAGATTTAGAAACTGGTACATTAATACAAAATGGCACATATACAATATTTAGAGAAATTAAGATAATGGAAGATGGATGCAAATATTCAATCCACTTCCCCCAAAATTTCCCAAATCCACCTTTACTATAGAAGTCAAAACCTTGTGCACCCAATGCATTGTGAAAGTGTTATAAGATATCAACTCGCTTCAATGAGTTTCAAAAGCCTTCAAATAGATTGGATTACGTTTTTGGCAAAACTCCTCATATATAACACTTGATATGATACAATAAGCCTTTGTTTTTACAGAATCAGCGATTTATGAAAATTGGATTCGTATAAAATGCCATCAAAGAATAAGAAAGAATATTAATCCATTACCAAACGAAAAATTTTGGACTGTTCCAATTTGAAAAGTGTTGCAGACGACAATTTCAAGTGCTTGGAATTTAACATTCTTATGTGTTTTTGTTTAGAAAACATCGTGAGAAATGAAGAAATTGCTTGTCACAAGCAATTTCTTCATTTTTCACAATGTTTTCCAAAGCATTTTTCTCTAGGGGCGTCAAAACGTATCAATGTTTGGTAATGGGTTTAAAAAAGTTGACGAAAATATATTGTTTTTTCTCTAAGAAGTTTAAACCATTGCCCAACTCGTCCTACCTTTGACATCCGTTTTACACATGACTTTTTATTTGGTCTTAATTGAAAATAAAAGACATGAATACTGTTAATGAGCATTTTGCAATGTCGTCTTCGTTCTTTCTCTGTAAACCCATTTTGCATGATATCGGAACTTAAAGTGACATTTCAGAATTTTTTGTCATTAATTTTACTTTTATTTTAATCTGAAAGAGCATATTTTCTTATGAAAATTCTGAAAATTTCGAGCCAAAATATCGAACCGTTTACGCGAAATATATATTTTTGTGCTGAAATTAAACAAATTGTTGTGGACAACATTTCAGGTGTATATGGAAATTTCAAAGGCGTTTTTCTCGCTTATCAGCAGCAACTTAAAAAATCCGATAGCATTTATACTCATTAGAATAATCAATCTTGGCATCAAGGCATACTTTAAAAAATTGAAATTGGAATGAAATGTCCCTTGAAGGTTCTCCACCTCTAATGAGACTCATGCAACGTCGAAAATCTTCTTGCGGCGCCGTTAACACTCGTTATGTATTAGAACCTATTCGTACCACGTCGAAAACATTCGACGATGGAACATTTCGCGCAAATCTCATTAGGGTTGGGTTACCTTGAAGCCGTAGTTAACCCTTTCCCAAACGACAAAATTTTAGGGTAATCCACTTCAAAAACTTCCACAAATGACAAAATGGATGTTGTAAAAGGTAGAATTTGTGTAAAATATGGCATAGAAAATATTGAGACAAAAGGAGAAACTGCTGGTTATCAGCAGTTTCTTCTTTTGTGTCAATGTTTTCCCAAGCCTTTTCTATTAGGGACGTCAAAACCAGGTCTTGTTTGGGAAAGGGTTAAGTGTTGAGGAAATTGTAGACATTTCCAAAAAACAACTCTCAGTGGTGTTATACCTAACATGGGGATATTTTGAAAACCAGAGAGAATGCTTGTGGAGGTATCATTCTAGAGAACACAAAGAAGTACATCATAAATCACAAATTTAAAGGGACATAATATTCCCATTTCAATTTTTTAAAGTATGTCTTGATGGCAAGATTGGTTTTTCAAATGCATAGAAATGCAATCAGCATTTTGCAAATATAATTCATAAGCGAAAAATTCGCTTTTAAATTTGAAACAGAAGTTACAAATTACACATGTATATCAACTGTTGTCCACATCAATTTGTTTAATTTTACCACAAATATGTATATAAGTCTCGTAAACGGTGAAATATTTTTGCTTGAAATTTTCAGAATTTTCATAAGAAAATATGCTGTTTCAGACAAAAATAAAAGTAAAATTTATGAAAAAAATATCTGCGAGATGTCACTTTAATCCTTTTCCTCGCATTTTACACCGATATTTCACTGATCACCTCCGAAAACTTTGTGACTACAGTTTAGTAAATTGTATTTGAGATAACTTTAATGTAACTAAAAGTTATTTGTTTTTATGAAAAAAGAAAATTAGAATATACAAGTATAGTCTACCTAAATTATAGAAATAAGGCCCTAGAAAACACGTGCGTAGGAACTTTTTGTTAATGCTCGACCTCCATGCTTAATTGAAACTTCGATATGTATGGAAGATCACTAGGGTGGAGGTCACATGATAGAGGTCCTTTAAAGGTCACCACAAGGTCAAAGGTCAACTAAGTGCAAAAATAAGTGGTGTAGCAAGAAAATCCGCCATAACACATTTAGTTCTGGGTCTAGACTAACAAATTTGGTATCAAAATGAAGCTGGGACATCCATCTTTATTTTGCAGTATAGATATGCAAATCAGCTAATTTGCATATATAAGATTTTGAAGATTTAATTAGAAATTTCGAAGATTTTTTGGTCATTTTTTATAGCATAAAGTTGAAACATAAGCTATAACTCACTAAGTTTGTGAGGTAGATTCACGAATTGGATGCCAAAATAAAGCCTAGACATCTCTCCTCAAGTATAGTTAAGCAAAATAAGTAAATTACATATGTATGCTTTTTAATTATTTTTTTAATTAATTGATGAAAATATCGCCAATTTGTGAATATTTGATTCACACAGTAATCAGACTTAAAGGTATCACAAGAAAATTCTTTAAAAATCAATCATTGGGCCAATTCCAACCAAACTTGGTATGAATGTTCTTTGAGTGACCCTATTGAAGATGTGTTATCAAAATTTTGATTTGACAAAAAAGTGGGCGTGGCAGGGCGGGGCTTATCTGCCTTAGAGAAATCACAAGAAAATTCTTTAAAAAATCAGCCACTGGGCCAATTCCAACCAAACTTGGCATGAATGTTCTTTGTGTGACCCTTTTGAACATTTTTTAAAACAAAATTTTGATTCGTCAAAAAACGTGGACGTGGCAGGACGGGGCTTGTCGAACAAATCATAAGAAAATTCTTTAAAAATCAACCATCTGGTCAATTTGAACCAAACTTTACGTGATTGTTCTTTGAGTGATTCTATTGAACATTTGCTTACAAATTATTTGAAATCAACAACAAATAAGGACGTGGCAGGATGGGGTCATTTTCAACTTGGAGAAAGCATGAAAAAATACTTAAAAAACAACCATTGTTCTAATTTATACCCAACTTAGTTGGATCGATTTGAATGAAATTGTAACTAAATTGATTATGCAAGAACTGTTTTACTTCTAGCCTGATCGGAACAGAAAGTTCTTAGTTATAAGCCTTTGTATTTGAAAAATTTGCCATTTTCACTCATGTCATTAGAAATTTTGATGATTGTTTTGTCATTTTCTTTATAATGTAGTTGAAGCATAAGCTATAATTTGTGGTGTACATTCACGAATTGGGTACCAAAATAAAGTCTAGACATCTGACCTCAAGTTCGATTGTGCAAATTAGCTAAATTGCATAAGCAATATTTTTATCGTCAATTTATGAATATTTGATGCACATGGTGCCTTGAAGCTTTGTGGGTTGATTTAATCATCCAATCAAAAACATGATTATGCATTTTTAGATATGTCTGATTGAATTACAGTATCGTAGAGGGTGTGGTTTCCATGGTAACATGTCTTGTGATTGTGGGGTATAGCAGGATGAACAGCTATAGTTCACAAATACCGGGTTTAGACTTACAGTTGATGTGTTATAAAATGAAGCTAACACATCCGTCCTTATTTTTCAGAATTGTTATGCAAAAAAAGTTTGCATAATCATGACTTTGTAGAATTTATTAGAATAACTGATGAAGTTATCATCAATTTTATAGAGCACATTGGGAACATCAGATATAGCTCAGTTCTTGGTATAGATTAACAATTTTGGTATCAAATAAAAGCATAGGCATTCATCTTTATTTTCGGTAAATTTATGCAACCTAGTAGTTATGCAAATCAACTAATTTGCAAATGTATAATTTTGAAAGAGTTAATGGGAGTTTTCACGAAATTTCCATTGTTTTTGGTTCCTATATAGCAAGAAAAAAGCTTATGTTCACGAACTTTGCGGTGTGCACAAATAATTTTAGTATTGAAATAAAGCCTAGAGATCCATTCTTAACTTAAAATTTGCGAATAAGCATATCTGCATGTCCACGATTTAAATGATTTTTAATAGATTTTTAGAATTATGATGAACACATCAGGAACTTGTGAATATTAGATACATACAGTACTTTCAAGCATCTTGGAAATACTAGTAAATCACAACTTCCCGCTCAACATAAAAATTAGGCATTTTGAAGTCTTTTTTCGGAAATCAGCTTGAACTTCGATATGCTAGAGAGTGTGTTTTCCATAAAAACATATCTTTGAAAGGTCGTTTAAGGGGATATAGCTAGAGAAGCAGATATAACTGTGTTCTGTGTGTAGGTTAACAGTTATGATATCAAAATGAAGGTTAGGCACCCATCTAAATGTTCCAGCATAGCTTTAAGCAAAATAAATAACTGGTATGATTGATAAAATTATTGTCATTTTTTGGGAGTGCAACTGGAAAATTAGACACATTATTTAAAGTTCTGTGTATCGACTTAAAGGTAAAGACGAATCCAGAAATTAGTATTTACCTGATTACCTCCCTTACTGCCGCCATTAACGTACTGAAGATTATCAACTTCTCAGTACTCGAATGTCAATAATTGAGTGATAGTTGGAGAAGCTTCTGAGGGGCATATAACGACTTTAATGGTTAACTTCTGGCTACAGAAACAAAACACATTGATAAGAGAATGTTTGTTCGTCACCAGGAGGTACTTTAATTAAAGACTGTCCATACAAATATGATCCAAAACAGACTGGAATAGAAGGTTAATGCAAATCTTATCAAAATACTTAATGCATTTCCTTTAAATGACAAGAGACCAGCCCTATAAATGACAAAGGGGCAAGCCCCTGTGACAATCAAAGGTTCAATAAGATGAGGTAGAGCATACATTCTAAAATAATATTTAGTGCCAAAGCACTTGTATGCAAAAATCTGTAGGCTTTAGATTCTACCAAGAAAAGAAAAACGACATTTTTTTGCCAAGATAAGTACTTTCAATGACTAGTGAGTTTAAGAGAGACAAGCAGTTAATGCATGCCAAACATCCCAGGGAAATCCATGATGACCAAATTCATAATCCCCTAATTCGTCACTTTGACAGCTTAATGTCACGAAATTGTCATGAAATGTATTTAGGCATATTTCCTTTGATAAGAAAATGAGCGCAGTTTGCAACTTTGTCTACTGTTAAAGGAAGCCTTAAATCAACTGTGTTATAACGGAGCAGCGTCTACTCTTGGCATAACTGATTCCCCTTTAGGGATATTTATCTGACCCTGATATTTGACCTTAATTTATGAATGACACCAATTCTGGTACGAAAAGATATTTACTTACATACCAAATTTAAGCTATTGAAATGTAAACGATAAGACATTTTAAGTAGGCTTAAGTGCTCGCAATAAGTTATGCAGACAAATGTAAAGACATACAGTATTAAAAGATTATAAACCAAAAAATTCTAAATTTTTGGCAGCATAAATAATATCAATAATATATGTATAATATATGTAATATGATAATATTGTGATTGAGTCCTACAAGAAACTTTAAAATGCTCTGTGGGCATATACAGGTATTCACAAACGGAAGACAATTTCATCAAAATTTCATATTATTTATTCAAACCCAAATGTGGTTGAGCTATTGCAAGTTAGGTACTTTGCATAGATATTCCCATGAAATAATGACAGATGCAAAAACTTAATTTTGACATAGTAATTGGTAGTCTACACTCAGAATGCAGTGAAATATTGCTGTTTCTCCAGCTATACCCCTCAACAAACTTCTTAAAAGATACGCTTCCATGGAAAACACACTCTCTAGTATACTGTATTTCAATATGATTCTGTAAAAAAAAGACAGCTACATGCTTTATTCTGTTTGTGACGGGAAGTTGTGCATTATGCAGCATATACAATACCCTCCATGAATCTTTACCAAGATGGCATGAGCGAAAATGACAATTTTGTCAAATGCAAATGCTTATAACTAGGGACTTTCTGTTTTGATTAGGCTTAACGTAAAACTATTCTATGCTTATAACTAGGGACTTTCTGTTTTGATTAGGCTTAACGTAAAACTATTCTTGCATGATCAATTTAGTTACAATTTTGTTCAAATAGATTCAGCAAAGCTGTGTATAAATTAGCACAAAGTTCTTTTTTAAACCATGATTTCCCCGTGTTGAAAATGTCCCCATCCTGCCACGTTAATGAATCAAACAATTTGTTAACAAATGTTTATAAGGGTCGCTCAAAGAACATTCAAGTCAAGTTTGGTTAAAATTGGCCCAACGGTTGATTTTTAATGAATTTTCTTATAATTTGTCCGATGAGCATCGCCACGCAATGCCACGCCAACATTTTTTGAAGAATCAAAATGCTCAAAAGGGTCACACAAAGAACATTCATACCAGGTTTGGTTCAAATTGGTCTAATAGTTGATTTTTTTAAATAATTTTCTTGTGATTTCTCTAAGTCTGATAAGCCCCGCGCTGCCACACCCACATTTTAGTCAAATTAAAATTCTGATAACAAATCTTCAATAGGGTCACTCAAAGAACATTCATACCAAGTTTGGTTGGAATTGGCCAGATGGTTGATTTTTAAAGAATTTTCTTGTGATTTCTCTAAGGCAGATAAGCCCCGCCCTGCCACGCCCACTTTTTTGTCAAATCAAGATTTTGATAACACATCTTCAATGGGGTCACTCAAAGAACATTCATACCAAGTTTGGTTGGAATTGGCCCAGTGGTTGATTTTTAAAGAATTTTCTTGTGATTTCTCTAAGGCAGATAAGCCCCGCCCTGCCACGCCCACTTTTTTGTCAAATCAAAATTTTGATAGCACATCTTCAATAGGGTTACTCAAAGAACATTCATACCAAGTTTGGTTGGAATTGGCCCAATGATTGATTTTTAAAGAATTTTCTTGTGATACCTTTAAGTCTGATTACTGTGTGAATCAAATATTCACAAATTGGCGATATTTTCATCAATTAATTAAAAAAATAATTAAAAAGCATACATGTGTAATTTACTTATTTTGCTTAACTATACTTGAGGACAGATGTCTAGGCTTTATTTTGGCATCCAATTCGTGAATCTACACCACATACTTAGTGAGCTATAGCTTATGTTTCAACTTTATGCTATAAAAATGACCAAAAAATCTTCAAAATTTCTAATTAAATCTTCAAAATCTTATATATGCAAATTAGCTGATTTGCATATCCATACTGCAAAATAGAGATGAACATCCCAGCTTCATTTTGATACCAAAGTTGTTAGTCTAGACACAGTAGTAAGTGAGTTATGGCGGATTTTCTTGCTATACCATTTATTTTTGCACTTAGTTGACCTTTGACCCTGTGGTGACCTTAAAAGGACCTCTATCATGTGACCTCCACCCTAGTGATCTTCCATACATATCGAAGTTTCATTTAGGCATGGAGGTCGAGCATTAACAAAAAGTTCCTACACAGGTCACATTTTGGGTGAGATTTAGATAGACTAGTATATAAAAAGTAGATATTCAAAAAATGTTATAAATACTTACATTTGTCCTGTTACACTCAAAGTAGCTCCTTAATAGTTACGATCTGTTTGGCTCATTATCTTTTGCGATCTGTTTATATAAGAGACAGGATCTGAAAAAAATGTCCTTATAGAATTTCAGAAAACTGAATTTTATCAGCCTCTGTCAAATGCAGTCTTCTTCTTCTTCTTCTTCTTCTTCTTCTTCTTCTTCTTCTTCTTCTTCTTCTTCTTCTTCTTCTTCTTCTTCTTCTTCTTCTTCTTCTTCTTCTTCTTCTTCTTCTTCTTCTTCTTCTTCTTCTTCTTCTTCTTCTTCTTCCAATTAGTGTACAGGACTCCTCTCGAGCATTGTCGTACAACTTATTATAATGATCCTTTCTTTTCACTCATAGTTGCAAATGGTATGATAAATCTACTAGAGTACAATAGGGATCTGGACCAGACTGTGCATATGCACAGTCTGATCCTGATCCATATTGTTCTCTAGAGCAATAAGGATCCGTTTTCCAGAGCTTGACTGATGTGCAATCCATTGCACGTTTTAAAATAAAAGTAGAAAATAAACAAAAACTGCATTAAGCCAATTGACGCATACCACATATGCTGTAGAAAGTGAAATCGAATTGATAGAATTTTTGAATAAAACAAAAATGTTGATATCATTGAACGCAAGTGATAACAATTTAAATGCGACTTACAGCAATGGAACTTTTAAAATCAACCTTTTTTGCCAAGCGCGAGTCGGTACCTACCAAGGCTACTTTCCTGACGCTGTTATCCCTTTCCCAAACGGCAAATGTTTAGATTTTTTCGAATTTGATTTATTGGAGTTTAACGCCGTTTTCAACATTTACATGTATGGCCATATCGCAGCGGCTAGAACACATAACCATGAATTAGTGTCATTTCTCATACCAGTAGTAAAATCCGAGCCTCAGCCTCGTTCACAAAGGTTAACTATACCAAACCATTGGTTGGCGACAATTTTTTTCTGAAAGAAAATTTGTCGCGTCGGGGGATCGAACCCAGACCTGTGAGTTCGATGCGCTACATACACCAACGGCGCTATGGCCGCGACCCTTTTCCAATTGGACAGCTGCTACAGACAACCAAGAGTGTGATCATAAAGATATAATTTATGTACACAATACAGTCGAACATGAATTATTGAGATAAAATGAACATTTATCTGCTGGTTATCAGCTTTATCTTCTGTTTATTCTCAATGATTTCCAATGCCATTTCCATTAAACAAGTCAAAGCAAGATCTTTTTTTTTTTTTTGGGGGGGGGGGTGTTTAATAAATGGAAAAGATGCAAAATATATCGTTGGAAATATTTGCTTTGTTTTTTCATGAAAAATGTCTTCTTCTTTTCATATCATTATTATGTATGAAACGTCTGCAATTAAATATATTGGTTGCTAAGTAACAATAACTTTACAAAATTATTTTGTTCTATGAGCTTGTAAAACAGCTGATAATTGCGGGATAATTGTACTGAATAAGAACCTTGCCATTTCCTAAACAAGTCATAGCTTTGATGTAATCAACATATATACAAGACTTTCGAATTAACCTTGTCAACGTTGTCTTAATTAAGACGCTTAACTAATGGACTTTGCCGACAAGAAGTTGTCCTGGGTTCAGTTTGGCGGTCTATACAGTCCACATTTGTACAATGTATCATTCAGAAAAGGGTTAATGTTTGGGCACTTGATGTTTGGTATAGCAGCATGTTTGTCTATATTGACAGCCAGTCTTTGAATTATCGATAAGTCGGTAAATTAATCGGTTTATTTCTTTCCCAAACAAGGCCCGTTTTTTGAAGTTCCTTAGAAATGGCATTGGAAGACATTTAGGCAAAAGAAGAAAATGGTGAATATCAGCATTTTCTTCTTTTGCCTCAATATTTTCTTCCAATATCGAATACAAATCAATTATACATATCCATTTCGCGGTCTGCAGGTGTTTGAATTAGACCACCTAAAATGTTGCTGTTTGGGACAGGGTTAAACCCTTTCCCGGAAGACAAATTTTAGACTTAACTCAATTTGTCAGTTTTTAAGATTACTACAAAATCAAATTGTTCGAAGAGAAATGACTCTAATAAAAGGATAGAAAACATCAGTGGAAAAGGCGAAAATGACGATTACTAGCGTTTTTTTTATTACGTTCATACCAATGGTTTCTCTAACAAGAGCGTCAACACAAAATAGCTGCTTTTCAACGTAAACCTAGTATATCGTAACTACAGTTTGTTAAAAGCTGTAGTTACGAGGTTTCTTTGTTGAAAAGCGACGAAATGCTGTTTTGAAAAAGGTCATTCGAAATTGAAACTTTCGCTGGTTATCAAACTAACTTTCGGATAAATTAAAATATCTTGTAATTCTGCAAACAAACATGCACGAACTAGCTCGACGCTTTCAAAAGTAATTGAATTTGACGCCCTTCATAATTTGAATTTGAAACATGGAAAGAAAAGAAAGAAAATTGATGATGGATATTTTTTCTCATCTCTCCTTGTTGTCTGTCGTTTAACAAAAAGTGTGCAAAAAACCCACAACAATCTTAATCAAGATCAGTCGTTTTTGAAAAATAGAAGTCCAAGTTGAAGTGTGTAACAGGATTTTAGGGTTTTCGTTGGAAATCAGCGTAATATTGATTTAGGTCGATATAAAATGCTACAATTAGACGCATTTCAAATCCAAGCAAAGTATGTTTCGTGGTTTAGAAAATGGTATATTGTGGCACTTTATACCCACAAGGATCTTGATCAGCATGCTTAAACGTGCAGTCCGATCATGGACCATTTTGTTCTTGGATATTTTCTTCAATGTCTACGACAGTCGCAAAAGAACAGCAAAGGTACTGAAAAGACTTAAATCAGACATAAACTGATCAAAATCCATGTTGAACGCAAATGGCAACATGATCCTTATTGTATACCGACGATTTTCAACAAAGACCTCGTAACTGCAGCTTAAAATAAGCTGCAGTTACGAGTTATTTGTTGAAAAGCGACTTTATTCTAGCCAATACCTATTGCACAACGCATGCCGCCCCAAATAGGAAAACATCCATTCGATTCGCATTGTAATACGGCTGTTACATTTTATCAAAGGCAAAATGCAATATGGCGAATTCGCTTCAATGTCAAATAATGGTTTTTCAAATTAAAACTTCATAAAACATCTCATTAACCAGACACCGTCCGCTACGTTCGAAAATGTCGCAACTACAGCTTGACTAAAGTTGTAGTTACGACAGTTTTTAACGTATCCGACATTAGGTCGATTGTTCAACCAGTATTACAAGTGTTGTTTGACATTCTTGAAACCTGGATACGACCAATAATGTTCACATCTTGGTGATTTCGAACGATATATTTTCAATCCTTTTTCAAATCAAATATCATTCGCGGATCCAGGGTGGGGCCTGAGCCCCTCGAAGTTGTAGACAAGAGGACCATGATGGTCCTATATCGCTCACCTGAACCAAAATGATATGAGCAACACTTTTGTTCAATTCAATTAATATTTATGACTTTAAGACTGAGAACGAACTTATGGTCAATAGCGTTGTGAAAATCCAACTTATACAAGATCTTATGGTGCCCAACTGTGTCCAAGTTTTGTCTTGATTGATAAATAATTGTAGATTCTAGAGTATAAACAATGTCGAAAGCAGCCGAAAAAGCAGTTTATTTTCAAATTCAAGGGCACATAACTCTCGACTTCCTGATCAAATCAAACTGAAAATCAAACTCATCTGAGATCTTATGGTCCCAAACATTGTGTCCAAGTTTTGTCTTGATTGATTAATAATTGTAGATTCTAGAGTGCAAACAAGGTCAAAAACAGCCGAAAATGGCAATTTTATCAAATTCAAGGGCACATAACTCTCGTCTTTCTGGTAAGATCAGACTGAAAATGAAACTAATTCAAGATATTATGGTCTTCAACATTGTGTCCAAAATTTGTCTTGATTAGTCAATAATTGTAGATTCTAGAGTGTAAACAAGGTCAAAAACAGTCAAAAACGGCAACTTTGTCAAGTTCAAGGGCACATAACTCTCGACTTTCTAATTAGGTCAGACTGAAAATCAAACTCATCTAAGATCTTATAATCCCAAACATTGTTTCCAAGTTTTGTCTTCATTGATTAATAATTGTAGATTCTAGAGTGTTAACAAGGTCGAAAACAGTCAAAAATGGCAATTTTGTCAAGTTCAAGGGCACATAACTCTCACCTTTCTGTTCAGATCAGACTGAAAATCAAACTCATCTAAGATCTTATGATCCACAACATTGTGTCCCAATTTTGTCTTGATTGATTGATAATTGTAGATTCTAGAGTGTAAACAAGGTCGAAAACTGCCAAAAATGGCAATTTTGTCAAATTCAAGGGCACATAACTCTCGTCTTTCTGGTCAGATCAGACTGAAAATTGAACTCATCCGAGATCTTATGGTCTCCAACATTATGTCCAAGTTTTGTCTTGATTGATCAATAATTGTAGATGCTAGTGTTAACAAGGTCAAAACTAGCTATTTTTGACATTCAAGGGCAGATAACTCTGCACTTTCTGGTCCGATCAGGCCCATAATCGAACTTGTCCGAGATCTTATGACCATACTTGCTTTGGCCATGTTTGGTCAAGATTGGCCAACTTTTGTGGATGCTAGAGTGTTAACACCAAATTGTTGACAGACAGACGGACGGACGGACGGACAGACGGACGGACAGACGGACGGACGGACGGACGGACGGACGACGGACATTCAGTGACCACAATAGCTCACCTTGAGCACTTCGTGCTCAGGTGAGCTAAAAAGGCCTATTAAAGTGATGTTTGAATAAAATAATCCATCCCAAATGAAATTCAAACGACGCCGGAATTTTTCGTGCGACGACGTAAACACACGTAACGTATCGAGCCTATTAGGGCAACGTCGTAAACAGTCGGCGGTGGAAGATTCCACCGCCGAATGTTTACGACGTCGACCGAATAATTCGAACGGATCATGCTCCTCGAAAAAGTGTTTGTCACAAGCACTGGACTTGTAAAATTAGAATGAACCTGATTTAGCTGAATAAAGGGCAATAACTTCATAAACACAAGACTGACATTTTTTTTGCATTTATGCCCTTTATTCCGTGACGCAGCAAAGAGAAAATGAATGTTTCATCTGATTTTGTCCATGGGGTGACAGAATTAGACCCAAAGCTAGCGCACATCATCATTGCTCGATTTCTCCTTTTGCTTCAATATTTTCGCAAGAAATTTCTAATAGCAAGGTCAAAGCCAGGTCTTGTTTTGGAAAGGTTTAATGCCTTCAAATTTGTGGACAAATAGCAATTTGAGGCAATTTATGTTTAAAAACTTAAAAGAAAACATTTTTAGGAAAATAGGATTTAGCCTAGGTCATTTGAGCAATTTCTTCTTTTCCCAAAATGTTTGCAAACACACATGAACATTTGCAATAATAAATAATACAGTTCGATGCTTTTCAACAAAAACATCGTAATTGCAGCTTGTTTCAAGCTGCAGTTACAAGGTTTTTCTTGAAAATGTTTAAGGTTCATGAATAAGGTTTCCATGACACTAGGCTTCACATTATTCTGATGAGAACCCTGATATCGCACAACACCAACGATGTATTTACATACAAGCATTACTTTATTTACAATTCTCAATATATACATTTAAAAACAAGGTGTGTTTGTGAAACATGAATACCCCAGAAATGGCCAAAAATTTCGGACAGACATGTACACGGCCAGACAGATGGGCACAGGTAAAAAAAAATGCCCCCAATGTTTTAATATGGAGGCATAAAAACAAAACTTTTCACATATAAGACTCTAACAATAATAATTAAAAGCTTATCCTGTCCTTTCTGCACAACACAATTTAGAGTAGATACATTTTTACCCCTCCCTTCTCAAACTACAAAATTGGAGGGTGTTCCAAATTGATAGCTGCTACAGACGACAAAATGGATATGGATAAGATTTATGTACAATTCTTCTTTTGTGTCAATGTTTTCCCCAGCCTATTCTTTTAAAGACGTCAAAACTAGGTCTTGTATGGAAAAGGGTTAAAGCTGCTTCACATGATGAAAAGGGTGTTGATGAAGTTGAAATTTGTTAAAATAATACAGTGCAGAAAATATTGTGGCAAAAGGGAGAAAATTCCGATCCTCAGCAATTAATTCTTTTGCCTCCAACGTTTTCTAAAGCCATCTCCATTCAAAACAACTAGACCAAATCTTTCTTATATTGTTTCTACACAGTTAACCAAAGGGTTCTGCATGAAGTATATATGGTAATGGCGCCTCCCATTGAGCGTCTTGAAAATCTTCCTCTAAAGAACGCTTTATCCTAAAAAATCTTAAGAAATCTCAAGATATTTCAAGAAATCTCACCCTAAAGAACACACCTCAGGTCTTTCTTGTTTCGGAAAGGGGTAACTAACTCAATCCCAACTGGCAAATTCTTAGACTTGTCCAAATTTAAAAATGTCGCAGATGACATTTTCAAATATATACTGAGAGGCAAAAATAAGTATACACCATATAAGTTCTCCCACCTTTTCTGAGAAAACGATTAATAGATTATGTACGACTTTTAAACTTCGCCGAAGGTGGTCGTTTATTGTTGTAACCTTGTCCGCTTATCGGTCTATCTGTCCCTTTTACGTTGCAAATGTGTTTAATTTCAAACAGCGTCACCGAAAAAGGGGATTACATCAATGAATTAATGCAAGCATTCACGTTGACATAACTCTGACATTTATGGACGGATTTTGATAAAATTTTCAAAGAAAGTGCCTACTCACCTAGGAACATGCGTACATTGTTAGTGCTTTTCGATATTACGATGCGTCACGGCAAAAGGGGGCTTGATACCAACAAGTTATCTGACATAACTTCTTCTAAATTTATTGTTGGATTTTGATAAAAATTTGCACAGAATGTTCCTAGCTACCTGACTAAGTGTATAGAATGTTATGTTTCTTTCGCATCATGCTGCGTCATAGAAAATTGGGTCTTATTGCAAAAAGAGGCATATTGATCAAATTCAACCAGCCAGTGAGAATTGTATTTTAATGTTAGAGAAAATTTAACGTTGTGATTTGTTTTGGTAAAGAATACAGAAATTAACAAGAGGACCAAGATGGTCCTATATCGCTCACCTTAGAGCGCCCTGAGACATACTTTTTAACAAACCTTTTAAATCTCCGAGGATTTTGAAAAGAGGATTTTGAAAAGGAGTCATACGACAATGGTACACACTTAATTTCAAAGCACAATTTGGGAAAAGATTGTCCAAGATTTTTCACTATATCTGTATTTAAAATCAGAAAATCCACAACATATTGCTGAATTTCCATTGCACATAGACAAATTGAAGCATTAATCTTGGAAAAAGGTCATTGGGCTATAATATTTAGAAACCATAGAAAGTTTGGAAATTCTAAGACAATTTTAAACCTGTTCCCGCTTTTTTAAATCTAGAATACATCATGGTAGAGCTTATTTTCAAAGCAAAATGATAACTTGAACTAATCTGTTTAACAAGACAATATGACACACACAACTTATATGCACTTTTTTCTGTACAAAATGCAAGAGCCTAAAGCATAGGAATAATTCTAAAAGTTCTTAAACGAGGCAAAAAAAATTATCTTCAGGCCTTAACAACTTGAAAAGATTGTCAAACATTGCCCTCTATCATTTATATGGAACCCACAACATAGGGGAAATATTCATTGAACAGTAAGGATTTGGTTATGGTAAAACCTTTTCCAAACAACATAACATAAGAGCAGACATAATTAAAAGCTGCTGTAGATGATAAAACAGGTGTTGATAAAGACTGCATTCATGTATAAAAATGCAGAGAAAATGATGAGGCAAAATGAGACAACACAGGCTATCAAGTTATCAACATTTTCTTCTTTTAGCATATCATTTACAAGCCTTTTCTGTCGGTGAGGCAAACCTGTGTATGGTAGAGAAAGGGCATAATGCTTTCCCATACAGAAAGGTAAAGAAAGGAAATAGACTGTCCCAATTTGAAATTTCAGAATACAAAATTGACAGCGGTACAAATAGGATTCGTTTACAATGAACTAGCATATAAAATATTGAATAAAATTAAATAAAATATTGAGATAAAAGGAGAACCAGCACTTTCTTCATTTGACTCATTAATTTCCAAAGCCTTTTCTAATAGGGACTTCAAAACAAGGTCTTTCCAGGAAAGGGTTAAAGTATTTAGTTGATCCCTAGATCAGTAAACAAACACTGTTTGCTCCATGCATTCTTTATCAGTATTATGATCTGCATAATCTGATTATAGGGATATGATATCGTCGGTGGGGGAGTCAAAACCTCGTAACTCCAGCTTATTCAAGCTGTAGTTACGAGGATTTGACTCCCCACCAACGATATGTGATAAAATCTACCTGGTCAAAACAATTCCTCACTTGAAAATTCCAGAACCCATAACATAGGGCTTCTTTCCTTGCAATGTGATGATTTTTAGTATTCTGTTAGAGGTTTAGGAGATGTAAAGTCATGCAAAATTTCAAGACTCTAGGCCAAATAGTCCTTGAGAAAACTGTGTTTCAGTGTGAAACCTTAAACCCCACAACATAGGGCCAATTTTTCTATAAGCACAATTATTTGAAGTATTTTGGTAGAGGGCATTGAGACAATACTACAAACAAAATTTCAAGACTCTAGACCTTATAGTTTGGGAGGAGAAGATTTTTTAGTAATTGTGGACAGACAGACAGACGGACGGACAGACGGACAGACGGACGACGGACGGTGAGCGATCACAATAGCTCACCCTCAGCACTTCGTGCTAAGGTGAGCTAAAAACGGATAAACAGCAATATTTGATGATCCACTAAGTCGCACGTGCAAAGTTTGCAAAATCGGCATGAGGCAAGAGTATGGGTGGTCAAGCGATTTCAGCTGAAATTTATTAGCACTGTATTAATGGTCTATGGATAGAAATAAAATGTACAATATTTTGAGTAGATATGATCGAAAGTAAGCGAGATATTGACAAACAAAAAGTGTATACTTTCTTTTGCCTCTCAGTATATGTTATATTTTACAAGTTTTGATATTTTATGGAATAAAACATAACGTGAAATGAAGAAATTGCTTTGTTTTCCAAAGTAAACAACTTATGGCAAGTCATTGTGTGGGAATGGATTAAGGGATTAGAAGTACAAAATCTGAATCACAATTTGAATCAGAATAGTAAATATCTTAAAATAGAGAGATCCGAGTCTCAGATTCAGATTCCGAGAAGAAGAAAATACTGCTAACAAACTCACAATACATTTTCTACTTTACTCCAAAACGAGCAAAAATTTAGAGTGATCAAATTTGAAAGATGCTGAAAGTGACAAAATGGATGTTTATATATAATAATAGATTTTTTGTCCAAAACACCATAAAATATTACTTAGGCAAAGTGAGAAAATCATGGTTATCAGAATTTTCTTCTTTTGCCAACATGACCTAAACTTTTTTTATGGACACCAAAACATATCGTGTTACAAAAGATCTCCTTTAAGGGCAAAGCACATTAAATCAAGCTGCAGTTACAACGTTTTCATTGAAAAGCAGTGATTTGCAGCAATAAAAATTGCTGATAACTAACATTTTTTCCTCAAAATTTTCTGTGTAAGATTTTGCACAAATGCTATATCAATTAAAATGTATTTTGTTTTGTACAACATCTTTCAAATTAGAATTGTCTAATTTCTTGTCATTTGAGAAAGGGTTAAAAACTTAATTTATTTAAAATACAGATAAGAAATATTTAGACAAAGGGAGAAATGTTGAATAGTGTTTTCATCTTTTGCCTCATTGATTCCTAAAGGCTAAAACAATGAATCATATCAAAATGTGTCTATGTTTGGGAAAACGTTTCTCCAAAACAGCAAAATTTTAATGTGGTCAAATTTAAAAGTTGTTGAAGACAACAACTTGGATGTTGAAGAAACAAGAGTTGTCCGCGGACAACGTAGCTCGCCTATACGAGAGCTTGTCTCAGAAAAAAGGAGTTCAAGATCAAAGGTCAAGGTCACTAGGTCAAAGGTCATGGTCTCAAGGTCAAGGTCATCACATGAGGTATCCATATGTGAAATATCAAGGCTCTATATGTAATAGTGCATGAGATATAGGCCAGGTTAAAGTTTTTAAAAGTAGGTCAAACTCCAAGGTCAAGGTTACTAGGTCAAAGGTCATGGTCTCAAATGAAAGGTCCTGACGGGAGGTATCCATGTGTGAAAAATCAAGGCTATATGTCTAATAGTGCCTGAGATATAGACCAGGTTAAAGTTTTTGAAGAAGCGATGCCGACGCTGACGCCGACGCCGACACTAGGGCTGTGATATTAGCTCCCCGGACATAAAGTCACGGCTCGCTAAAAATTACTGGTATACAACACAGCACAGAAATTATTGAGCCAAAAAGAGAAAATGCTGATCATCAGCATTTTCTTCTTTTGCCTCAATGTTTTCCCAATCCCAATCCTATTTGTTCAAATTTTGCCATCTGATAATGGAACTTTGCCAGACACACCACAAAATCCTACAGCCACTTACGTGGGCTGTTAATAAAGTATCCGTAAAGATTTTATATCTTTTCCATTTATGTACTAAATGTAGTGAAATTTTAAACATTAATACTGTTGAGAGTTATGCTTTTGATCCTACAACAAAAACTAGGTTGTTGCATAAAGGCACATACAACCATCACTATTGCAACATAGTGTCACGTTGAGCGGGGTATCTTAATCCTTACACGGATACTAGTCAGGAAAGTCGAATATTTGCATCTGTTTTATGTATTTGCCGAAAATTTCATCTCAATTCGTGTCAAAGTTGAAAAGTTATGATACTATTCCAGATACTTTATTAATAGCCCTCAATTTTTTTTGTGTGTTTCTGTATGATCTTAAAATTGTTTAACACATTACCAAACGACAAAAATTTTGACTTATCCAAATTCAAAGATGATGCAAACGACAATTTTAAGTGAATGAAAATTAACATTTTTCGGTATTTTTGTGTAGAAAGTATTGTGGAAAATGAAGAAATTGCTTTCCACTGCCTTTGTCTTTAGGGGAGTCAAAAGGAGTTACTGTGTGGTAATGGGTTAAGGTGGCTTAATCAATTAAAACAAATTAACACCTTGATACACTCAAAACGAAAAAGGTTTTGGAAAATATAGTGGAAACGGAAAACAGAACTGGTAAATGAAGAAATTGCTTGTGACAAGCAGTTTCTTCATTTCCTACTATGTTTTCGACACAGATTGAGAACGACCAAATAAGGTAAAATTTCACCCACCATTGTTGTGTGCAACATCTTTGAATTTAGAAAAGGCTAAAATTTTGCGGTCTGGTAATAGGTCAAGTTTGCAATACACAAAACAAATCCCATTTCATTTTGTTTGTACAATCTAAAAACAGGAGCTGTCCGAAGACAGCGCGCTCGACTTTCTAAGTTGCTTAGCATAAAGGGGGCATAACTCCAAATATAGTGGAGCCAGGGTTATGGGCCCTGGTAGTAAGGTAGAGGGTGTGATGGTAAATAAGTATTCCAAGTTTGGGTTGAATCCCTTTGATAGTATGGAAGTTATTGATGTTTGAAAAAACTTTAACCTTGGTTGCAACGCCAACGCCGACGCCCGGGTGACAGTATAAGCTCTCATTTTCTTCAAAAAGTCGAGCTAAAAAGTAAAAGATGGGTTTAAAGTTTGCCATACACACAACAAAATCCCACTTTGTAGTGTTTGTATGATCTTAAAATCTGTTTTAGGTTGCTTAACCTTTTCCCAAACAAGACTTGGTTTTGACGTCCCTAGAAGAACAGGCATGGGAAAACATTGAAACAAAAGAAGAAACTGTTGATAACCAGTTCTCCTTTTGTCTCAATATTTTCCAAGCCATGTTTTACACAAATCCTATCTTTAATAACAACCATTTTGTCATTTGTGGCAGTTTTTGAAGTGGATCAGACTAAAATTTTGTCGTTTGGTAATGGCTTAACATCTTCTTCTGCTTCTTTTTCTTCTTCTTCTTCTTGTGATGCTTCCTTCTTTACACTTTCTTCAACAATTGGCTGTCCACTTTCCTCGTTCATGTCAGATTTCTCCTTTGTCGAAGATGTTTCATCATCCTCTTTCTTGTCAATTTCCTCATTCATGTCATATTTATCATTTGTTGAAGATGTTTCATCACCGCTGGTTTTATCATCCTCATTCTTGACATTTTCCTCCTTTATTGATATTTCTCCTTCATTATTATCCTCGTTTATGTTAGATTTCTTCTTTTTTGGAGTCTTTTTCTCCTTTGTTAACCATGTTTTACCATCTTCACTATGCACTTTTAAATGTTTCTTCAACATATCGTTCCGACTGAACATCTTCCCGCATATCTCACAACCACAAAGCTTCTCTGTGTTGTGAATTCTCTCATGACGCTGCAACTTATCTTTACGAATAAACGACTTTAGACAAACAGAGCATACAAAAGGCCGTTCACCGGAATGTGAGAGTTTATGACGGTTTAAATGATCCCGCCGTGTGTAAGTGCGTGAACATTCGTCACATTCAAACACCTTTGGATGCAGTGGTTTCACTCTTTTTCTCGGCTTCTTGTTTCCTGTAGACAATTTTGTAATTGTTTCCGATTTTTCTTTTGAATCATTTTCAACACCATCAGGAATTTCCTCTTTATTATTATCACTCTTTTCATAAACAGTTATACCCGCATTTTTCATAAACGGCTGTTTGGATTCCTGCAGCATGTACTGCTGCTGGATGGTTTTCAATCCTTCTTTATCAGGACTAGTATCTGAAAGTATCGGTGGTTCACTGTTGCCGTTTTTCATAAGCTTTTTATGCGGTGGTTCGTATAATGTGTTTGGAGCATCATCTGTATTTACAGGCACGTTTTCTGGTTGTGTTCCGATCCATGATGCGACTTCTTCAAGGTCATGCGTGATCTCGTGGTTGTTGTACATCTGTTTGGTTGGAAATCTTTTATTACACTGGCCACACTGGTATATTATTTGTGGACCTGGTTCCATTTTCTGGAATATAGAGAAAGAAAATGAATTATGTTAAGCCCATTACCAAAATTTTAACCCTTTCCCAAACACCAAAATTTTAAGGTGGTCCAAATCAAAACCTTCTCCAGACATCAAAATGGATGTTAACAAGAGATGTTTGTAAAACATATATGCCCCCTCAATGGCCTACATTTGACGTAGGTTAAAGTTCAAGGTCAAGGTCGCAAGGTCCAAGGTCATGGTCAAATGTGAAAGGTCTTGGTTGTATGTGTCCATGCGTCAAATATCAAGGCTGTATGTTTAAAAGGACATGATATATCGGCCAGGTTAAAGATTTTTTAAAAGTAGATCAAACTCGGAGATCAAGGTCACAAGGTCCGAGGTCATGGTCAAATGTGAAAGGTCTTGGTAGGAGGTGTCCATGTGTGATATATCAAGGCTGTATGTGTAAAAGGACATGAAATATTGGCCTGGTTAAAGCTTTTTAAAAGTAGGTCAAACTCCAAGGTCAAGGTCCAAGGTCATGGTCAAAAGTGAAAAGTCTTGGTTGGAAGTAACCATGTGTGAAATATCAAGGCTGTATGTGTAAAAGGACATGAAATATAGACCAGGTTAATAGATTTTAAAAGTAGGTCAAACACCAAGGTCAAAGTCACCAGGTCCAAGGTCATGGGCAAATGTGAAAGGTCTTGGTTGGAGGTGTCCATGTGTCAAATATCAAGGCTGTATGTGTAAAAGGATATGATATATCGGCCAGGTTAAAGTTTTTTAAAAGTAGGGTCAAACTCCAAGGTCAAGGTCACAAGTTCCAAAGTCATGGTCAAATGTGATAGGTCTTGGTAGGAGGTGTCCATGTGTAAAATATCAAGGCTTTATGTGTAATAGGTCATGAGATAAAGGCCTAGTTTAATTTTTTTAAAAGTAGGTCAAACTCCAAGGTCAAGGTCACAAGGTTGAAGGCCATGGTCAAATGTGAACGATATTGATAGAAGGTATCCATGTGTGAGATATCAAGGCTGTATGTGTAAAAGGACATGAGATATAGGCCAGGTTAATAAATTTTAAAAGTAGGTCAAACACCAAGGTCAAGGTCACCAGGTCCAAGGTCATGGTCAAATGTGAAAGATCTTGGTTGGAGGTGTCCATGTGTCAAATATCAAGGCTGTATGTGTAAAAGGACGATATATCGGCCAGGTTAAAGTTTTTTAAAAGTAGGTCAAACTCTAAGGTCAAGGTCACAAGTTCAAAAGTCATGATCAAATGTGATAGGTCTTGGTAGGAGGTGTCCATGTGTAAAATATCAAGGCTTTATGTGTAATATGTCATGAGATAAAGGCCTAGTTTAATTTTTTTAAAAGTAGGTCAAACTCCAAGGTCAAGGTCACAAGGTTGAAGGTCATGGTCAAATGTGAACGATATTGATAGGAGGTATCCATGTGTGAGATATCAAGGCTGTATGTGTAAAAGGACATGAGATATAGGCCAGGTTAATAAATTTCAAAAGTAGGTCAAACACCAAGGTCAAGGTCACCAGGTCCAAGGTCATGGTCAAATGTGAAAGATCTTGGTTGGAGGTGTCCATGTGTCAAATATCAAGGCTGTATGTGTAAAAGGACATGATATATCGGCCAGGTTAAAGTTTTTTAAAAGTAGGTCAAACTCTAAGGTCAAGGTCACAAGTTCAAAAGTCATGATCAAATGTGATAGGTCTTGGTAGGAGGTGTCCATGTGTAAAATATCAAGGCTTTATGTGTAATAGGTCATGAGATAAAGGCCTAGTTTAATTTTTCTAAAAGTAGGTCAAACTCCAAGGTCAAGGTCACAAGGTTGAAGGTCATGGTCAAATGTGAACAATATTGATAGGAAGTATCCATGTGTGAGATATCAAGGCTGTATGTGTAAAAGGACATGAGATATAGGCCAGGTTAAGAATTAAGTGTGAAAATCAAAAAAGGGCAATAACTCCAAATATGTGATTGGCAGAATTACTGCTCTTGTGCACTGCACCTCTACATAATGAGATCTATCCACCTGTAAAGTTTCATGATTCTACCTTACATGCTTTTGGAGTAATGCTCCGGACAAGAATCAAGTTTGAAAATCAACAAAGGGCAATAACTCAAAAAATTTAATCGGTAGAGTTACGGTTCTTGTGCACTGCACCTCTCCATAATGAGATCTATCTACCTGTAAAGTTTCATGATTCTACCTTACATACTTTTTGAGTTATGCTCCGGACAAGAATCAAGTTTGAAAATCAACAAAGGGCAATAACTCCAAAAAAATGATCGACAGAGTTAAGGTTCTTGTGCACTGCACCTCTCCATAATGAGATCTATCTACCTATGAAGTTTCATGATTCTATCTTACATACTTTTTGAGTTATGCTCCGGACAAGATTTGGTCTACGGACAGACCGACGGACCGACCGACCGACCGACCGACCGACACTTGCAAAACAATATACCCCCATTTTCTTCGAAAGGGGGCATAATTAATACTGGATATGAGTACAATATATCACAGAAAATGTTGAGGAAAAAGGAGAAAATGCTGATAATCAGCAATTTCTTCTTTTGTCTCAATGTTTTCCCAAGCCTTTTCTTTTAGGGACATCAAAACCAGGCCCCGGTTTCTCGAAAAAACCTAAGTACGTTCTCATGCTCAAATCTGAGCACTGTGCTCAAATCTCAAGAAATCCACGTGAACTTCAATCGAATATCCTTCAACTTTGGAGAGTATCCCTTTAAAGTTGAGTATGTTCTCATGAGAATATACTTAAGTTTTTTTTTCGAGAAACCGGGGCCAAGTCTTGTTTGAGAAAGGGTTAAACTGATCAAAATTCAAAGATAGCAGACAACAAATTTAGGTGACCAAAATTTTACATTTTCTGGTCTTTCTGTATAGAAAACATTGTGGGAAATGAAGAAATTGCTTGTGACAAGCAATGTTTTCATTTTCCACAATGTTTTTCAAATGCCCTTTCTTGTTTTGCGTAAAAGCCGTGTTTATAGTAACAGGCATGTTTACTGGTTGTGTTCAGATCCATGATGTGACTTCTTAACCTTTCCCAAACAGCAAAATTTTAGGTTGATCTTCTTCAAAAACTGCCACAAATGACAAAATGGATTTTATAAAAGATAGGATTTGTGTATTATATAGCTAAGAAAATATTGAGGCAAAAGGAGAAACTGCTGGTTATCAGCAGTTTCTTCTTTTGTTTCAATGTTTCACAAGCCTTTTCTATTAGGGACGTCAAAACCAGGTCTTGTTTGGGAAAGGGTTAAAGGTCATGCGTGATCTCGTGGTTCTTGTACATTTGTTTTGTCAGAAATCTTTTATTACACTGACCACACTGGTATATTTGTGGACCTTGTTCTATTTTCTGCAAAATAGAGGTAGAAATGAATTATTTTACAGTGCAGCTCGCATGTCGGGGCTTTTTTTCAAAGATTTGTGAAGAGGCCTTAGCCTGTTCATTTTGTGAAATTTTAGCGCACTCTTCTGAACATTTTGGGAACACATCTTTAGTAACAGAGTGAGGAGTTAGTACAGTTTACAATGCTTAGCAGAAGTTTTGTGAAATTTTCCAGCCACCATTGGGAAAAATGAGCCTTTTGTCAATTGTGAAGTAGCCTGTTATAGGCCTCTGCTAAAGAACAAGAAACTAGAAAGACCTGAAGGTCTTGAGTCGCTCCACAGGCCTGAATTTCTTGTGGTTTACTATAAAAAATTTGACAAATTTATCTAAATGCTTAAACTGATATATTTTTAAATTCTTGTGATTCTTAGAGCAGAAACAAAGTAAAGAGAAGCAATTATGTGGTCAAAGCGAAAAGAAGGTAAATGATTGACTAATATTTCGGGGATTTTTAGAGTGATGATAAAGTTGAAAACTGTCATTATGCCAAATTCAAGGGCACATAATTCAATATGTGAGTTAATAATTGTGGTAGACTAAGGGAAGTAACTTTTGATATGAGCAATTTAAAGTTCAGTAAGAGTTGTTTTTCTTTATGATAATTAGTTCAAGAAGTTGGGATTGTAACATAGTGGTCATGAAAATAAAGAGACATTCTGATCTAAAAATATGATTTTGACTAGATAATTTATGTCTTGAACACCACAATAATCAAGCTGAATATTAAACTCGAGCAAGATTTTATGGTCTGTCCAAATTTTGTCAGTATTAATCTATATATGTGGCCACAAAAGTGAAAAAAGTGTCGAAAACTGAAATTTTGTCAATTTCCAGGGCACATAACTCAGATTGAAGCAATGCAATCATCCTGAAAATTACACAAAAGCAAGATCTTGTTGTCAACAAGATTCTGTCCAAATATCATCTTGATTGGTTAACAATTATGGTTGTTAGAGTGAAAACAAAGTCAAAAATTGAAATTTTGTCAAATTCAAGGGCACATAACTCATGATGTAAAATTCCGATCAAGCTGAAAATTGAACCCAGGCAGGATATCATGCTTATATATATTCTGTCCAAGTTTTGTCTTGATTTGTTGATATTTGTAGATTTTAGAGTAAAAATAAAGTCAAAACCAGCTTTTTTTGACGTTCAAGGGCAGATAACTCAAGTTATTCTGATTCTGGGGGGGGGGGGGGGGGGGGGGGGGGGGAAACAAAGGAGAATTTATGTGAAAAAGAGAAACTAAAATGCAGGTTCCTCCCAAAATGGAAATTTTTGGTAAGGGTAGTGCACATCTGGTCCCGGCTACTAGCAACTGGCAGCAGCAAGGCCAACAGTCTTGTAGCTGAGAAAAATAGTAACCAAAAACAGGGATTATTTTGGGCCACGCCTTTGCACCATAAGCGCAAGTAATTTACGTATGGCGCTTCAAAAATGAGCATCCGCGCCAGATTGACGCATAGCTTGTCCGTATGACGCGGTATTTTTACCTAGGCGCGCCATTAAAGGGGGTACTTTCTGTAAAATAGCACCAAAGTGTTTCATACGACTTTAATCAGCCAATCAAAACCGGGAACAATTGGGGAATACCGATTACGTCACCAGCCGAGCGATAGTGGGACGACAGTCGGCTATTCCGTAGATCTGCCAAATGTCACCGAGTGGAATATTTTGTTCTAATTTGAATCAATCGGTTATCTCCGTTAAATTTTGTATACGGAGCAAATCGTTTACTCCATTTTAATTGGATGATAAACAACAG